>CM035594.1:12933907-13533907 GCA_020423425.1 Chrysopa pallens
CCCGAAAAAATTGCTGCATTAAAATCAAACTTTTGTTTTAAATTTTGAAATAATGTTTCTTTGCGAAAAACTGTTCGACTAGCCCTCTGTTTTTATCATGTCAAATTTCATAACATTTAGATTAACTTTTATGTTATTTATACACGAAAATTAAAAAAAGTGCAATGTATAATCAAAAAAATAAAAAATGCGACACTTTCACCTATATTATGATGTGTGTTGAAATGTTTATCAGAATCTGACTGTCTTAAAATAAAAAATACACAAATTTTATGGTGTATTTTATAATTTTAAGTCATCGTGGAAAAGTCAAGTCGTCGCGTTTTTTATTTATTTGAGTACACATTACATTAGCGATTATTTTTTGTGTTAATTCCCCTTAAAATTTATATTAAAATTTGATTCACATTAAAACATTCTAATTTATTTTAAAAGTAAAATTTATTACAGCTAAAAATGGAATTATTTGTCCAGTTCCAATAAAAAATGTAAATGGAAAATATTATTCGTTGGAAAAAATAACAAACAATTATCATATAGTTCGAATGTTGAAATTTGTTTCTGGTAAAATATTTTGTGAAATTGAAATAAATGATTATTTATTTTATTGTATTGGTGAATATGTTGCAAAATTAGATCAACTACTCAAAGTAGGTATTATAAAAATTGTTAAGACATCAATGCCCCCAGTAATAGACCCGATGCTATTCATTTTGTTTAATAGGAATTAACACAAAAAATATTATCCTCTATATTAAAGACATGTACATTGAACATTTTTTTTAATTTTTCGCACACAAATAACTAAAAAAATAAATATTCGAATTTTATGACATTTGGTATGCTGAATTTTAATGCAAAAAAATAAGAAATTAGAATTTTATTTTATACTTAGATATGTTTATTCGCAAAAAGCTCTTGGACGCGTTCTATTTTCATGCTAACATTACTATGTTATTTGTGTACGAAAAGTGTTCATTTTTTGTGTCAATTTTGATTAAATGATACCGTCAGATTCAAAGGATTTTTCAGATATTGTGTACTCGATTCTCGATTATATGTATATTTTAATTAATGCTAGGAAAGTTATCATTAATTTACAGGATTTTCCCCAAGAAGGTTTCGACACGCATGAATCAATATGGAATCTAATCTGTTTATCCAAACTGAAAGAATATTATTATTGTATTAAAAACGAAAAAAATTTGAATCTAATTCATGAAATTGTGGAAGCATTTGAGCAGAATGTTCTTACAAATTTACATTTATTTGATAAGGGTGTTATACATGGTGATTTTAATGAACAAAATATTGTAGTTGATAAAAATACTCAAAATTATTGGATTATAAAAGGCGTTATAGACTTTGGTGATATGCATGTCGCATGCTATATATTTGAATTAGCAATAACAATTGCTTATGCAATAATACACAGTAAAAGTATCGATATGGGTGGCTTAGTCTTGGCTGGATATTTGGCTGTTCGAAATATGCCTGAATTGGAAATCAATTTATTGAAGGTAATTATGATACGAAAAATTTCAATAAGGTTCCAGCGTGAAATCAATTTTTCAGACTTTTTGGTTATTTTTTTCACGGACTCAGAATAACATTATCTATGCGATCCCGTTGCCGAAATTTTGAATGTTTAGATTGCGAGATAATCATATAAAACCCAACTATTTTCTATTATATCACAAAAAACTCTCGTTGAAATTGAAAAAAATGAACTCGGAGAGATGAAGAAATGTTTTCAGAAGAAGTAAAAAAATATCACCACAACGTTTTGTTCGCAAGATATTAACATAATATAGGCAAAATATATTACACTACTGTTATGTTTTTGCTTATCAGAAGTAACTGAATTCCAAATAATACTTTACATGATGAGTGAAGGCTGGAATAAATTTAAATTCACGAAATGAATTATACAAAAATAACTTTTACTAAATTTTTTTAAGAGAGTATTTAGAACTTATTGTTTCGAAATTTTCCAAAACTCTTATCAATGGTATATTCTTGTTTGTTTTAGATATGTATATCAGCAAGAATTGTTCAATCATTAGTTTTGGGTGCTTATGCACATGAAAAAGATCCTTCGAATATTTACGTATTAACTACTCAAGAACATGGATGGAATATGTTAGAAAAATTGTGGGAAATATCAAATGAACAACTACTAGCAAAATGGAGAGATCTTAGCAATAATTTTTTATTACCAAAAGAAGTACAGTAAACTCTCTATATATTCCGACATAACGAGCCGTCCGAATTATCCAGTAGTTCAACACAATGAGTCAAGATCGCGTAGCGTGGATGAGACGGATGTACCTTTTGTTTTGTTTTGAGAATCAATTATATATTTTAATATAAAAAAAACTGTATTGTTTTCTTTGGAAATCCCGTAATACGACATGTCCTGACCCCATATCTGTTGGAATACAGGGAATCTACAGTATAATAATAATCAAACAGCGTTAGACGCCATTTTGAACAATTTAACGTTATATATCTATTATATTATATTTATATGTCATACCTGTTATTCTAGAATATACAATATTCTATATTTTTGGATAAATATAATTTTTGATAGGACTTACCATGTTTAACGAATTTTATTCTGTGGAGTGATGTATTTCGTTATTTTTTAGCTTAGAAAGGAGAGGTTAATTTTAACAGGGTCATTTTTTGGGAAATTGAAGATTTCAGAAATGATTTTTGTAGGTACGATGTTTTTTTTTTTGGTGATTTTTTTGTTTTTGATTCTTTTTTTTTTTTTTTTTAAATTTTTTATTTTTGATGTAAAAAAATGTGGTTTCAAAGAAAGCCACAATTATTGAATAGGTAGGTATACCTTATATGTGAAAATTTCTTCTTAACTTAATGATATGTGATTAAAGGGAAGGTTTGAATTCGAAAGAAAATAAATAAATCAATATTATCTACAAAATATATTATAAATGTGCTTAATAACAAATGTTTCTTTTAAACAAGGGCATCGCCAGGCTACGGAACTATATACATTTAAATTTTTTCATATTCACTAAATTAGTTAGAGGAGAATGGGGTAATAGCGATCACTTAAGGACAAATGTGAATTGAGTCAAAATTTTAAACGATATATTTCGATTATTATTGTAACAATTTTTCTAAAAAGATCTTTATATTTATGGTTTTGGTATAATTATAAAGAGGTAACTTAAATTTTTAAAAAAAATTCATTTTTGGCCATCATTAGCCACACTCGTAGTTAATGGCGATGGCGTTGAGGGAAATGATAGTCTAAGATATTAAGCAAATTTCACATACAAAACCCACGACACAAAGATTAGCACTACTAAGATTTTTCGTTTTGGAGTAATTATGCTAACCACGCTGTGCAAACGATATTATTTATTTTCTAATTTGACTTGTGGAAAAATAATTTTCGAATTGATTATTTAAGATCGATTTTTTGAATTTTCTAAAATAACGGCGTAATTCGAAAATTTAGTCCTGCTCAAAAACACTGATTTTTATTAAGCTATCTTTTTCATCAGGTCTTTTTGCTGTTATCGAAATTTCCTCGAAACGTCAATATTGCTTCTAATTCCTGAGTACTAACATATATAAATACATAGACGCTGTGAAACGAAATGAAGGATCGTCACATCAAACAAATCATTCGGAAGCTGAATATTCTATGTCAGTTAAGGCAAATCCAGTGCGATCTATGGCTCAGATACTTCCGTATGTTTTTTTAAATAATCATTGATTAAAAAAAAAAGATTTATTTCTCATTAAAAAAACAGACATTCAAAAATAGATACCACTATACAAAAGAGTACTTCAAAATATTATGTGCTCAAACGGTATCAGAAAATTGTTTAAATTAAAAACAAAAGAGTGTCGGTTAAGGATTTTTGGACAAACTGTATACTAATAGTCCCTATTGTCTTACAATGCTGCCGAGGCCCTTGAATGGAAACCATTTTATAACAAAAATAATTAAAATTAACTACTAATAATGCATAAATATTATGCAGGTAAGTATCAGTAAAATTAAAATATCAATTAAATTTAATTGAGTTAATACCGTACATAAATTGGAATAATCGAATTAAAATTGATTCGAAAACGAAGAATGACGATATTCTTATAATATTACCATTGCAATTCAATGCATATTTTGAAAAGTTGATTGTGATGAGTCGACTGTTTTTTGTTTTTCATTTTCTCTTGCTTATTTTAAAAAGAGTTATAAAAAATAATTTAATGATCGAGCCCTTCTACTACTTTTATATTAGTAAAATAAAAAATTTTAAAATAACTTTTTTATAAAAAATTATACTTTGCTTTTTACTAGTGCTCTTCGAATGCCTCGGGAAACCTCATATAGATTTTCCGCGCTCAGTCTTTAAAGTCTTCATCTTTCAGATCTTTATAAAAATAACAATATATACAACATTTGGTATTTTTGTTAGACTATTTAACACGACTTATTTCGTTAAGCATAATTTGAATTTCAGCCAAAGATTTTTGTTTAGTTTCTGGTATAAAAAGATAAATAAATATACAACCAAAGATTGCACTAATTGAGAACATCCAAAAAATAATATACAGTCCAATTAAATTATACATAATTTGAAATAATTGATTAATAATAAATCCAAAGAATCCAAACCAAACACTTGCCAATCCAATACCATAATTTTTAATATTTGTTGGATACATTTCACCAGCCAATAAAATAACGATATAATTTAATCCAACACAATAGAAAAATATGAATAAATACAAATTGATCAATGGAATCGATCGAAATCCATCCAAAAGATAATCATGCGTTTGCTGAAGTAAGAAGTATACACCTAATATAAATGTTGTAATACATATTCCAAAACATCCAATAATGCCAAGTTTTTTTCGACCACTTGTATCCATAAATAATGTTACACCAGAATTCGTAACTAATTGTACAACAGCAAATAATGTTGTAGCAAATTCAACACTAATATCTATATCAGATGCTTCGACAATTGAATGTATATAAGATCCGACACATTGAGCTCCCACAAATTCCTGAATTAAACTTAAAACCGATAATCGAACAAATGTTTTTCGATTTACACGATGACTAAAAACTTCTTTCCAACTTCCAGGATTTAATTTTTGTGTTTCTAGATCCTTTCTGATTTGTTCATAATCGTGTTCAATATTTATTGTACCATTTAATTTTTCGTAATTTTTTTTTCCTTCTTCATATCGGTTGTGAAAAATTGAATAGTATGGACTTTCTGGCAAGTAAATTACGAATAATGCATTCAAAATTGGAATTGCAATTGCAATCGTAGCAAATGTTTCCAGTGATAATTTGTAAGCAAATAAATATGAAAATATGAAACCACTACTTATCCCGATTGGCACTAAGCTCATTAGGCCACCACGTATTCTTGGATGGGATATTTCGCTAATATATATTGGTACCGCAGTAAATACACATGAATTAACGATTCCGCAAAGTATGCGTGATGTATAATATGATGGAATATTTCGTCCATACGCGATTACAATCCATGACAATAAACTTGGAATTATTTGACAACGAATGATTGTTTTTGCACTGACATATTTTAATAACTGTATCACAATTATAGCACTAAACATGAGTGTGATTAACTCTAATGAAGCAATCCATCCTGCTTGTGTACTCGTTATTGGAATACTACTTTCATTTGATTGTAATTTGGCTATTGCTGGTGCAGTCCATCCACGTTGAACGCCATATGAAAACATTCCAAATGAAGCTGAAAAATTTTAAAATATTTCAGTTTAAATTTTCTATCGATGCGATTATGAAAAACATCATCATTTAACAATTACATACTTTTACTAGCAATATTTTTTAATTAATTATAATAACAATTAACAATATTGTATATCAATTTGAGTTTTTCCAGAGAAAAATTTGAAATAAATGTTGTAGAATTTAATATGTTCTATAAACATACTAAGTTTGAGAAAAATCGATAAAACCATTTTCGAGAAAGACTAGTGATGATCAAAATTGATCTTGGTCTTGCTGTCTTGGTCCTGGTCTTTCAAAAAAAAAAACAAGACCAACATTATCAACACACCAGCAAGATCAAGACCCATGTCGCTTATTATGATTGCAATGAAATAGAGTGGTTTATAATACTTTAATTAGAAATCGTGTATTTTTTAATTATATAAAACATGAAATGATCAGGTAGGTGTGTTTTTTTTGACCGGGACTATACATAATAGAGTATATACTTTAATTCACTTATTTATTTGTTTTTTGTATTCTTACTTTTGTTTGTTTATTAAAAAAATATAAGTGTTTGTAGTAAAACTAGGACAGCAGATTCTTTGTCTTGTGATTTTTTGAAATGATAAATGTTTATTGAATTTAATTTATATTGTTATGAAAGAATCTCCGGTCCTAAGCGAGGATTTTTGGATTTACTCGAGCATGTCAGATTAAGAAATGGGAGATACTTTACCTTTGAGTACCTCCATCAAATCTTAGCTCTTTATAAGGTGCCGCGCGTGTAGGGTATTCGATTAGAATATTAAAACGAAAAAATCGATTTAATCGAGCGTGTCACATTAAGATATGGTATCTTGATTACGCGCTGAAAAGTGTTCATTTTATTAATTTAACGATTATGTTAAAGCGTGACGTAGATGGTATGTCTTTTTTGCAAGTTTGTGATCCTTCTCATCTTTTGGGTCTCGCAAAAATCATCAGATTCGTAAAATATACACTTTTCAATTCGTAATCAACCTACCATATCTTAATTTGACGCACTCGATTAAATCCAACTATCGATTTTTTCGTATTCATATTCTGATCGGCTACCCTATATGTGCGGCACCCTATTGAGATCTGAAAATTGGTGGAGGTTCTCAACAAGTGGTAATATATCTCCCATATCTTAAATTGACGCCCTCGAGTACATTCAAAAATCCTCTACCGTTACTGCGAATAAATTCGAAGCATCCCCATTTTATAAAGCTTTTTCTTCAAATTATTATGGGACACTTTGAAACTATATTAAACCTAACGCAAAAAGAAAAAAGAAAAACATCGGTTAGTAAATATATCCAAACAAATTGAGACCTTCCCGCTTTTCTTTGAAGTTGGTTGATAATATTTTCATACACATACCCATGGAAATTATAACGATGTATATAAAATAACGATTATATAAAATGATAAATTACTCAAATTTTTTTTTTATTTTTAGGCATGATTACCTCAGACTTTAATCTACAGACAATTTTATTTTATTACAAGCATATTATTTTTTAATTCAACACTCGATTCGATTGTTACCTCATTTGATTGTATCACTAGTATAGTACAAAATGGGGAAATTAAATCAGAAATAAAAGAGGAAATTTTGAATATTAATTAAATATTAATTAAACAAAATTTTATTCAAAGTTTAAAAAAAATATTTTTATAAGATCCTAAATAAAAGTAAATAAAAATATTTATAATTCGTTCAAGAAAAATGATTTTCGACAACATTTAAATTAATTTAAAAAAAAAAGAAGATATTCTTGGGCAAATTGATTTATGGGGTTTTTTTCCCAATTACTTCAAGCCAGTAAAATTTTCAATTGATAATTAATAAATAAATAAAAACCTGCTATTCCTGAGTATATTTGCAGTGGTATTCCAGTAAATAGATTTTTTTTCCACATTTTTTACACTTGAACTTAAACTTATTCCTTTTTATTTTCACAAGATTAATTAATGTTTAACAAAATTTTTAACTTCCTAATAATCAATGGTAGTACATTCTTTGTAAATATTAAATATAATTAATAAAACTTATAAATAAAATTTCACATTTTAAAATTGCTTTTGTAACAGGTATGTATTAAGATAATGTTTAGATAAAATTCAAATAAAATAATTAATCTAAAAGTTTATTATTGGTTTTATTTAGTCAATGTTGTAAAGGTATATAAATATTTGTATGATATAACCAACCATTAACCTTCAACTAATTCTCTGATATAGAACCCCGCACAAATTTATAATGGATAAAGTGTTATCATAGTGTATCATTTTTATATTCGACATATATAATATAAACATGAGTCAGTATAATATTTTTTGTTTAAAGTTTGTAACGCTAGAAAATAATGAAGATGTAAGTGCCATAAATTTTGGTGTTTATAAAATCACCTAATAAGTTCATTTCCATCTGGTCCTCTGTCATTAAGATAGATAAAAAACAAAAAGAGATAGTGATACAAAAAGTAAGATTAAGTTCGTGAATGGGTAAAATCAATGAATTGGATCCAATTGATCCATCATCCATCTGAGATAAAAGAAAAACTACTGATTATAAATAGTTCACAATGATATTCAAATATGTCGTGTATTAAAAAAATTTGTATTTTTAACTAACAAATTAGCCGATTGTTTTTTTTTTCAAAAAGTGCGTTTTTCACACAAAAAGTGAAAAATTGAAATTTCAAAAAGACTTCGACGGCTTTACCAGGGGAAAACGAGTATCTAACGAACGAATTTTGATTTTTTGATTTCGAATAATCCAGTACCATATATATGTTATGAGGAACTCCACATTTCTACTTTTTTCACGGGATTCTACGCTTCCGAATAATTGATGCCATTGACGTATATTTTCATAATTCTTAATGAAAATTTTATACAACATTTTTCGAATTACTATTCGTATAATGTACTTTATATGTACTAAACGTTTTAATAAATAGATTTTAACTGTGCCGTCAAAATAAATACACAAAAATGTGCCTTTTTTGCACGAGTACTAGTTACAAGATTTTAATTAAATTTATAATATCATTGTAAGTAAATATATTAAATTTTAGGAGTTTTTTAAAATTAATCGATATGAAATTTGTTCAAAATATAACGAACTGGGTAAGGAAGGTTTTTGGGGGGCCCTACATGATTTTCTTTTTTTTTGAATTGTATGCACATATAATTATATTTATTTTTGAAAGAAATAAATATTTTTATAAATTTGTTTTTATAATTTGATTTTGTTTATAAATTCAACGATTACCTACCTACTAGTATTATAAATATTGCTTAAAAGTTCTCCATTTTAATATCCGAGATTTTCTCGTTGAGAGTGCTCCAATTACATCAATTAAAATTTTTTTAATAAATTCATATGGTCAGTATTAGGTGCGGATTCAGTGCAAAATTTGGGATGGGGGATCACAGTCATGATCCACATGAACCCGCGCTTGGTCGGTATTTATTAAAAAAGTTGATTGAAGTGCAGTAATGAATACTAATAATAAAGTTGAAATTAAATTATTGCCTTCCCATTTAATAAATTGTATAAATTACTATTCTATTTTGAAGATGAAAATCGATTGCTCGAACAATCGATATTTTTTTCTAACACTAGCATCTTTATAAATTGTTTATGCCATGTTGATAAATGTATTCTCTTTTAAATAATAATAATAAACTTTATTGATTTGCCAATTGGCTAATTAATCAAAGTTACTCATTGTGTCTATAACATAATAACAATAATAACACACACATAAAAAATAAAAATGGTTTTAAAAGAAAGTAAATACACAATGAAATAAATTATAATACAAATTTTTAATTAATCGAAAATCAGACAGAAATGAATAAAATGAAATCTGTTCACAAGCGCAACAAGACAATATTCAAAAATATTGTAAGCGTCTGTCCAAGATGAAACGTAAGTATTTATAAGGTGCTATAAATTCAAGATTATTCTTGACATCCAAAATCAATTTTGTATTATAGAAACCACGGCTGAAAAGATCGTACCTTTCATTTTCTACTGCCACATAGAACTCCTTTAGAAGTTGTTCAGCCGTTACAATTCCGTTACACTGAACACAAATCATCTATTTGCTTGAATGTTTCTTATTTTTCCAAGCAAACCTAATCATTATGAAAATAGCAATAGTTCTTTTTACATCCCTGTTTGTTATACGTTTCTCCACCCTCGTAGTCTAATTGTATTTATTTTTTGAGTACTCTTCATACACATTAATTTGACTTTTTTTCTGATCTCCAAATAATTCTCATAAGCCATATCCGTCTTATTAAGTCCTAATACGAACAATTTATTCTTAATTATTGTGGCAGTATCTTTTAAGCCGTAATAATAATTGCTATGAAATATTTGTTGTTAAAATGAATTTGACAATACAGTAGATCCCCGGTAAATTGACTTATGTCTAATCCGGCGCCTCTTATATTCATACATGATTTCACATTAAGCGATCAACGCTTTTGAGCTGAGTCTGTAAGTAGTTCTAATAGAATACAATGTATACCACTTTAATTTATAGTTCGTCGGAAATTTGTCGAAATACAAGGTACTTTTTTAAAAAAATTTTGGGCTATAGATGGTTTATGGCAGCTCTCTATAATCCGAAAAATTCGATAGACTGATAATTTCAATATAGTCGCTTTAATCGAGATTTCTCTTTAACTTAACTGCACTGTTCGGTGATGATTTTGCAACTCCTTATACTTCTTTATAAAAACTATGTACAAATACATTGGTAGACTTTTCACATTTTTTAAACCCCCAAATTTTTTTTGCTTGGATATTAGGATTGGTAATACCATCACCTTAAACATATTTAATAGAATTTTAAGGGGCGATTTTTCATAGATTTTAAACTTTTTAACGAATATCAAGTTTTTTTAAAACCTCAAAATAAGAAAAATATGGACTTGAAATCCTAAAAATCCTAATTAATCAAAGATTGCGTTACTTAGAAGGCACGTTACCACACAGTATCTCTCTTATAAGTATTTATGAACTGTTGACAATTATGTAGATATCAAGAGAATAATCCTTGACGAAGAACATGAACTATTTTATGTCTTCTAATTTTCGATAATTTTGGTTGTATGATTGTTTGAAAAATAGAAAAAATTCAGTAAGTCTGTCGGAAGATTCAAAAAAAGTCGGATTTTTGTTTGGTAGGAAAGTACATTAATTTTTCCATAAATTATTATAATAAACAAATAAATACAAAATAAACAAATGATAAATATATTGATTTATTTATTAATTATCTAATGATTAATGCGAAAAGAAAAAAAAAATAACATAAATTTAAAAATAATAAAAATATGATAGTTATACCGTATTAACGACAACCTTGGAAACAAAGTATTTGCTATTGAGAATTTGTTAAGTTTACGAAATTTCTGTGCTATTGTGGTTTAATTATGTAATTACAACAAATAAGTGGATATATTTTTATACCAGAAACCTGTTCTGTTTATTTAATTTGCAAATGAATTCATGTGATCGTGAATATTATTATTAATTATGTTAAGTTACTTTTTTTTTCCATTCTTTTAATTAAAAATAGATTTCATTGGTTCAAATTTTCTTTGTAATTAAGATTAATACTTGGCAAACATGAAGAGAAGAGATTGACGATTTTATGATATATGAACAGTTAAATCTCGTAGTGTTCGAAATATAGACATTTTGGATCAGAAATAAAATATTACACTTCTAATAGCTATTATACTATCTACAGTTGGCTAGAGCTTGATCAATTTTTTATCAATCATCAAGGTGAGACTATTTTCAATTGCTAACGTTTAAAAAAAACTAAGTTAGTTGAAGTGGTTCAGAGATACTGCACTTTTTTTCCTAATTGTGTTTTAATAAAGTCGCAGTAAATATTATTTGCATAATTGTTCAGGCGATGGACGAATTTCAGTCGGCAAAAATCGAGGAGATCAATGGATCTGTGTTAAGAATTGTCGAAATATTAATGATTTGGATGTTGCAAGATCAATTTTTGGTCCAATTTTTAACGGCCCTCGGGGACGGATTAAACAAGTGATATTCGGTGACCGCCTGCGTAATCATTTATTATTAAACTAGGGAAAACGAAGAAAAAAAGTGGAGCAAAAATTATTCCAAAAATTACCGCATGCAGCAATATTAAATCTATTTTGGACATAAAATCATAGATAAAATGCGGTCCTTGATAAATTCATAGTCAAGTATGCCAAGCCCCTTTATTGTAATATATACTAAGTACCTATGTTGTATCTTAAGATGACAGTATTAATTAAAAAATTAATTATTTTGGGATTGTATTTATACAAAATTAATCTTATACTGTGCCTGATACAAATGATAAGTGCATACAAACTATTGTTGTTAATTAGATGGATAGTTAGTTTTGAATTAATTTAATTATAATTTAATAAAAGGATAATTAAATTTTACTTACTTAAATATTAAATTAAAATTTTTGTTTATCAGTAAATTAAGTTAATTACAAAAAAATTATAGTCAATAATTTTATGAACAAAACTGTTATAGTCGAGTGTAAATTGGTTTTTACCGGTTAATCCAGTTATAGAAGATGGATTTTAATGTTAAGTAGTAAGGATTCTTTTTGAATTCCTTATCAAATTAAATAAAAATTGTATAATTTAAAATTTCTCCGCTTAAACATTTTAATTTTTCTCCAACGATTTCTTAATGAAAATAACATTATTTCAAATCTAGTATATTATCACTTACATCAAAATTTGATTAGTTTTTCAACGATAACTTTCTTAATTTTTAAATTATCTATCCGAATTAAAAATTATTTCACAGAAAATTTTAAGTTCTATAGGAATGTCTAAAATTACTCAAAATTTTTTGTTTTTGAAAAAAATAACTATTTTTTCAGGAAACGAAAAAATAATGAACTAAATCGAATTTTTTTCTAAACTAAACACTTCAAAAAGGTGAAAATTTTAGAAAAAATAATTTGAACATGCTTTGTGATAAATTTCAACACTTGGAGAGACGTCAATGGCTAAAATACTAATGTGAAACTATAATATTGAGAAAACGATATTATTGTCATTATAACTCATTTAGCTGTCAAGCTATCGGCTTCAACAACAAGTCCTTTTGAATGATTTTTCAATTACTTTCGAAAAGATTCAATGAGTTTCGCCCGAATAATTGTTCGTTTTTTTATTATAAACGTTTAATGTCACTATTTCAATTTTAGTTTATCTAAAAGTCACTTTCAACGAGTTTTAATTGGGTTAATATTGCATTTACAGAAATAAAAAGCATGCCTTTTTTTAGTCTTGAATCGGTAGCTTTAATTATGGATAACTCAAAAAGTATTCACTTTTGGAAAAACTTTATAGGATATTCCTTATTGAATACAAAAAATTCATGTATACCTAATCCACTATAACACCGTTCCGTTATTTTGCACTTATATTGACTAATTGCACTGGACTATTAATTTCTAAGATTATGTGTATAAAGGATGATATATCGAAATACATAAAATAAGAAAGAATTTGCTTTGAGGAATGAGATGTATTGGAGAGATTTGATTAATGAATATTAAATCAATTATTACAAATTGTCCTCAGAATTATTTTCCATATGGTAAAAAGGGGATAAAACATTAAAATACATGTAATAAACACAATATTAACATTCACATATAGTCCATTCAAAAAATTTATGTGCGTATTATACGACCCCCCTTCCCCCTTTCTTAAATATTTTAAAAAGAAACAAATAATATCCGTTTGTTGCTAAGTAAATTATTATAGTATGAACTATGAACGTACATTTTTTGTATGTATATGTGTATATTTTATATAAATATTTTTTAATAATGGCATTCCCTTTTTATTCTATGGAAAATTATTCTGTGGTCAATCTATGAATGTGTATTATATATCTTTCGTTATGTTTTAAATTCACCAGTATCCTATAATTTATTCAGGTAAAAATCAATATTTTACTATAATAAAGAAAATTAAATATCGAATATATGCAAAAATGAAAATAGAGAATGTCAAAAACGAAAAGATCCGAAAAATCCGAAGAATAGTTTGTAGCGTTACAAACTTTAGATTAAACTTAATATCGGATTATATATATATATCCTTAATATATCGCGTACAAAAGTTTATAAAATTGAAAATTACGTATAGGCAATTAATAATTGTAGAGATACGGTTTTCATGTATTACCCAATATGTTTTTCGTAAATATTAATTGATGATATGATCAAATTTATATCAGCTTATCAAGCTGATTGTATAAAATAGTTCAAGGTTCGCGAGGCTTTGTTTAGGTGACCTATAACAAATTGAAGTGATTAACTATATAGACTTAATGTCTACTAATTATCTAATCGTAAATTAATGCGTTGCATTTGAATCGAGAATATAATAAAAAACATATGAGTGCATTCAAATAAATTGCATTTTTGTGGACATTAAATATGTTAAAGTTATACTTCCTACTAAAATTATGAAATCATGTGTGAAACTTTGAGCGTTTATTTTACAAAGCTAGCTGATGTGGAATCACAACCAAAACAATTAGATACAATTACCGTTAGAGTCATATTTTAGAAAATCAGCCATTTTATGACAATATTAAAATTGGGTATTTCATTGATTCTCAAGTGGCTATATTTGACTATAAAATGTAAAAACAAAACTCAATACCAAAGCTATTTAAATAAGCTATTCAAAATTATATATCCATCTCTTTTTTGAGAACGATATTGTACATGTAATTTATATGGAGATACTAGGAAATGTCATAAGCTCGTATTTTCCACTTCGTTTGATTAATCGGGATCGAAATGTCCATAATCTGCCTATTTTTAAAGATTTAAACAAAATACTTCAGATACATGGTTGTGGAGTTGTAGGCGCTTCAATATTTTCTTTCATGCGTTTCTTAAGCAAATTAAAAATTATCCGAAAATCACTGTTCGTAAATATAGCTAGACTCAGATCAAGTTTCAAGATTTATTTAATGCCCATTCATGGACAATTCATTAGCAAATAATTGTTTTCAACTTTGGTACATATCCTCGTATAGATAATATTAATATCTTACCTTTGAACGCATATGACAGTGTGCGAGAGTTTGTGGAGTACCTGGTGCCTGCAGCGGATGTTCTAAACGTCTTCCTCTGGAGTATTATGACAAGTTATAATAGAATTGTGTCAAACTAGTTATTTGGTGGTTTGGGCCATTTATATGATAAATTGTCAAAATACTTCCAAGGCCATTTATTTCATTAACTGTTATTATACTCTATAAGAAGACGTTTAGAACTCCCACTGCAGGTACCAGGTACTCCGGAGGCTCATATTTATGTTCAATGACCCCGAAACCCTCGAGTAACCAAATTGAACTCTTTTTCACCATTATTTCCATTTTGAATAATTGTCTACTTGAAAATGCATTTTTGCAAAAATCGACAGTAATCCTTATTTTTGTTTGTGATTTCTTCCACTAAGAGTAATTATATTTGAATAATTTGGTAAACGCATTATTGTACTTTAATTGTATATTGCATTGAATATATTCTGCACTTGTCCCGCTTTAAGTCCAACTTTATCAGAAGTTAACAAGAAAAAGTTTTAATGTTATTGATGCAAAAGTTTTATTTAAATTTGCTTGAATTAAGGAATAGAAAACTTATATTTTTTAGGCAATATGTATGCTAGATTAGGAATTAAAGTTGCTATAATAGTATTTAAAATTTTAAATTCTATTGCTAAAGAAAACTTGTTATCAAAGAATATGCGATAAGAGTTCTTATAATAAACATTAAATAAATATATAAATTGCTGCTGTCATTCATAATTTATATTTGATCAATTTCAATTATTTTAATTATAGTCAATTAAAATATAAGGATACATTTTTATAAAAAATTACATAGTAATTTTATTTAAATATACAGTTTTACACTTAACTAAATTTAACTATCAAAATGATTTAACGATTTTCTTTACATACTAACATTTTCTTTAAGTAAACGTTTCTATCATTTTTGAAAATTATTATTAAAAAAAACCTCTATGTCATATTTACAACCATATACAAAATTTTGAACCAAAAGTCAAATTTTCCCAATAATTATTAGTCTGATTATAGCAATAACATTAATATATAATGTCTTTCTTCTTAGTTACTATATAAAAATATGTTGCTGATGAAGTCATAAATAAATAACGAAACGTTAAAGTAATTCATTTTTATCATGGTCCTTTTCCATACAAAATAATTTTTCAATAAATTATAATCTATTTATCAAAATATGCACTAATTTAACTAATTAAAAAGTTAGTGGACGTGCTTTTAAGGACCTTAATAGCTAATAAAAAGTAATTCGCGAAAGTTTTTGTTCTATAATATGTGGTTCTTTCTAACGAATATAAACATATTCCTTTACGCTATTAAATATAATATTATAAATTACATTTTTGACAGAATATTTTTTACAATGTTTACAATATTATGTAATAAATTGTTATAATATTGTTGATACCCTGTATTTAATATTTTGATTTGAAAACATTTTTATTTTTTTACATTTAAAAAAAATATAAAATCCGGTTTCACGTAAATCCAGTTTTTGAATCAATAATAGTAAATAAATTAACACTTGACACTTGTTTTAACACTTTTCACTTTTATCCGCTTTCATATTCATTTTCGGTTCTATCTTAAATTTTTGTTGAAGCATTTCCTGTATTTCAATTAATGTTTTTTGTCGTGTCTCCGGTAAATATAAGTAAAAACAGACAACGCCAACAAATGAGAATATACTAAAACCGTAAAAATTATAACTCATACCAAGTATACTATTTATAAATAAAAATATTTTCGTTGTTATAAAACCAAATACACCGTATCCAATTAATGCAACACTGGTCCCATAATTTTTGGTATTTGTTGAAAATAATTCACCAGCTAATACAAACGACATATTCACTATACCAAAATTCACAAAAAATTGATAAACACATAACATGGTACCAAGTAACCAATCGTATCCACTTAAATCGTATCCGTTTTCTCTTAATGTGAACCATATTGCAAGTAATAACATTAAAAGTCCTGATGCACTAAATGATACTAATACTAGTGGACGCCTTCCTGTAAAGAAAATTAAATGTTAAAACAAGTAATATAAATCTGTTGACGTTATTAAATTTTGTTAGGAATAAAAATGTATGTATCTAATTCTAAGCAAATATGATCAAAATTTACCTAAAACTGTTAAAAGTGATGATAAAATTTTACTTCTGAAGATATGTTAACTTAATAAACTAAATTTCAGCTAAATGAGATTAGCCTTATTTGTACCAGCCCAAAAATTGCCAACAAACCAGTTGGCCGATTTACCCAGCCATATAGACATACAGTATAGACTCAGCGATCGCTAGCCACGTGTAAAGTAAATAGGGTGATTTTTGAAAGCCCCATCTTGCCCCTTATAGGGTACCGCATCTTACTCAACGGAGGGGGAAGATATGACTTTTTCTACTTTTTGAGAATAGTAGTAAGATAATTTGTAGTACATACCTTTGCGATCAATCCAAAATGTTGACGATATACTTCCAAATACTGTTATAATACTAACAATTAAAGCCATTATTTCAGTATCAAGACTTACACCCGATTCATTTATGATATAATGTAAGTAGCTAGCCACGGCTGTCGATCCACATAATTGTTGAAATGACATTGTCATTAATACAATTCCAAATGATATACGATACGAATAATTCGATAATACTGATTTAATATTCACTTTATTCATCATTTCCAATTCAACTGCCTCTTGTAATATCTTCACTTCACCTTCGACATAATCTTTACCACGTAAATATCTTAATGTATTTTCAGCATCTTTGTACTGTTTCTTGATGATAAAATAATACGGTGAATGTGGCATTCCAATAAATAGTACTAAATATAATGCAGCTGGAATGATTGATAATAATGCAAACATTCGTATTGACAGCACGTAACCAAAATAATAAGATAGTATGCCACCAATATTAAAGAATACCGGTATCAAGAATAACATGATACCACGTATTTTTGGATCCGATATTTCACCAATATATACAGGACCACAATTATAAAAGAATGCTTCGGATAAACCGACTAGCACACGTGCAATATAAAAATACCAAACGTTTTGTGCATAATATATTAATATCCATGATAGAATTACTGGTACTGGACCAAAAACTAAAACGTTTTTAGTGCCAAATTGATTTGCTAAAAATATTGTTGAAATTGAACTAATTGGAATGGTAATTAATTCCATTGATGCGATCCATGAACCCTCTTCTTCCGATATTTGTACCGGTGTATTATCATTATTGTCTCCAGTATTTGTTAATAATTTGGGTAATGCTGGTGCAACCCATAAATGACCCAGGCCAAATGCAAGAATTCCAATGGATACTGAAAAAATGGTAAGAAAACAACTTGATTAATAATGATTCGTAATGTGGTTTTTGAAAGGAAATTTTGTATGACACTAGTAGTGAAATTGCTTATTTTGTATAATAAAACAGGTTCAAATTTTTCGATTGTTCAAATTTTGTACACATGATTATTACATTCAGAATATTTACTGTATAGTTTTCGGAAAATCATTCATCCCCTGTCTTTTAGGGAAAATCTGCAAAAATAATTTTGAAAGATGCGGTTTTTTGCATCTTATATTAAATAATTAGGAAGAAATAAGAAAACTTTTTAACTTTCCGCTAAGAAAATTAAATATTTTTAGAAATCGGGATTTACCCCGTTTTGCAATCGTGTTTTGATCAGATCTTGATGTTTTAAGGTCCTAAAAAACTATTTCGACGGTTTCTGTGAGGGTGTCACCCTGTCTGTAGGTATGTGTGCGTGTGTATGTATGTAAGTATGTGACCCGCTTATAACTTTTAAACGGCTGTATCGATCAACTCCAAAAATCAGATCTTAACCTTGATAAACCACGTCGATCACCAACAATCCGGTTAAAATCGGTTGATTCGTTCGAGAGATATCGTAAACGAAAAAATTCATATAAAAGTATTTTTTTACATAATTAATCGACATTTCTTTTCGGATCGTTTTGATGAAATAAAATAATTATTAAAGCTCTAAAAACCGCGTCGATCGCCGCCAAGAACGGTAACAAGTGTTTTTTTAACATCAAAGCTCAAAAACCAAATTTTTAGCTCAAAAACATTGTAATATTTAAAATTTTAAGTGCTTAGGTATGAAATTAGCGGGAAGTTGCAGGGATGGCCTTTAGGGTCAACCGTCGTCCAAATATTTTTGTTTATTGTACCCTTACTTTTTTTTATGAAAACTATTTTTTGAAACCGATACGAAGGAACGTTGGAAAACTATAGTTTTTGAAATTCCTTCCTTTCTACCTTTTTCTCTATATAAACTATGAAGACGAAATTTTGTTGATCGATTTGAAAATGGATGTTCATAATGATGATTGGTTGAGTAGTTTTGGAGACAATCGTAAAATGATTCTTATTTTTTGTTTTCATAGACCTAAATTACTTACTCTGTAAAACGTAAAAACAACAATAAAATTTTTTGTCAAATTTTAATTCAATTTATGCTAATTTTAATTTGTAATCAGCCATGAATGGGGTGAACCACAAAATTTGTTATTCATTGCTCCTAAGTAAACGCATTTTACAAAAATTCCTTCTACTATCTATAAAAAATCTTTATTTATATTTTGTAAGAAGCTTCATTTGGTTTTAGTAATATGTTCACTAATTTTACGATAATTTTATTTTAATTAAATGGCAAAAATTGAAAATCTATTAAAATTTGTAAATATTTGAAGGTGTTAGAATACAAATTTGTAAGTATTATTAACCCAAAAAGTTGTTAATGGTAATTAAACAGGTCCCGTGACATTCATAAGTTGAGTAAACAAGGTCGCATTTTATTAGAAAATTAAGTATTTTTTTTATATATTTAAAAACATATTGATGAAAACATTAGCAGGTCATATGTCTTGATTACATTCCATTTTAGGGGACGGTTTCTTGAGAGTTTCTAAGATTTTCTACATCTTTGTTAAAATAGCTATAAATGAAATATTAGTATTTTATACATGCATCCAACGAAAATACTAGATTGGCGATTCATAATTTTGTATCGACGAGTCATAATGCAAAGAGAAATTATGACTTATTGATAAGTCTTCGTAATTTTTTCCTCCAAAGTAAACTGTTTTCAAAAATACCAAAAAAACAAAGTTTCAGCGAAATCAATCTTTTATATATTTCCAAGGTTGTAGAAAATCTTCGGGCCAAATTTCCCTCAGAATTAAAATTTACATTTTTTTTGTATCGTCTAAAATACAAAATTGACAAAAATATATTAAATAAAAAATTTTTTAGAATGAATGTTATAAAACAGTAAAAATCTATTTTCGTTTATCATATTCGTTTATAAACTACGTCACGCTGAATTACATCGTTTTTGACGACATTCTCCGTTTGTCACGCTGCTTTATACTAAAAATAGTTCATTTCTCGATTAATAATACAATAAATATTGATATTTTTAAATTGTTTATTATTTTATAATAATAATAAAATATCAATATCAATTAAAAAAAAGGAATTTTTGGTTTTTGATGATTTTTCGAAGGATTTTGTAATTTTTTCCGAGAATAATAACTATTTTTTTTGAATATACTCATTACACACACTATATTATGATGTAAGCACAATTTTCTTATAACATCAATATGTTTTTAACAGTACAATAATAAGTCGAAGTTCGCCTGAAGACACTCGTAAAACGATCGTTTTCTATTTTTCTGGCCACTGGTAAGTATTGCAACCACTTTAATCTAATTGATATGATATAATATATATTTTACTACTTCAACATAGTATTTGTGACTTCAACCACAATCTCTTGTATATTAGAAAATACGCAAAAATTATAATTTTTAAAAATTATGTTATTCTTTAATTTTGGATGGATTTTATATAAATATTTTACAATAATAAAAATAATGTCTTACCAATGAAACTGGATAATATTTGTATTGGATATCCACTTATAATATTTTTAAACATTTTGAATGATTGTTTTTACAAACAATTTTCTAGTATTTTAGTCACAAAAAATTATTTAATAAATTTAATAATAAGAATCGTTAACATATCACAATAAAATTTAAATAAACTCCCCACTTCGGTTTTAATTTATTTTAATTATTGCAACCATTTATAATAATCATCACTATGATTAGACGCATATTTATTAAACGATTTAGTGTTCAAACATTATGATGATGTTTTTGCTATGTTATTGATAACCAGTTAAAGTCATTCCTTGACCTTTGTATACGAAGAGTTTCTATGAAATGATTTAGCCATAAATAGTTTTTTTAAAGATTGTTAGGTCGGTATCCTTCAAAAATTTTAATCCACTTATTAAAACTAATTCGGGAACAACGACTAACGGTTACCTTTAAAACGATTAAGACGAGTTCCAAACGCCTAGTAGTATATATAGGTATGTCTTAATTTGCATAATGATTATATGCGTATATAAATTATTATGCATATAAATTCTTATCATGAAAATAAAAAATGTGTGCTTTTCGAATTTAACAAAAAGCATATCTATTTAACAATATATTGTATTAATTATTTTGCTTAACCACTTTATTTTATTCTAATTATCGAATGTTACTCCAGATTCAACTGCATATGGAGTAACATCCGAAACATGTCGCATAATTAGAATAAAATAAAGTGGTTAAGCAAAATAAAAAAATTAAAGTGTGTAAATTTATTTATTCACTTAACATAATTAATACTATGGAATACCACAAATTAAAGCTCTCTACCATTAATAAAATATTGTATTGTTATGAAAAAATAGAATAGAAAAGAATTCCTTTTTAACTGTTTATAATTATAATTGCAATATTACACAATAGCTTAGCAATTCTGGTTCGTTCATAGAGTCGAAACTACACAGTTTATAAAAAGCAATGATGCCTTAATAAACTTCGAGTAATTAATGCAGTGGTACATAAAAATTACCTTGTTTTGATTTTAATTGTCACGTACCAATTAAGATATTCTCGCTATCTATTATTTTAATGGCCACGATTGCAAAATATAAAATATAATTGGGAAAATAAAAATCATGTGCCTTAATTATTTAAGCAATAAAAATAAATTTCAGGGCTAGGCATTTTTATATAGCAACAACCGGTAGTTATAATATAAAATATTACATAGATGGCTTCATTAATGTTCTCGATAAAAAAAATATAATGTTCCAAATCATTTTTGCTTTTTACGCTCCAAGTACGAAGTTCTTGTAATGGAATGGATTTTGTAAACTCCGAATTTTTGGCATATTAAATTGGTTTGAAAGATCCAGAACTTGACGGTTCGTGTCGTTTTTTTTAAAGTTAATATATGACATGAAAGTTTGACAAAAGTCAAAATATAATGACATAGATGTCCATGGACCTATCTACTGAATGTAAGCTATCTGTTAATATTTTGTGTTAGTTTTGTGCTAGTGGACCGCTAGATGTCGCATTAGTCGTGGGACTATTTCTGCACACTATTACGTGAGGCATCATAATACAATATAATTATTGTGATATTATAAATATTTCATTGTCGTAACTGGACATGATAATTTTTTATCACTAATACAATGCCCTTAATTAATAATTATTTTATATATTTTATAATGAAACAAAAATTTTCATTGAATAGACAAATTTTCATTTAATTTTATATTTGTAATATAAAAAAGCTAAGCGGTTTCATATTTAAATATTCAGAATTTCACAAAAATTGTATTTTTTTCAAATTTTAAATCATTTTTAATAAATTTATACTCATTTGCATATTTGATAATCGGAAATAATAGTAAAAGATTAATTTTTTTGCTTGCTTGAATATATTATTTATTTAAAAAACAAACATTAAAGCTATTTATATTTTGAATTTACCTTCAAAAATTTTTGATTCTCTATATAAGGCACTTAAATAATCACGGAATTTGTATTTTCTGGTTTTACCTACATGGATGGCAATACAAACAAAAGTTCTTAAATAAAAAGTCACTGGAAATTTCCTGTTTTTAAGGACTATGTATTTTTAAAAGGTTAGTGGTTATAAATAATTGAAAAATGCATACTCAATTATATGCTATATAAACAATTAACTCCCTAATTATGCTGGGCTAATAGTAGGTAAGGTTTGGTGGGTATTTAATTATATAAGTATTTAAAATTCTTAGATTATGAAACGTTTGAAGGACGTTATAAATCTACTAGACAATATTACTACAAAACATTGAAAAATTAACATATATTTATGTTATATTATAAAAGAAATCATTCTTGATTAAATTTGGTTTTAAGCTTGTTAAATAATTTGACCTTTGAGGTGATTTTTGTTCAAGGAACGATCCACTATTATCTGGTAAAAAAAAAAAACTACTACCATTTGGATGTTTTTTTTTTTTTTTTTTTTTTTTTAAATGTAGCATGTGACGTAGCACGCTATTAAGTCAGTTCATTTAAATACAATAAAACAGCACAGCATCTGTTATGGCATCCTTGTTTAATATATGTATGTATGCAATATATTCTATAGATTACTAGCTAGTGACGTCACCAGAGATGCCACCAATCATATGGCGTTTCCGTGGCAGATAAAATATAAAAAATTATTAAGGTTTTATTTCGTGTAATTTGCAAAAAATAAACATAATTTAGTTTAAATAATGTTTTTCTTTGGTTATTTTATTATAGGTGGCCACAATTTGTGTGATGTTTTTAATGTCAAATAGCCTATTTAAGTTTTGACGATTTTTAAGAGAATAATTTTTCCTAGTTTATTTAACAATTTTACGGAATAACTTTAAAAAATACCGGCCCCACCTAAATACTGAATATGCACTTGATTTTTAATCTGCCTATCATATTTTTATGTGTAAAAAACACAAATTCAGTATCAGTCTACTTCCTAATTCTTCAAAATAATATGAAAATTTCGGGTAAAAGAATATTTAGTAAACAAATTCGGTAGTCTTTTGTAAAACAGTGATGTAAGGGTCTATGTACCTTTAATTAGTTAAAAAATATTCAAGTAACGATAAAAATCATAACATAAATATCAATTTTTATTAATGTTGTCGCTGTTTAATGTATACACCAAAATGATGACAAAGTATGTAAACAGAGACTGTCTAATATGTTAAAAAAATATATTTAAACATTTCTTTGATTATTGACCAAACAGGATGTTGGTAGATGTAGACACTAAAATAATGACCAAATATGTAAACAGAAATTGTCTAATATATTATATATATTAAATTAAATAAATTAAATTAAATAAATTAATAATATATTACAAATTTTTTTGATAACAGACCATATAGCCCAAACAAAAAATGATGATTTTACATTAAAGGAGTATTACTGATTTTTGAAAGGTTCAATTATTGACATTCTAAATCCTGATTTGCAAGTCTCGAGATGCTGAGCTAACAAAATCGTGGCTAAACATTTAATTTTGTCATCCGTTTTTTGATTTTAACTAATAACTTCTTAAGTGTACTAGTTTGGAAAAGTCAAATAATTATAGAGATGTAGCTCTTAAACTATTGGAGTGGCGTCCGAAAAACTTCAATTTTGTTGAACTTTTATTGAAGTTTATGCCAATAACTGCTTAAACGGGATATGGCTTTCGCATGGTGGCCAATATCTGGAATTTTTTTGGGATTTTCACCAGTATCTCCTTAATTTTGTGGTTGTTATTTTATTGCAAATTTAATCTTATTTCAAAATATAGTGATAACCATTTTCAAAACTAGCTCGGTAAAGAAGTTATTGACAAAAATCTAAAAAAGGCGAAAAAAATTACATTTTTCCGCTACCATTATGTTAGCATAGCATCCCGAGGGTTGCAAATTAGGCTTTAGACTCACAGTAATGGGCCAAAACTCATAACCGAAAATTAGTAATGCTCCATTTAATGTAAGTTTTCGCCTGATCTAATAGATATAATACGATTTTTATGTTATAGGCACTAGCCATTACATTACAAATCATGTATTAATCATTTGAAAATGATTTATCTAAATTTATTTTGATAAATTTGATAATTATGTATTTTGCAACCGCAAATATTTTATAAAAATGGACAACCGCAATCTGAAATTAAATACAGACAGCTAAACCTGCAGGAAAACCAAATTTTTTATAAATATAATAAAAAAATCTAAACAAATTTGTTCACTTAAAATTCAACATATACTTCATTATTTGGCTTTATTACATGAAACTATTTATACATTTGAATAGTTATTATCGATGTCTAACGAAAATTATGACTCTACCCCTTTGCAAATAAGATGCCTTGGAAAATGAGGACCAATAGAAAATCTCAAATATATATTCATCCTTCAAATAGGTTGGATCGTTTCTAGTTTTCCTTACCGTAATTTACAGCTACTGAAATTGTATAATTTAAATGAACTCAATATCAAAAAATATATTGCTGGGTTAATTTAAACTTCTAATTTGGTTTTTTTTGCAGCATATCTTGTATTTCAATTAACGATTTTTGTCGTGTTTCTGGTAAATATAAATAAAAACAAATAAATCCAACAAAAGCAAAAAAACTAAAACCAAAAAAATTATAACTCATTCCAAATGTATTTGTAATCAGTTGAAATATTTTATTTGTTATAAATCCAAAAGTTCCATAACTAATTAAGGCAGCACCAATACCATAATTTTTAGTATTTGTCGAAAATAATTCACCAGCCAATACTAACGACATATTAATCATGCCAAAATTAACAAACACTTCGTAAAATATTAATACAATTGTCGGTATCCAATTGTATTGCGTTAAATTGTACTTATATTCCCTTATTGCGAAGTATATTCCACTTATAAGGATACAAACGCCTGCGCCAAAAATAGAAACTAATAATAAAGGTCGACGACCAATTCGATCGATCCAAAATGTTGAGCACATACTTGATAATATTGTAACAAATCCTATAATGACAGCCGGAATTTCTGTTCCAATATTCACATTTGATTCGTTGATTACAAGATGTAAATAACTTGCCACAGCTGTAGTGCCTGCCAATTGTTGAAAACCCATAACCATAAAAACTAATCCAAATGATTTTCGATATGAATATGTATTTAATATTGTTTTAACATTAACTTCATTCGACATATCGAATTGGATCGATTTTATTAATAATTCAATTTCATTCTGTTTGTAATTTTTACCACGTAAAAATCGTAGTGTTTCTTCAGCTTTGTCGTAGTTTTGACGTAGTATAAAAAAGTATGGTGATTGTGGCATTATTAAAAAAAGCATAAAATAAACAACAACTGGAATAATTGATAAAATAGCAAAACATTTTATGGATAAAATATATCCAAAATAATATGTGATTAAACTGCCGATATTAAACATAACTGGAATTAAAAATAGTAAAGCACCACGTATTTTTGGATCGGATATTTCACTTATATACACTGGTGCACAATTATAAAAGAATGCTTCGGATATACCAACTAATGTACGTGCAACATAATAATACCAAACATTTTGTGCGAAATAGATGAATAACCATGATAGAATTAATGGAAAAGGTGCTAATGTTAATATATATTTTGTACCAAAATAATTCGCTAAGAATATTGTTGAAAATGAACTAATCGGTAATGTAATTAATTCAATTGATGCAATCCATGAGCCTTCTTCGCTTGTAATTCCTATTCCAGCATCAATTGTACCATTATTAACTGATAAAAGTTTTGGTATAGCTGGTGCAATCCATAAATGTCCCAGTCCAAATGAAAATATACCAATTGTCACTTGAAACAAAAATTCAATTAGTATTTTAATTTAAGTCAAAATTTCTTTATTAATTCCCCTTCTACCCTAAATAACCGGCACAATGACCAAGTGAGTAAAGATGCTAATACCATTTGACTATTTAGACTGGAGGTTACGGTTTCGAATCCAGACAGATAATAAAAATTGGGTGGATAATTAGTCACACTGCCGTCATTTGAATACAACTATCGAGAGTTTGGTTTTAATAATTCTGATCAGAGGGCTTCGTATAGAGGGCTAAGATTAGGTGTCCACTACCATCGTATATTCTGCCAGATATAAAATGATGAATTGAACATAATTCGATAATTTTTTTTATGCATTCTTGCTGTTTTGGATATGACTTCCATTCAAAGAAGATCGATTAATGCATGTTACAAATTAAAAATCTACTCACCAATAAAACTTGATAGAATTTGAATCGGATATCCAGCCAAAAATGTTTTATACATTATAAAATAATAATTTTATTAATTTCAAAAAATAATATTTCATTTCATTAATTCTTTATGTTTGCTTTAGAAACTTAAATTCGTTGTATCAATTAGTTCATTATATTGAACAATTTATAATTGAATTTATTAATCATTAATAATATATTTCAATAAATGAAAATCGATAAAATTTTTGCATAAATTAATAATAATCTTTTATTCATTCTTATTGTTTTTACTGTTTTTAAATTTTAAAAAATATACAAGGTGAGTTACTTAAATATCTCACATAATTTTTGTCCCTGAAAAATATATATAAATGACAAAGTGTCATACAATTAAAATTATCCGAGATACTATGTCTATTACAGTCTATGCGGTTTTTGTTCTGTAATTATTGCAATTATCATTTAAAGTTCACAGTATCGCGTGGCCTGGTTAGCTAGTATTTATATAAAACAAATACTTCACGGAAAACAACTTTACAAATGAAACCTGATCCTTATTGGAAGGTTATAATTATTATACCAATGTATATGTATAAAATATATATGAGTATATTATATTTAGTCTAAGTATGTATTGTTAGACAACATTGGCATTAAAAAAATTTTCATAATGAGGGTATTTTTGGTGCCTTCAATTGTCTAGCGTTACATACTTTAAACTATAATTAATATACTCTGATATATTATGCTTTAATAAGCCGAGAAATAAAATTCAAATATTACTCTTAGAAACAGTTTCAATATAAATATCCAAATATATGCGTGATATGTAAACAATTAAGTCCGTTAGTTGTTTTTGCTATAAGCAATTGTTTTTTTTTTTAAATCAAAGTATAGGTATATAACGAACTTTTTAACAGGAACAACCTTTTTTTGACCTGCAAATTTTTATAAATAACATATACGTCCATTGTAGAAAACGTTTTATTAAAATTTAGAAAAAAAATTATATTTATTGTTATGACTACTAGCTTCCATGTGTAGATAATCTTAAGGGGATTCAGTTGTTCTAACATAAAGGAGTGTGCTTCTAGACAGTTGGTGAATTAAATAACATATAATATTATATATTCAAACCAAATAACTCAAAAGACACTTATCCAAATGTTATGAAATTTGGTATGCAAAATATTGACATGAAAATTTGGTGGTTGAGAAGTTTTTCCCTGAAAAAATATTTAAGGTAAAAATTATAATTTAAAAATATTTTTTAACAAAAACTCTTCGGCAAGCACTAGATTTACATGTTAATATCGTGCATTCCAAATTTAATAACATTTCATTTTTTGAGTTTCTTGTGCTGAAAAATTGTATACTACTAACACCTGTTGATAAACACCCTTAAGCATTTGTTTGGTTTAGCATACAGAGAACTAAGTAGAAGACAATTTTATTTTTGAGATTTAATAATTAAAACACTGCACAGTAGCAGCTTTAGGTTTGTAGACGCACTAGGCCCGAGACGTTATGGCGCACTTTTTCTTTTGTAGCAATATATATATAGTATATATATATATATATATATATATATATATATATATATATATATATATATATATATATATATATATATATATTGTGACATGAGGCCAAATGCCACCGGCCAAATGACGCCGGGCGGACAGTCCCATGTCAGGCAAGACGGTAACATTGATCGGACTGTTAAGTTTTTGGATGCGTGTGGAATTACTGGCCCGGGTAGAGACACGTTGCGCCCTGACGAAAGACAGCAACGCGAATCACCGCAGCTCGAGAGCGCGGGGATTCGCGGGAGCGCGGAATATACGCTAGGTTTAAGTTAGGTTAAGCCTGAACCCACAAAAGGTGTAGCCATAATGCGAGAAGAAATCCGGACACCGCCGTACGGCAGGATGGCGAGCCAACGAGGATTTTAACGAGGACTTTTTGTTAGATATTTCATATTTTAGTACTTGTCTGATTAATTATTTTAACAAAGAAACTTTACCCTCAAAATGGTACTATGTTGCGAAAGTAACAGCACATTAAAATAAAATTTAAAATTTGGTCTTAGAGTTTACAGAAAACCCAATCAATTTTTAATTTTAGGTACCTTGAAAATTTTGGCGCCCCTCATAATTTGCCGGGCCTCACGGGCCTAAGACTTAATTCACTACTGACGCTGCCCGTCAAAAAATTAATTTAGATTGTTATTATTATTTGAGATAACTTAGATATAAAAACATATTTTCTTATTTGGTGATTATAGTAAAAATTTATAGCTTTTGAGTTCAGTTTTGAAAATTTATAGTTCTATCAAACTATGATAGTTCTATCACACTATAGGTGTTCTCAAAAACCCAATATCAGTTGTAATAGTAGTTTAGGATCAATCATATGAAACAAAATTTCTCTAACAAATTAAGTCTTTTTAATCCTGTTTTGTCAACCATAGACTATTGTCAGATTTTTCGTTGTGAAGATAGTCATTAGATTAACTATAATAAGTTCGCGCTTACAGATTTTATGAGATTTATAACTGGTATTATAAGAGAAATCTTTGTCAATACTCATACAACTATATGGTTCAAAAACAAAATGCTTAAAAATATTATCTCTATAATCTTTAATAGTTATAATTATTTATTGCATACTTTATTATTTCTAAAACATTATCATTAATCAGTAAATAAGACAATAAATAAAGATAATAGAAAGAAATTTTCAATAAGAAAGTATTTTAATGATAATCTATTAAAGTTTTAATTATTTTTAGTTATTAGGGCGATAACTAAAAATTGTAGTTCAGAAAACTTTGAAATTAACAAATAACTATTTAAATTTTACAAAGGAAGAATTTCTACAGTCACGTTTTTTAAAGTTAATTTAATTCCATTTCAAACGAGTTGTATTGGATATGTTAATAGTGTTAATAAAAAAAAAGAATAATAGGACTCATAATTATTAATAGAATTCATGGAATTAGGATTATTCTATTTACGAAAATTGTTAAATTTATTTAATTTTTTAAATTAAACAAAACTGGATGACACAATTAAAACAATTTTCCATTCTTTTCATTTTAATTTATAGATATTATGAGTATCGGATGAATTATAATATAAATGAAAATATTTAGATGAATTTTCCATATTATAGAAATACAATGCATACAATTTCTATAATAAATCAAGTATAATTCTTATTTAAGCCTTGCAGATCATAAAATAAATGGCATTTATTCCAAATTAATTTTCCAAACAGATATTTAATACTTTAGTCGCTATAAATTATGTAGTGGAGCAAATATTTTTTCTGTCTGTTCGTTATGTGACGTAATATTATTTATTTTAATAAAATTTCTTTTGTCAAAAAATTTGGATTTTATTATTGGTACCTTTATTCTTGAAATGTACAGGGTGGTGACAAACTTATCATACTGTTTTAAATCCTAAACTTCTTTTCGACATATTCTTAGTTAATCTGTCATAATTCTTTTAAAACCTTTTTTTAATGAGTGAATTATGTTTAAATCAAGTAGTTTTTACACAATTATTCTGGTTAAGAAGATACAAACTACTACAAGATTATTCCATTCTTAACTAACAACTTTCCATTCCAAAGTTTACACACTTACATGTGGATAGCAGGATCTTGGGATTTTATTTTGGAATGAGATTGCGTTTAATTATTGTACCCTCATAGTTTAATTTATGTAGCCCAATCTTTTCGGAGAAAATGACGTTTGAAAATTTGTATTTCAATTTCGTATACTTTATATACAAATATGGTATTTTAATATTAAGAGACGGAATAGCACCGTTGATAGAGGAACTGCATTCAGAGTGGGAGCTCGGGGTTCACTTCCCAGTCATGAGTTTATTTTGTTTTTACAGTTACCAATAATTAAATAAATTATATATTATCAACAGTAACGGATTTAGGTGAAAAGACGCCCTAGACTCGAGACGAAATGGCGCCCTTTTTCTTTTGTAACAGTATATATATTGTCCCATGTCAGCCAGAACGGAAAAATTGATCGGACTATTTAAATTTTTGGATGCGAGTGGCATTACTGGCCCAAGTTGGGATTCGCCGCGACCGTGGCACTCTGTCGGAAGCCAGCTACTCGAATCCCCGCAGCTCGAGACCTTTAAGTTAGGTTAAGTCTGGACCCACAAACGGTGTACCCATAAAACAAAAAGACGTCCGGTATCTCACCTATTACGTCCCGTATGATATCTCGCCTCTTACTATTAAAATACCATGTCAGTATACAAATTATATAAAGTTTCTCCGAAACGATTGAGTGTTGCATGTTTTTATTGAAAGAAAAGAACACCCTATAGGGATTCCATACTTAAATGCAATCTCATCCAAAAATAAGACATGTATGTAATTTTCCACTTTTTGCAATCTAAAATGGCAATATTTTAGTAAGCATTTCATGGTGTAATCAGTGAATCGTTTTTATTATAAGTATCTTAATTAAAGCTACCCTTAATATTCAGTTTCTAAATTTAAACAATGTTTTTGTTATGATTTGTATTGACATTTTATTTTGACTTCTTGTGATTGAGGTCTGTAGATAATGTGTAGTTTGCTTATCCCCATAAGAACATAGGGGTGAGGGGGTTGTATTGAATATTGGTTCATTACTTAAGTATTCTTAATCTAGGTTTTAATTCAACAATGTGTACTAAAGATTTAAATCTCGTAAATCTTTACATCTTCTAAAATAAATACACAGATTTGTTTATACATGATTATATACAAATCCTATAATTTATTTAATATTTGTAAATCAAAGTCTTATCTTAAAATCTCATAAAAAAATTTTTTTTTTAAATAGGATTAATTACCTTATGTATGCAAATTGTTTGGTCTTAGCTTGATAAAGTGTAGTTTAAAACTAATTGTTACACACTTTACAACAAATAATTATAATTCTTACTTTATTGTTAAATCAATTTGATAAGGAACATATCTGCATTAACGACAAAATTTTGAAAATTTTTGAGAATGAACTTAATAATTTTCAAACTTTATCTATTTATTAAAATTTGGTTTACATAATCTACATATGTCTAAAATTAAAGGTCGATAAGTCTTTGGAAAAATACAAAAACATAATTCTAGAGGTAAAATCAAATTTTGTTAAAGTTTTTTTAATATCATGGTAGTTGTTTTTTAATTTACTCAGTGACGAGAATAGTTTTGCATATATTTTTTCAATATTGAGTTTGAGTTTCATCTATAATCACGACTCTTGTTTTTTTTTCTATACTCTAATTAAGGAAGAATTCGACTACCCTAGATGAATAATTATTTTTTATGTTTAATATTTTCAAGTTCCCCTTTGGTTAATGGCTATAAAGATAAAAGTAGCTAAAAGCCAGAAATTAAAAAAAAAAAAAATGGCTTCCTGTATTGATCCAAAAATGTTATATAAGGTACCTGAGGCAATTAAGCCCCACCTATCTTCAATGTGCTATAAAAGCTATATTTTTGGGATTTTAAGGATATAATCAAGATTTTTCTACAAAGTATATTAATTCGATTTATTACAAAAGTCACAAAAATACAATATTTTAAAAAAACTCTCTTTTTGGGCGTCATTAAACCACCGTAGTTTAACAAAGCCCATTTGTTTACTTGTACTTTTTCTTAAATTATCTTCAAAAGTACTCCTTAAAATTACCCTTTAATTAGAAAAAATAACTTATAGAACTTCTATTTTATATTTTCTTAAATAATAACACTCGGGGCAGGCAACAAAACTTCCCAAAGAGCAGAACAGTCTTTTCAAAGAAAAGACAGTTCAAAAAAGCAACTAGGTAAATCAAACTAAAATAAAAAGACAATTTCTTTTTCAATAACAAAGAAAATATTATATTTATTTAAAAACATATTTAATACAGTTATAGGAAAGATATGGTTAACGTCGTTAACGCATATGGCTATGGTCACGTTTTATGTATGATTTTCATCGACATTATAAAGTAATTCTGGAATATTTACAATAAAAAACTTATGATCAACTTGAAAATGTTCTGGAAGCCAGTATACAAATAAATGAGTGATTGTTTTGTAAAATAGACACTCCAATAACTGCGAATCATGATCTGCTATATGATCATTTTCTTTGATTTTTATTCAATATAGACCCACGAATCAAACGTCTCACGCTTTTAAAAGATGCAAAAAGCTATCAGTGTTCTCCTTTGTTCTATCATTGCCATAGATGCTACAGACTTTTTCGACCCTATTTGTCGTTATTATATGGAGATAAGATAAAGTAGGCTTATAAGCGCCGTGCATGTTTACAGTGGGCCGGATGACTAGATATTAGACAAAAGTGCGTTTGAATAAGGGGTAATTTCGAAAAAAAAGATATTTCAACTATTTTCCAAAGAAGTTTTATTATTACATCAATATTTTGGATAAATTTTAGATAGCTAATCTTAATATAGTTACTGAGTTTTCTCCGCTTTAACCAGATGATGTAATTCTGTTTGTCATTACCCCTTTGAATTCGTAATGATACTGCCCATGCCAATTTTGGTTATGAAATTTAAAGATACTATAATGAGTTATTGCAAAAATTATTTTGTTTTTATATAATAAGAGAGATTCATCAGAATTTGAACTTTTGGTAATTCACTACGTATAAGTGTTTATCTTTCTCTCGCTCTTCCCTAACGAATTTTACCTTTTACTCGAGGATAAATATTTTTGAATTTCAATAATTGATTTACTTTTGGTTTCCGGTAGCCAAAAATATGTGATTAATACTCCCAGTAAAGTACCAGACGATAATGTCCAGAACGCAATATGCATACCCCAATCGTTAGTTAAAATAAGAAATATAGAATTTGCACCCAAACCCAACAAATTATAACTGATAGAATATAATGCGCCAGCATAATTTTTCATATTATATGCAAATAATTCGGATGTATACACTATTGGAATATTAGCTAATCCAATACTAGCGAAAAATATATACAAAATTAATGCTATTAACGGTAAGATTGTGAGTGATTCAACATTATAGTTCATATTTTTGAAGAAAAAATACGTTCCCAGAGAAAATAAACATGCTGATGTACCAGCGCAAGAAAAGTATAATAATGGCTTCCGACCATATCGATCTACAAAAAATGTACTTCCAATTGCTGACAAAACTTGTACCAATGAATATATTACAATAGAAGTTGTTTCAGGAAGTTGAATTCGTGCTTCTGTAATAATTGTATGCAAATACATAGTCATTATAATTAGTCCTGAACTATGCCATATAAATACTGTAATAATTATAATAAACGATGCTTTTAAATTAGCTTTCACTCGAAACAAATTAAAAAAATTCGCAAAAACTGATACATCGTTTTCCATATTTGTTTTAATTTCTTCAAATTCTTTGCTAATATCAGAGTCACGAATCATTTCCAATTGTTTTTTAGCATCTTCAATTCGACCTTTTGATATCAAATATGATGGTGATTGAGGCATAAACATAAAAACAATAAACATTACTATTGGTACAGGGAGGCAGTACATTGGATACGCTTTCAAAGGTAACACATAACCAAAATAATATGTGACTACTGTACCCAAATAGTATGAAATCATTATAAATGTTGACAATATTCCACGATAAGATGGTTCCGAAATTTCTCCAATATAAGCGGGTGCACTTACGAAACACATTGAGTCACATATTCCAACTGCAAATCTTGATATATGTAATTCAGTAGCTGATTTTGCAAATATAATTGATAGGAGAGACAATATCATAGGTATATTACTCAATAAGATTAAATTTTTGCTACCAATTAAACGAATTAATTTTATTGAAATTATCGATGTGATTGGTCCAGATATAAATGCCATTGAAGTGAGCCATGACTGTTGATCGGGCGTTATTGATATTCCTGAATCTTCTGATACTAATTTTGGAATCACTGGTGACAGCCACGCGTACATTAAACCATCATCAAATAATGCAATCGTTGCTAAAACAAAGAAGAAACATTACTATGAAAAAAGCGGTTGTAAAGTTTTAAAAACGTGTTTGCAATGCTTCATAAAAATGAGTTTAATTAATGATAAAAGCTGTTTTTGGCAATTTTCATGGTTTTTCACAAAATCGCAGTTACAATGTTAAAACATTATAAAAACTTTTGCCCCAATTTCCTAGATCGTGCAAACCGTCACTAAATTTGCAACGAGTAACATCTGTTCAGAGAATCATTACAACTAGCTAATTCATACTGATGATGACTACGTTGTAGTCGAAAAACGTATTTATAAAATACAAAATAATTTGATCTAGGAAATTGGGGAAAAAATCGAAATTTATTTTATCATTATTTGTAGCAACAAAACTTTTACAATTTAATAAAACAAAAAACAGAATACAACGGGTAAAAATTTTACACTCAACCATATCTGTACTTTATGGCTACAATAATTATAAATATCATAAAATAATTACCTGTAAGGCAAGCCAAACATTGTAAAAATTTTCCATTTATGTGAAAATTACCAAATAAAAGCATCCTGTTTCCAATAATTTATTATACGAAGTTTTTCCAATAATAATGACATAACAAATATTATCTAATACAACTTTGCACACCAAAGTCTAAAAATAATTTAAAAATATAACTACTAAAATATTTCATTAGATTTAAGAAAGGCCCCGAAATAATTAAATTAAGCCGAGTGTTATAATTATTTTATTTGTACAATAAATTTTTATCTGTTGGTGTTAAACTTAACATTTAATATTAAGTAGGTATTTGATGTCGCGCACTTGTGAAAATTAACTCAACCAAATAAAATATTGCTAATATACAAAATGTTCAACAAAATCATGTGGAGATAACAATTAACAGTGTTAATTGTTTAGATACTCGATATTTGGTTGAGTATGAATATTTAAATTATTTTTATTCATTTGTATTTGTAAAATACACTAAATATGCAAGCCATGTATACTGTAATATAATTATACTTGTTTATTTGTTGTATATGAGCTGAAATTGTGGCTCATCTAACAGTTTACGAAAAATTATTTTTAACAAAAGTTGTTAGTTAGAAACAAACAATTTTTGTTTTGAAAATTTTCTTGTATCTCTTGCGGTTTGAAAGTTGATCATGACTCCAATGGACTTAATTGACTGATTTTGTCTATTCTCGAACTTAAACTCATTTTTTAGGTCCAGAATACACTACCAAGATTTGAACTTATTATCTATTTTAGTTTTTGATTTAAAATCGTATACTCAAATAAATCTCATATATTCAAATAAATAATCAATTTCTCTTCCCATTTGTAAAGGAAATCTATTGTACGACGTCATTTAAATTTTTTTTAAATCTTAATTTATAGATTTTCTAATGATAGGTTGTCTTATTAAATTAAGTCCTTCTAGCTCCTGGTCTATGTTCAATTTCCATCAACATTTTCATCTTTATAAAAAACCTATAAATTATGTTTAAAACAATCATTTAAATAACTAAATTTGCTTTACAATTAGGACGACGGAAAGTTCATAATTTAATTTGCATGGTGGCAAATACCGTTTTCTGGTTGTGATCGACGCCAACATTAGTTATGAGTGCCAATCAAAACGTACCAACCTGTAGGTATAATATAAACTGCATGCTTTAGCCATTTAATTAAATAATTGAAATAAATACGGTCTTAGTTTTTGTGATAATATTAAAGAAAAATAAAAGTTTCTTTTCATTTTTAGATAATATAAGAACAGGTTTTCTTTCATACACAAACAAAGTAATAATAATATAAATTTTCATTTTTTTAATTTGTTTTAATCTATCCAAAATGAAACTGAGGCATAGCAACAAATCTATATATATTAATTGTTAGGGAAATTCTAAAAATGCTTCTATTTCAATTATGAAAACATTAAAATCAAATCCTGCGATACAAGGGCTGCTTAGTGATACAAAATTCAATATTTACGTGCATTTCTTTTCGTATTTTTATATTAATTCCATATAGGTTTATAATTATTAATGAGAACTCTAGGATTTTTCGAATAAATTTCGATTTTTTGCTCCAATTTCCTAGATCAAATTATTTTGTATTTTTATAAATACGCATTTCGACTATCAAGTAGTCATCATCAGTATGAATTAGCTAGTTGTAATGATTCTCTGAGGAGATGTGCAAACCGTCACCAAATAAGCAACGAGTAACATCTCCTCAGAGAATTATTACAACTAGCTAATTCATACTGATGATGACTAGTTAGTAGTCGAAATACGTATTTATAAAAATACAAAATAATTTGATCTAGGCAATTGAGGCAAAAAACCGAAATTTATTAGAAAATTTAATTCCATATAGGTTTTTCAACGGAAATGTGAGAATAATAATTATTGAGCTTTTATCTAAATAATTATTGTGAAAACGTAATTACATAAATTCTTTATATTTTTATTTCTTTGTTGCAGTAATAACCAAAGGCGAATTGCGTGCGGTCATGTAAAAACTGGTAGTTCTATTTGGCAGAAGGTTTCGCTCACAGTGACACCTTATTCTCATTAAGAAGGAAATATGAGCATCTCTTTATCGTTATTGGTTTATATGTTCCAATTTATATACACGACGTCACACTGTTAGTTAGAGAACAACGTTAATTTTATGAAATTAGTAATTATGAAGCCCTTGATGGATCAAGAAGGCTACACACAGTCAAATTACTGAATGCGATACACGTTTCAAGCAAATTTTATAAAAATCGGAAACCGCATTGCGATATAAAAAAACCGCATTGCGGGGGGTCAAAAATGCATTAATATACATTCACCAATAGATCAATAGACAAATGAAAAGCAAAATCGTCTATTTGTTCCTGAGACCAAAGAGAATCCGACCGATAGACATTCCTACGTTCGGTCAATGAACTACTGTTAGGTGTAATCATGTATGATTTGGTTTGTTTCTCAAATACTTTTGTCTTAATTAATTTTAATTTTTTTAATAGATGGCAATGGTTGAAACTTTTTTATTTTATAGAATAAAGACGTCCTCTAATGTAATATGCATTGTATTATTTTCAATTTTTGCGAGTAAATATATCAAAATTACATTTCACTCACCTGCACAGCATATCTTATTACCACGAAAATAACAGGATAAGATACGAATAAAAACAGTAATTGTTTAGATTGTTTTTATTCATAAAATTGGGATTAATACAAATTAAAGCTAGAAAATATTTGTAAAAGTATAAGCTATGAAAATTAAACTGAATATGAAACAAATATTAATTAATAAAATTTTATTGCTACATAAACTAATTAAAAAAAAAATACTAATTATGTACAATTCAATAATTTAATAGAGCGCAAATTTGGTTCCTACCAGATGCATGTGGGTACCAATAACGAGCTTTATCATAGGTATTCGGAAACGCTCGATTTAGAACCCCTCAAACATAGCTATCTGGCTGAAACCGCATACACAAAATGAAGATTTCTTTTTGAAATTTTTACGTTAATATAAAATTTCGTAGTTGAATATTGTTTAATTTGTACTATGTTATTAAAAAGAATACATCTTCTGAGTAGGTATTATTATTGATAAATTTGCCAGGGTAAACGGATAGCAATAGAAAGGTAAAAAGCTGAATTTTTAACATATGATGATTAATCACTCTTCTTTATCTACGTCAAAAATAACGTTTTAAAATATGTTAATGGTAATCAAAATATATGAAAACAAAAAATTATTGACTAAATGACAATCTTTCAAGAAATTATTTTTAAAGAATCTAGACCTTACCTTTTAAAGATAGAAAAACAAAAAATCTTTATTTTTATGAATAAATTATTGCCGATTACATTAAATATAGCTTAATTTGTATCTTAATTTAAAAAAATTGAAAAAAAAAAGCAGTTTAGATTTCAATATGAATTAATTAGTTCTACTGTTCGATTAATGTTTAATGTGTAGCAAGTGGCTATGGAAACCTTACAGTCATTGAATTCAAATAATTCCTGTTCGATCGTCTCATGGCGAGTTGAATATCGAATAAGTCAACAATTTTGGATTAAAACAATTCCAAAAAGAAATCAACACATCAATTACACTAAAAACCTATTGTCTAATATTATTATCTAGGTTTTTTTATTTATCACAACATTACGCAAATACTGTTTAATATTAAATGTTTTGATTTTATATATGCATATTAAATATGCATATTGATTAAAGTTTTTCAGGACTACATAGCTACATTGAATTTGGAGCAGAAAAATAACTAAGTATATTTAGAATCATAATTTGAAAATTATGTTAAAATCACAATTTCTAGTATACTAATAAATTAAATTGTGAATCGTGATGTCAATGGCAATGATCTTCGTTAGGTGTCATACTCGAATTTTAAAGCACATTACATTTCATTAATATTAAGATTTTGTCTCATGTTCATTTAACGATATTTCGTAAAAATAAAATTAATACAAATGATGTTTTTTGTCCAAGTTATTTTCTCTAAAAACTTTTAACCGAACTAAAATTGGAAAGCCCATTAAAAAAATTTAAATAACTATTTATTCCAACAAATAAAAATAATCATTGATAAAAAATATATATTGAAAATATGACCTCGATCTGTATTACCACCCGTTCTTTATGCGTTCTCTCCACTATTTCTAATGGCCGTACATTTGGTGACTGGTTTTTTTGGCGAATGATTACTTTCTGTACGTAAGTGTGTAAGCAAGCCTGGTTATGATTGTAAAAAACTTCCATCATTTAAACGGTAAATATTGGATGTCTAGATAAATATGTTGATTGAACTTCCAGATTACCTTAGACGACCATCACTATTATGACTATTAACATTGCATTTAAGAATTTTACTCTTACAAAAATAGCTTTTTTAGGAAGTTTTTTCATGTATTATTTCTGCCAAAAGTGATTTTGCCATATCAAAAAAAGAAACTACTTTTTTCTTTCACATAATTTTGGGAAATTTTGTAGTAGTATTGCTCAGGGCTATTTTCACACTACAAAGTAATCTCCTTTTAAGTTAAAAACTCTTATGTTTACCATAGATCTAACCCCTAACATTTTGTCACTTCTTTTTTAGTTTTTGGTGTTGTTAAATACTCTTGAATTTCTGTAATTGATTTATTTTTGGTTTCTGGTAACCAAATATACGTTACTAATACTCCCATTAAAGTAAGAACAGAAAATGTCCAGAAAATGATGTGCATACCCCAATGATTTGTCATTATTTGAAAAAGTGTATTTGCACCCAAGCCAAATACACCAAAACTCATACATAATACTGCGCCACCATAATTTTGCATGTTATATCCGAATAATTCTGATGTATACACTATTGGAATATTACCTAATCCAATACTAGCAAAAAATACATATAGAATTAATGCTATTAACGGTAATATTGTTACCGATTCAACATTGTAGTTCATATTTTTGAAGAAAAAATACGTTGCCAAAGCGCATAAACAAGTAGCTGTCCCAGCGCATGAAATGTATAATAATGGCTTTCTGCCATATCGATCTACAATAAAAGTACAACCAATTCCTGACAAAAATTGTACAAATGAATATATCACAATGGGAATGATTTCAGGAAGATTCACTTGTGCTTCCAAGACTATTGTGTGTAAATACATTGCCATAATGATAATTCCTGAGCAATTCCATATGAATACAGTCACAAGCACAATCAATGAAGCTTTCAAATTAGCTTTCACTCGAAACAAATTAAAAAAATTCTCAAGCACTGAAACATCACTTTCGATATTGCTTTTAATTTCCTCAAATTCTTTGCTAATATCAGAGTCACGAATCATTTCCAATTGTTTTTTAGCATCTTCAATTCGACCTTTTGATATCAAATATGATGGTGACTGAGGCATAAACATAAAAACAATAAACATTACTATTGGTACAGGGAGGCAGTACAATGGATACGTTTTCAAAGGTAACACATAACCAAAATAATATGTGATTACAATTCCAAAATTTAATGATGTCATAATAATTGTGGACAATATTCCACGTATTGACGGTTCGGCAATTTCTCCAATGTATGCCGGAACACTAATAAAACACATTGCGTCACACATTCCCGCTAAAAATCTTGAAATGTATAATTCAACAACTGATGTTGCAAATATAATTGTTAACAGGGATAATGCTACAGGTATGCAGCTTAATAAAATTATATTTTTGTTTCCAATTAATCGAACAGCTTTGATTGAAAATATTGATGTGATTGATAAAGATATTAATGCCATTGAGGTGAGCCATGATTCTTCATCTGGATTTATTGGTATTTCAGAATCGTCTGCTACTAATTTTGGAATTACTGGTGATAACCATACGTTTAATAATCCATCATCAAAACATGCAATTGTTGCTGAAACGAAAATGAAATTTTTAATTATTATGAATAAATTTAAATAATTTTATGAAATTTATTATTGATTGTTAGCACATATTGAAGATTTTTCTTCCTTCTTTTATTTAGATATCCTATTCATTCTTTTATTTAGGTATCCTATCAATTATTTTGCAGTTTTAATATACTTGGTTTTATCTGTTTATGCAACGAAATACTTTAAGCCATTTGGTAAGAATTGAAGACAATAAGTAAAAGAATCGTAAATTACATTTGAGGGAAGGGTCGTCGTAGTTTTTAAAATTGAATTGTATATTATATTGTTTTAGCAAAAGCGCTTAAAATTATTATTTACTTATTAGTCTAAATTCCAAAAAAGTTTGCTTTATTGTTTTTTTACATCTTAACACTTAACTATTAATAATTATTATAAATTGTTTATAATTTTTTTTTTCATATAGGCAATAGACATAATATTTTTGTATATACAAAAGATATTTTATTCATACACAGAAATTGTCACTACACTATACTTTTAGCGGTTTTAAGACAATTTTAGATATGTTATCTATTTTTCTGAAACGCTCATTGATTTAATTCCAAAACTAGCTTGTGTGTATTTGCACAAAAATTTATATTAGCTTAGAAACTTTCACGAAAATTCGTAAAGCAAAAATTTTTAATAAAAATTAGTAATGTGGTTCTCATTAAGTAAGTTAATCTTGCTATTTCCGGCATAGTGGATTTTGTGTTTGTCCTTAAACGGCTGTTTAATTTCATTTAGAAAAAAATTTAAGATTTTTATATTCCTTTTCTTTGTAAATAAATTAAAATCCAAAATTATACTATAATTAGTTTTTTTTTGTACGAAAAATTGATAATTCATTTTTATCGTCGCAATAAGTCTACCTGCACATCGATCCATCAGCTCGATTGATCACTGGCGAAGGATTGAAATCCAATATAAAATTTTTTCGACAGACAAATAGACACCACGAGTGGAAAGAAATGGAGTAAAATGAAATCAGGTATGTGTCAATTTTAAAATTCTGGATGCATTCAAATATTTGAAGAGTTTTCAGAAAGGGACAATTTATTTTATCAGAATTACTTCACTAGGAAAACTTTTTATACCACCAATATTCTTTGACCACCTACAAATTTATACGAAAGTATTTATAAATAACTTGTATGGGCATCGTGACTACTATTTAGAAAGAAATGTATTTTTTTTAAATTAAAAATTTCGTAAATTTGAAAAATCAAATTTTATTGTTTTGTATCAATATAGTTAATCTAGTAATAATATGACAAATGTCCTTCGTTGTTTCAATTATTATTAGAATTGCGTGATAAACAAGTACAATGATAATAGATATATTAGGCATGTTATAATTACATACAGATCGTTTTCTATACCTTTTGATATAGGGAAAACAATGTCAAAATAATCTTATACAGATTTTATTTTTAATGATCGTAAATATTAGATATTTGTTTAAAAATTTTTTTTATGTGAATTTTTAGTTTTATGAATTTTTTATTATTAATTTAATTTTTTTTTTATTAACTTCGACGATTTAAAATTCAATTATATGTTTTTTAATACTCAATAATATCCATAAACAGTAATTAAAAACTATTATATTTTCTAAATGTTTTTTTAAATTATTTGTTACACATATGCAAAGCGTGAGCCAGAGAGGGACAGCAATATTTAAAGATGACGAATACTGTGTAATAAATTATTATTACACAGGTATCAAAAATGAAATTCTCAATGGGCAGTTTTTGTAATGAGGCTGATTTTGTGAATTCGAAATTTTCCACAATTCTTTGGGATTAAAGGCCCACTAGAACCCAAAATAAACGTTTTTAAAGAGTCTATATTCTGTATGCATCTTAGTCTATAAAATATTCTTTGATGAAAATAAAAAAACGTCCTTACACTGAATACCTTAATAATTTCGTTAAATGAAAATAAAAAAAAAATCATTTTTTATACCTGTGTAATAATAATTTATTACACAGCCATTCGTCATCTTTAATTATTGCTGTCTTCCTCTCTCACGCGTTGCATATATGTAACAAATAATTTAAAAAAACAAGTAGAAAAAATAATAGTTTTTAATTCCTGTTAAGTTTGTATTGTATAGGGAATATAAAATATCACAAATTTTATCATTATCTTTATATGTTTTTAATGAAAACCGAATTCTTGAATTTTAAATCAATATCTCAAAATATATTAACTTTATCATAATAAGCCAAAGAACTTTTATTATTCACATTTCAACAAAGAATTAAAAAAATTTTCCCATCTAGAAATAACAATTCCTGCAGTTTTTTAAACAATTTTGATTAAAACAATTTATGGCACCCAGTGTAAAAAAATTAAGGTGGATTAGTTTTTGATACACTATCCGTAGTTTTTCGGTAATATTCGGCTACCAGTAAATTTTATTATATATATTTTTCATACTACAACATTAGGACAACATTAGGACTACAATTAATAAATTAATTAACTTCATATAGCAATAGCTCGTATACAATACATGCGTCTCCCACAATTAGTTCTTTAAATATTTAGGTACATTAAAATTTTTTTGCTATCTGCTAAAAAAATTTATAACCTTGAGAATGTGCTCTATACAAGTTTTAAATGGACAAAACTGTTAAAATTTTACGAATAGATAGTAAAATGACTTATAGAACAATGTTTATCTCTTACGTCCATACCGATCAGCGTTTAGTGAAAAATATTTTTTAGAATATGTCAGGTATAGAAAAATGTTTGATTTATTGGAATTCAGAACATCTGACTAGATCAAAAATTATTTTAAAAAATAAACAGGATATGGACATTCAAAATTCTTAATTAAACAAAGGAAATACGTACGTGTGATATCAATTGTTAGTATCTCCACATAAATTACATGTTTTTAAGAAAGAGATAGAATAGACAAGAATCTTTGATAGCTTATAACTTCTTTGTTTTTGAATCAATTTTAATTTAGTTTTCAATTTTGATATCTTATTGAGTCTAGTTTCGCATTTTGATGGAAAATATTGCAAATTTTGAATTAATCCGGTACAAAATTGTCAATTGCCCAATTTGATTCATAGTTTTGTTGGGTGGCGTTGTTCAAATTTATTTAGTATTATCAAAATTTTCTAATTTAAATACGGAATGCTTAATAATATTCACGAATCATTGATGTGTAACTTAATTAAACGATACAATCTACGATTGGGGAAATTCTAAAAGCCGGATATAATAGCTTTCTACATCATATATGTCAAAAAATCCTTATACATAATTGTAAATTTTCCTAACATCATGCTATGCTGATCATGAATTCTGTGAAGTGTGAAGATAATGAGTTCGTGGGCCATTTATGCGCGCTAACTTGTAATTATATGATAATTAAATAGATTGTAATAACTAGTCAGTCAATGAGAATATAATTATCCAGAAATGAGGCAAAACAAATTTATCGTTCATTAATATTATTATTAGTTTTTTTTTTTGTATGTGATTTATTATTAATAATTTACTTTTATATTTTTTAATCACCCATGAATAATTTTTTTTCATTGACATCATTAATTGATTTAAAAATTTAAGAAGAATGTAATATTAAATAATAAAAATCTTTATTAACTTACTGTTACTTTTTTTTTCACTAAAGAAACTACGAATAAATTACGATTTTTGCCCCAATTTCCTAGATCAAATGTGACACAAACCGTCACCAAATTAGCAACGAATAACATCTCCTCAGAGAATCATTACATCTAGTTAATTCATAATGATGATGACTACTTTGTAGTCGAAATTACGATTTATAAAATACAAAATAATTTGATCTAGGAAATTGGGGCAAAAAATCGATATATATTTGAAAAAATCCTAGAGTTCTCATTAATTATTATAAAAATAAAGAAACTACATATATATATTTCTAAACAGCCGATTTGCATAATTATTATTTTAAAAGGAAGGTATTTGTGTCCAGATGAAGCATTGTATTAGATCTATCTTTTGACTTTCTCAAGTTTTACTGGATGTTTTGTGATAGTTTTGTATCCCAATATGTCCAGTTCTAATGTAGATAGAGGGTTCGTTTTGGACTAAGAACTCTCTGTAACACCAGACGCATTAAACACACGAATTGGATGAGTTGGAGATTGTTGAGAGCAAAACATAAACTCATCTCCTTTTTTTGTGTGATATGAATGATTTATAGTTTCAGGTCTGTTTGGAAAATACCGCAGTTGTTTAGAAAATAAGATTCAAAATAATTTATTTAACTTGATTATTGATTTCAGTAATATTGGATATATCAAACAAAATATTGGGATTATACTAAATCTAACTTCAGGTTAAAGCTTAGATAGCACCACGTGGAAAGTCATTTTGTATTGAAAAAATGTCCTAACTGCTGTGGAGCAGCACCAGAGTCCACTAGTAGTTTATTAAAAATTTTGCAAAACTGAAACAACAATACTTTTCCAGTTATTCGTGATTAAAAATGTCCATTTTCCATTAAAATAGCATGTTTTTTGCGAAAAACTCGGTCATCTGATCATGAATAATTTGAAATTTCGATTTTATCGAAAAGAGTGTATGCTGTCAAAAAGAGGTGAGCACTTTACCCGGCCGCCGTGTTTTTCGCCAATCAAAGATCAGGTCTCGATTTCTTTCGGCCTGGGTAAACCCAGGATGAATATGACCAACATCTTCAATGTGGTAATGCTTTAAAGAACATTTCGTCACACCGGGATTGGCATGAAAGTTCAGCACGTTACTACATAATAAAAGAAATTTGTTTTTCATTTCTGTATAATATTAACCAAATTCAAGTCCGTTGAAGAAGCGTTTCGTTTATGGTCTCATAACAAATTTTTATTTTCATAAATTTTGTATGAACAATAAAAATTCCAATTAATTCAAAAACAAAATAAAACAAAATAGAATTACCACCAATCACTAATTAGATATAAATAAATATAATAAATTTGTTTCTTTTAATATTAAAAAGCATATCAATTATGAGTCATCGAATTCGAATTTATTGTATATAAAATATAATTTAAATATATAAACAAAATGATATTTATAATTCCAATAAATTGAATTTTAAAATTTGTATTTATTGGAATGAAGTAAACAAAACATACAATACAATATTTTGAAAAAGAAGCAATTTCAAAAATGCAAATAAATAATTACAAAAATATTTGAATGATTAACTTGTAAGAAATTACGTTTCGAAATTAAAGTTAATGGATCGATTTCTAGATAAGAATGCGACTGTAGATCGATTTCTAGATAAGGATATGAGTTTAGAAGTAATTGCTAGAAAAACTCATACATTATTTGATATATTCCTGAAGTAAATTCCCTATCACTGGGACGGATCTACACTTTCTGTCGGCTAAGTCAAAAGTGTGTCCATCGCTCCTCCAAATTAGACCCTCTTCATTTTACTAATCTCCCTTGCTTCTAGCGTCCCCTATTGATTGAATCTGTTGTAGCGCTATCAAGTTACCCTGAGAGTTCAAACACCAACGAGAAACTAAAAAGGGATCCAAATAAATAATTAATACTTAGGCAATGTTAACAAATTTTCGAAAGAAAACCCTGGAAATCAATGAAATAAACTGGAACACTTGGTTGGTTGTTTTTGATGAAATGCTTACTCTGCCCTTGGATGATCATCCAAAACTTATATATAAAACTGAATGATTGTAGCTCTTTGGTTTATGTAGTTATCGCAACCACAAACACATAGGCATCTCGACAAACAACCTGATAAGTTTCTAAATACTGTCACATTTCAAAATGGCATTTCCAGTAAAAACTTGATATAGAAAATTCGAGCCAAATACATAATTTCCTTTAAGTATTCTATGGATAAATAAAGTTATTAGCTATTCTTTCTAAAATATATTTTTTACATACTTAGTTATTCTTATTGTTTGATGTTTGGTGTGGCTGAGGCCTTTTGCTGAGGGCTTGTACGTAATATCTGCTTTGCGTACACTTGTAGTGATATTTTTCATAAAAACGAGAAAACGAAAAAAATTTGAAATTAACTTTATATAAAATTCTATAAATAAAAACCAAACATTTTAATTCCTCATTAATAATTAACGTGGCATTTTCAAATGTGTATAGGACAGCATTTGACTTATCCACCACTGCTTGTAAAACTATATGAAGCTGCTTATGGATATGAAACTTCAAAATTCGATTTAAATTTACGACCATATATTTGAATTTTTTAGTTAATTTAAGGAAGGTTATCATATTTATGTTTTTCCATTGACTAAAAAGGTACATAAATTTTTTCAAAATATCAACACTATAAAAATCAAATTTTTTATTGTTCAAGATCAGTCAGTCACCTTTTTGCAAATATTAGCATACAATTATATTGAGGTTATCGAGGTATGTGTATATAAACAAAAATAAAATATAGGAAGTAATAACGACTGACTTATAAATTAATTTCGGCTAGCCAAATTAAAATTTTGAAAATTGTGGAGATAAGCCAGAATATATCCCGTCAAGAAATGTATAGATGTATACTTAAAAAAGATTATTGGATAGCTCAAAAAAAAAAAAAACTGATAATTTTTAAATTGATTATTTTAGTTATTTTCAAACAGTCACATGATAATATTAAATTGTTTTTGCTACCTTTTGGCAGCGTAAATTTTATATGTTAACAAAAAAAAATCCGTAGGTTTTTTAAATAAACTGGATTCTGGAGAAAACATTATTTTTCTGAGCTTCTTTCTGCAATAACACCTGAGAGCTGGCAACTTAATTTTAATCATTTAAATAAGTCTTTTAACATTGATTTTCGATTCTATTATAAACTATCGATGATAAATGACTCATATATGACATATACCTAAATAGCTCATTAATATTGATGACGACAGATACAAACAAAATGGATCTAGGAAAATTGGATCCAGGCTCTAGGGAAATTTTTATTTATTTTCAATCAAGTTTGTATTTTAAATTATGTTTACAGAATTGTGCTTAAAATTTGCCAGATTTCTGTTATTTGTAGTGTTGCAATTTTCAATATTTTATGTTTATTTATAATATATAAACTTTGTCAAAAATGTCTCATTAGTTTTGAAAAAATTGTAACTGATTTGAAATTATCAACGACCAAAATGGCGGATTTGAGACGCCAGTTTGTTTTCGAAAATTATTCCGGCCCGGCAGATGTGGAATGTTGATGGTTGAGTAAATAAGAAATTTGGAGTAAGAATCATTTTGTATATATTACGTTCATTATTGATGTTCGTATTATTAATTTATTTTATGTATGAAGTTGGGTTTTTTTTTGAATTTTCCTCCTATTTATCTTGTTTAGTAAAGACTTTCACTGAATAAATAAGGAGTCCAGAGCAAAAAATTACCAGCCTTGACTTATAAATATGAATTGGTAAAAAATAAATAAAAACTAATTATACAAACTTGTACACGCGAGCCATACTTATTACTTGATGAAAGTCAATACAAGAAAAATTAACCAGTCCAAAAAATATCACTTCTGTTACTTCACAGGTATACTTCATAAACAGGTATACTTAGAATCTAATATAATTAGCATAACCTTAAATAATTTATGTATCTAGTTAAATCGAATAAAAAAATACACCGACTTGAACCTTTTACCTGTTTATTAAAAATGACAAAATACACGATTTTTATGATGTATTTCAGAATTTATTCAGTTATCTTCAAATAAGCAAAATTAAATCTGATATAGATCTTAATACACCATAAAAATACTGTATTTAGAATGACAGGATGAAAGATTCAGGTCGGTGCTGTTTTTTTTTTTTGATTTTAATTTAAATCCATTAAATAAAGATATAAGAAAACTTTTATAGTTACCTGTAAAACAAGCCAAACATTGAATAAATTTACCGGAGAACTGTTTTTGAATATTACCAAATAAAATCATTTTAAGTATAATTTTTGTCAAATATTTTAATCGAATAAATATTGACCACTGCACAGTTTATATTTTAATTTTGTTATTTTTTTTATTTGTTCACCATATTATTTAATTAAAAAAATTGTAATAAAATAAAATATCAACAAATAACAATAATAAAAAGAGTACAAATGAAATCAGAGGTGGGTCCCCAACAATTAAGTATACAGGCTACTATAACAATGATAAATGATAATAAATTTTTAATATAATGCTGTCGGTTTATATAATTTTAAAGTGAACTCTATTCAATATTAAATTATTGTTGTGGCTACCACAACACTCTACATGTGTGCATCAATTCATAAGGTACTGGTCGTCGTCATATATAGGTGATGAAAGATAAAGATAAGTGACAAGACTAGCTGTTATCCACCCGCTAGGCAGGGAATATTTGCATTTTTCCTTGCAGTTGTAAGTTGTTTTTCCTCTGAAATCGTCTTCAATCTTCCAAAATAATAATATAATTAAGAAATTTAGGAGATTTTGTTATTTTTATCTTGTATAGAATAGGTTTGTTGAAAAAACTCGTCTTTTCTGAGATATATACCAAAACATGAAAATAGTGTCAAAATTTGCTCAAAAGGTGTCTAAAAAACTAAGTTTCGGGCAAAACTTTTGCTCACAAACTTCAATGTCGTGTTCAATGACTCAAAAATTATGGAGGGTTAGAAAATCAAAACTTTCCTCCGAGAATCCTAATATATCCAGCCGATAAGATAAGTCAAATAAAAGCTAGGTAAGTTAAAAACGTTTGTTTGTATAAAAAAATTTTGTTTGTTTGTTTTTAGGTACCAATATTTAAAATAAGCAAAGAAGTTTTGCTATAAATAAAAGGAATCTGGCTTGCCACAAACACATATATATATATATATATATATATTATTATATCTTGCAGTCACGATTCTATAATAACACGTAACCATTTCGGTAGATGATTGTATCCAATTTCTCGCATTTAGGCAGATTTAACTTGTCGAATTATTACCGGTAATTTGTTAAATAAACAAGCAAATCGTATATTACTTCCCTGCAATATTATCGATATTAGAAATATTGTGTTCCCGTTTCGACTAAAATATTTTTTGTTCCGATTTCAATATTTTTCGTTTCCGGCAATAAATTGAAAATTTTTATGGAAATTTAATCCATATTTAATGCGGATCGCAATAAATCGTGCAGTATCTGATAGGAAATGTAATTTGTAATTTAAAAGAAAAAAATGGGCTTACCATCTTTATTTGACTGAAAAAGTCTGACTTACCTATTTGAATTGTGTAAGAGACGGTAAACTCTCACCATTAGTATATAATGACTTTTTTAAAATTTACTTGTGTTGATATAAAACTAGTATGCTAAATATTTATCACAGTTTTTGGGCAAGTTTACCAAGATATTTTTGAAGAATATACCAAAGCAAGTAAATTTAATAAAAAATCTTTACATAGTAATGGTGAAATTTTACCAGGTGTTACACTATTCATCATACATAAAATTGTATGTGTGGGTATTGTGTTTTGATGTTATTACAATTTAATATATAGCGAATTTTAAAACAACACATATTGCCATTGCAATTATATGATACAATAGAGAACGTAATTTAACTACTTTGCCAGAATACAAGACAAACTACAAATATTTTTTTAAATAATTATTATTATTATAATAGCATGTACAAGAATTGTATGCAATAAGTAAGTAATAATATAATTTAAATAGAATTTATAATGATTTTTCATTTGAAAACATGTTGAAAATATTATATAATATGAAAAATGGTAAACCTGTAAGTATATTTCATATTTTATTTATTTTTATTCTTCAAACCGATGAATAAAATACCTAATTCACAAATGACATGGAAATAGTCTACAATTTATGGATTGATAACTATTTTGAAGAGTTTAATGTACATATATAATTACGGTGTTATATTATATGGTTTTAATATTTCGATAAGACGTAGTGACTTATAGCATGTATAAATATGAAACTATTGACTCGAGTAACTTCTTTATGTTAATAAAGAATTAATTTTAACTAAATTTATGTTAAAATTTTTATTAATTATTTCGTTGAAGAAAAGTTGTAAATAAAATACGCTATACAGGAGCTGAGAATTATAAACGAATTATCTTCCGGAATATTCATTTTGTCAAATATGTGAATATACAAAAGTAAAATTATTATGAATGTAATTGTGGCAGTGGAATAAAATTAGGGTTCTATTATTTAAATTATTAAATATTTATTTGAAGGCTAGTAAATTTGCTTGTTTTCGAATTGTTCAAACATATTCTGAAGTGTATTAATAAAAATAAAACATAGCCGATTTTGAGCGGTAAGGTTCTTCATTATTAGATGTTTATAAATATATTAGAAAGTATTTTTAGTAGCGCTTTATTCAGAGACTAAAAAAAGCTTCAGATATTATATTATTTTTTGTAGAAGTACTAATGAAATTCTATTTATCTTTCAATTAAATAGTAAAATATACGTACTTTCTAGTGACGTGAAAATGTAGTTTCTACTTCTGTAAAATGGATTTAAGAGTTAGAGAGCCGAGCGGAAAAAAAATGAAAACAATTTCTATAAATTGATTTTTTTATATTTTGTGTACGTTACTACCACTTTATAAAAGCTACTACATTATAAAAGCAAATGTTTTCGAATTTGCGCAATTTTTAAAAAAATTGTAAAAATTCAAAAACATTGAAAAAAAAACGATATATATTTTCCAATTTGTATGCAATATATACTCTAAAATAGTTGTGATCCGCAAATTTCAAAAAAAAGACGATTTTTGGCACGTTTTTTGGAAATATAGTGAAAACTTGCAAAAAGGTATAAGAACGAAAATTTTAAAAATATAATTTTGTTCACGAAAATCATAGACAATTATTGAAACTACTGCATGTTTAAAATTAATGATAAGTAGAAAAATTTATACTATTTGCATTTTAATTAAATTTAATTGTTACTTTAATGTAAACACTAGGAAAATATAATGTTGAAATAAATGCCTACCTAATAAATGATAATTTAAAATAGTCTATTATATTAAATTAGCTAATAAAATAAAATATTGGAGGTCTTTCCTTGCTGTATATAGATAAAACCTGTGTAATTGATTATACTTTTTCAACATATAGCGATATTTTTAATTGTTATAATCTGAAGGGGGCATTAATAATACCGTAATCAAAAATCGATATTTTTCATTAAAACTTCAAACATAGTCTTCTCAAATGAGTTGGATTTTCCGTCCATTTGAAGGGATCCTTTTAAAAAATAATCCAAAATATAGCTATATTAAGTAATTAATTTATAAAATTATAATTATTTGATTCTAGTAGCTTACATAGTCGTAATGAAACAAAATCTTTCGTGTTCGTTTACTACGAAAAAAATAATGAAAAATTGTGCCTAATGTGGCATAGACCAGAAATGATACAAAAATATTAAAAATATATTGAATATATCATGGGAAGTTTTTAATTTTTTTTATTGAAATTTTAACTCTATATTAATTTTTTTCTTACTTGAATCCATTCAATCTAAGTCTGTTCAAATCATTTTGCCACACTTTTTTGGATTTTTCAAATTACAAATTTTTAAGTGTTTCGACGAACCGTAAAATGAATAATATATTAAGTAGTGCCAAATAGCACATTTATTTCGCCACACTATAATTGTTTCTAAAATGCTTCCAAACAAAAACATCCAAATTCCGAGTATTTCAGCAAAGAGAGAAGTCTGTGGAAATTCAAGAATAACGGCACTTGTTTGCGTTATTTATAAAAGGTAAGCAAAAGCTATTACTGATTAGATAAACGAAGCTAATCGTACTTCGAAGTGATGTAATCTTTAATAGCTTATAATTTCTTCATTTCTAAATCAATTCAATTTTAATTTTCCAATTTTGTTACGATATTCAATTAAGGTTTTGTTAAAATTTAGTTACGGGTCTAGTTCCATATTTTAATGTGAAATATAGATTATTCAGTATTAATCATCTACCTAATTATCAAAAATCAGAATTTCATTCACATCACTCTTACAATGTGAGATTTAAGGAATTAAATATTTTAATTTCCTACCCTGCGGTTGGAAATGTTGATGGTTTATTTTAGACATAAAACTAAGTTTAAGTTGAACCACCATTTAATTAAACTTAAAAATTTTATATAAGAGAAAATGTCATATTTCAAAAATTCAAAAATTTCTTTGAAATATTTTTGCATAAATGAACTATTTAGATTCGGTACATTTTCTTCTAAAATGCATGGAATGAACAATATTATGTATGGAATAAGTACATAAATTATCATATAAAAAATTCTTTGCAACATTTAATGTCAAGATTTTACTATTTGTATATTCTTGTTGATTTTATCTATTTTATTTATTTAATTATTTAATGTATAATGTATAAACAGGTGTCAAACAATGGTCAAAGCAGTTTTATTGCAACATATTCATTGATAATAAAATGTTTTTCGTACTTATGTTGAACTTGAAAATTATGATATTTTATTTTATTTTATTTGCTTGTATACTTAAAAAATTGTGATATATTACTTTGTATTAATATTTTTAAATAGACTCATTTTTACTTAAATTGTAATATATTATTTTATTCTATTTGATTTATTTATTTTCAATTTATATTTTAATCAATTAACTTGTTGACGAAAATATTGATGAAATAAATTTCTTTGTCTATACTAGCAACGAAAATGTTGACAAAAAAATTGACAAACAAATTGACAAGTCACATTTAAATCGGTTTTGTCAACAAGACGAAGAAGATTAATATAAAAATACGCAATGCAAGAGCTGCGAATGATAAACGAATTATCTTCCGCAGAATGTACTGTTACTTATTATACTTGTTCATCGAAACATAAAAGCATCTGTTTAACTCCGTAATTATATTTGTAGATTACATTTTTCAGTCTATAAATTGTATTCCATTTCGATATAATTGATGGCTTAGGTGTAAATGAATTTTCATCTGTTTGAAGGTTAAATAAAAATAGAAAATGTTTGCAGGTTTGCCATTTTACATATTTGATAATGGTTTCAACGTAATTTAAAGTGAAAAATCATTTTATATTCAATATAATTACCTATTGTATAGAATTTTTATTCATGCTATTATAATAAAAATTATTTTTTAGAGAATTATTCGAAAAATACATAAATAATATTTGCCTTATATTCTGGCAAAGTATTTAAATTACTTTTTTTTATTGTATCACGCAATTGCAATAGCAATATGTGTTGTTTCAAAATTCGATATGCATTTTATTTTTATTAACATCAATGCAGAATACCCACACAGAAATCCGTATATATGTTAGTTCATATATACCATCATACTGAAAACAACAATAAAATGTATCTCTTTTATAGACTAATTGTGTTAATTTTTTATGAGAAATGTTTTGCCATTTTTTTTCGTCAACGTATTGACGATAAATTGATAGTGTATGGATGATGTTAACATGTTGACGCATAGTTGATGGAAACGTTGAGAGTGTATGGATCCCAGACATATTATAAACAAGTGACCTTATTAATTTTTACAAAAAAGAACCAATAAATATTATTATTATTATTACTAATATTATAAATATATATTTTCTATCTGTCCATTTTTTATAGTGAATATATGTTTATTTTTATATTACAATTAAAAGTAGAATAATCTATGAGACTTCACGAAATGTCGGGTATTTAAACAATTAAGTCATTTTCAATCATCGAATGAATTACTATATATTTTAAATTTTTGGTGAAAAGAGTATTCAAAAATTTCTCTGGCTTTATATAAGAAAGTTAAGTAATTATTTCTTGGCATAACTATTCCTTAATATGCAAAAATTACTATACACCGTTTGGAAGTATATTTTTATAAGATGTCGAATTTTTAAAATTTTTACATTTTGAAAAAAGTCAATTTTTGTATAAAGTCAATTTGTTGATTATGCGGAGAGGACAAGTTAAGCATTAATTGTTTGTAAATAATTGTGGATAAATAATAAATTTTAACTTTAGATCTAAATATTGACACCTCTGAAATTTACGAACTTAATCCCACAAGTTATTTACTATATCAAAAATAAATTTGATGAATTGATCCCCTATTGTTTAAAAAAAAATTTCTATACACTTAAATTAAAACATTTTAATCTTTTATGTAAAGTAATTTATTAAGTCTTAATAATCTTCCATAAGTTCCAATTTGTCATTTTGGCCGATAACTAAACCATTGTTTTTTATATTTATAATATTAAATTATGTATAGTATAATAAATGTAGAAAATCGATTTTTTCTTCCCATATCCGAATTGCTACACATTCGATGAAAATATTAAATGGACCTGTTAAAATAAATTTTTTTTTTTCATTCATCATGAGAAAGTTCAGGAGTTCATTTTTGGGAATATAATTTTTGTATTGTTTTATTCATAGACCAGGGAAGACACCCTTAAAAATGGTAAAAAGTGAAAAAAAATTATAGTAGGATGAAACCCCTTGCAAACGGAAAAGTTTTGCCGGAAATTGAGGTAAACCGTGTTTTATCCTTAAAAATTTAAGATATTTATCCTTTCATTTTTGTTATATTCTCTTCCATTTCCAATGGGTTTGGTCCTGCTATAATTTTTTTGATTTTATTAATTATTGATCCAGGTCTATCGGTAAAGTTTACTTTCATAAAGTTGTTTCCAAAAAGTGATTGAATACTTCCGATCTGTAGATGATGAATGTACGTGTAAATATTTGAATAATCCATGATTTTCATTAATTGCAAAGAAAAATAAAACAAATTATTCAAGATCAATCGTGCATTCAATGACAGAACGAAGGCCGAATTTCGAACATGTAGTTTTAGTCATCATGTTCCATAAAATGAAGGAGACAGCATTCAGATTGGAGACATTGTCTGCAGAGTCAGATTAAAGAATATTTTGGATACTTAGGTGTTAAATTTGCACTACTCATGGAAGTACTAATTTTATGGAACACATTATTCTTGATTGTACAATATTTTGGTACGACGATGTTCGTCCGTAGTGGCGGATTATCAATAAGCCAATTCTTTTGATTAAGCTTTTCTGGAATATGAAGTTGGAAAAAAGTGATTAAACATGGTGAAGTATTGATAAGCCTAATCAAAAAATTTGTCTTATCGAAACTGGAATATAGCAGTGGTAAATAGTGATTAAACTACTGAATCATTGGTTTTATACATCGAATGCATTTAATAATGATTTCAGATTTTAAAAAGTTAAATTAAGTTTTAATTTTCTAGCTTATTTTGAAATTTAATTATAAATAATATAACTACCATACGTAGTTGATAATGTTCAAATCACGTGGTCCTTCTGCTATGTTATTAAGTTGTTTTTGTTACTCAGAACTACTAATGTTATAAAAAAAAATTCAGATTTATTAATAATTAGATATTTATATATTTTTTTTTAAACATATTAATTTATTTAGACATTGTCATTCGAGTTCAATTATTAATTTTTCTTTATAATGTTCATAATTTTGTTATTTTTACTTTTTTTTTTCTACATTCTAAACAAAGTAATGCGACCTTACAAGGACGTCTCTGAGGGGGGCGCAGGAAGGTGTTTTTCTAGAGGCTAATGATATTTTTAAAGTTACAATTAAACTAGATAATGTTTAGGTTTTAAGAATCATTGTTTTCAACGATTTTAAGTGGGTGGCTATATGTTTTTGATAGAGATCTCTACTGGGTATTTTTTATAATTTTCGTGCATAAATAACTCTTATCCATATGTTATGCAATTTGGTATGCACAATTTCGGCAAGAAAACAGAGGGCTTGTCTAAGAACTAAACATCCTACGAATAATCAAAAACTATTCAGTAATTTATTAATATTTGGAAAAGATTTTAATGAAATAGTCTTAATACCGGTATAATTTGTAAATTTTAATACTATTTATGCATACATTGTTTTTTTATTGTTAAAGGGCATTATACACAATAATAAATCAATAGGTCAAATAAATTTCTTAATTGCTCTGTACATGTTCAAATTATATGTAAAAATTTTTGTTTGACAAACGTGTTTGTTTTTTGAAAGTGTGTTGTAATTCTTGGCAGTTGTGTCCTCTATGGTTTTAATGCGATAACAGAGATCTTATTTGACACGGTTTGCACAAAATTTATAATGTTTAACATACACGTCAAATACTTGAAATACAAAAATTGGACAAACATGTTTGTCAAACAAACATTTGACAAATAATTTGATCGTGTACCTGGCTGGCAATATTCAAGCAAAATTTTTTTTATAGTGTATGTGAATAAATATTGAATACATCAATTTTCATCAAGTCCAGCACTGGGGTCACGTGCGAGGCTGTTTTAAATTGTAGCTTGTATGGAAAATTTTTGTAATTTTCTTCTTTGTTCGTATCAGATATAATAAATCGATTAAAGTATTAAAATAAATAATATTTAAATTAAATGTAAAATAATTATACTTATTTAATTTAATAAAATATTTTTACGTCTTGAAGTTTATAATAAATACATTTTATTCTATTCAGCACAATGATTTTTAGTGTTTTCTGTGGAGATTGAAATTATAGATAATGATTTCCGCAAATTAATTTATAATAATGGCGATGTCATAGTTTATAAAAAACAAGAATACCTATTTTTTTGTTTTGTTTAGGTGTAATTAGTTTACTTAAACGATCGTTATTAAGACGACAAATCATTTATCAGTAATACTGGATGTCCTCTTAAAAATATTCAGTTTGGTAAAATTTCTTCAGAAAAAGAAGCTTCTCTTAAATTTCTTAAACTGTAGGGTAATTTGGGTTGGAAATTTTTTACTAGTATTCGAGTTCATTCAGTTAATAGTAGTGATTCTCAACCTAATTTTGGTTTAGGCGTAGTTTTAATAATTCCAAAAATTTGGTAGCAAATTATCAATAAATTACTTAATAAACAAATGCAAACTAATTTTTATTATTTGCATTTCGAACATTTGGCATTGCAATTCAAGAATTTAACGACTGTCAAAAGTTAAAATCACTACTCAAAATGGAAAAGTAAAAAATGTTTTAAAGTTTTCCAAAACTTTCCAATTATTTCTTTCCGAGCAAGAATGGCTTTTTTCCATCTTAATTCGTTTTCAAAAAATTGTTTCATAAAACAATTTTTTGTCTGTAAATAAAACATTGTAAGACATTTATTTAATTGTCATTCCGAATCAATGAGGTGTCGCTTTTATTTTTTGGAGCAAATAGAGTCTCGAACACGTTTTTGAATTTATCAACTAGAATATATTAATTTATTTAACTTACCCATACACGAATTGCATGGTCAGGGAGTCCCCGTGACTCTGAAAGTACCGTCATCGCGGAATCTTAGAATTTGTATTATTTCGTATTTATGATAATACCTACCTATAAAAAATGTTTATTATTAAGATATTTAGATAAGAAAGTACGTAATAAATATGATAAATACAAAAAAAATGAAATTTATAGAGGGACACTACTAATGAGAAATTTTAGAAAAATAGTTTTTTTTGGGATTGCAAATTTTGATACATATAAAATATTGATACTTATAAAAATAACATACTAAAATTTCAACTATTGAAGGCCAAAATTGGTATTGGTTATGCAAAAAAAAAAAAAAAAAAACAAGACCAAGATTATCTAAACACCAGCACGACCAATATCAAGACTGAAAAAACAAGATCGAGACCAAAACCAAGACTGAGTATGCAATACCAACGATAAATGAGCAAGACAAATCTAAAAATAACATACTAAACTTCAACTAATGATGGCCACAATTGGTTTTGGTTATGCAAGAAAAAACAAACTCAATATTATTTATACACCAGCATGACCAATATCAAGACTGAAAAAACAAGATCGAGACCAAAACCAAGACTGAGTATGCAATACCAAGGATAAATGGGCAAGACAAAGCTAAAAATAACATCTTTCGATAAATACATGAATCAAAATTTATATAGCAACTTCAATATGTTCGTTTCAAGGAACAAAACGTATTTTGTAATTAAAAGTAAATTATTGAGTTAATTATTATTGCGTAGTTATTTATATTAAGTATTAGATCAGATAAGCAAGACTAAGCAAGACCAAGACAAGATTATATCAGCAAGAACAAGCTCAAGGCCAGGCTGGGAGTATTTAAGCGAGACCAAGAGCAAGAAACTGCCGGAATCGATCTGAAACCGAACTACAGTTCGGTTTCAGATCGAACCATTCCACAGTAAGCCAGCTTCACCGACTTACTGAACATATTGCTACCGGAGGAACATATTGCAGGCATGGTCCTTTTGGACATCGAAAAAGCTTTCGACACAGTTTGGCACGATAGACTTATCCACAAACTTTCCAAATTTAACATTCCAATATACATCTTAAAATTCCTAATTTCCTACTTGTCCAACCGGAAATCCCAAATCCACATCCAACAAAGTACATCGAACCAATACAGTGTGAAAGCTGGTGTACCTCAAGGCTCCTTGCTTGGACCCCGCCTATTTTTATACTACATCAACGATATCCCGAGGGATCGAGCTACCGAAACAGCTCTCTTCGCCGACGACACGGCCATCTATTGTTCCTCATGGCAACCGAAACAAGTTTCGAGTTGCCTTCAATCCCGATTGACCATCCTTGAAAACTATTTCAAGTCATGGAAAATCAAAATTAACCCTACAAAGACCCAATCTATTCTCTTCACTCGAAAAATTTTCAACATACGCGCTTGGATTGAAGATGTTTGACACGCAAATCCAGCAAACTCATAGTGTTGACTATCTGGGTGTAATCCTCCAAAGGCAGTTGAACTGGACACAGAACGCCAAAAGGCGCCTGGCCCTGGGAAATGCATCCTTTGCAGGATTGTACCCACTACTCAGCCCCAAGAGTAAACTGGACGAACGTTTAAAGCATCGACTCTACAAGTCATATATCCGCCCAGTACTCACGTACGCAGCCCCTATTTGGAGTAACGTTGCATATTCGCTCATCACGAAGATGCAGCAATTCCAAAATCGTTGCCTTCGAGTCCTCTCGAAAAAACCCCTAAGATTTCCGTCCAAAGCTCTCCACCGCGAAACTGGACACCCAACTATTCCAAACTTTATCCTTACCACCTCAAAATCCTTTTTCCAATCTTCACACAACAATCCCTTCCCAGAAATCAGCAAACTGGGTCAATTTGACCCAAGGATGCTGCTTTTTAGGAAAAGATTTCCCATGCCACACGAAGTCGATTGCACCTAGTTCCGGTGTAATCTTAATTGTATATAGTATCTTTTTCTTTTTCTTTTCTTTAATTTACAGGTTAAGCTAGTTTTAGGGATGGCCTATCCATCCACATAGGTTAAGTATTTTCAAATGGTTTTTTTTTTAAATTTTCCATTTTATTAAAACGATGTAATGAAAAATTGTAATCTCGATGTAACTAGTATATAAGATGATGTATTATAGATAAAGCTTAGGCTAGGTGCTATAGTTATAAGCCGATTTGTATTTTATATATATTTTTTTGATGAAAATAAAGAATTATTAATTTGAATTTGAATTTGAGAAACTGCCCCAGTCTTGGTATTGGTTATGGTGCTACATATGTAGTCGCAGGACAGTCCCAGTCTTGGTCATGTTTTGCTCATAACTAATGTTAAAGAAGTCTTTGAGTTATAGCCATCTGAGGAGCAGCAGCAATCCCTATAATGATGAAATCCGTAACACTAAATACGTTTACAAATGTGTTGCAGAATAACTTAAGAACAAATAATCCTATGGAATTGATTCCTTACTCTTCCTAATATATGTTTTCCCGTGCCACGAACTTCCAAATTTTCCGATTGAATAAAAAAATAAAATTTTTTGAATAACCAAAACTCATTATTAATTATTTTTAAGTTCATCACAGGCACTAATTTCTAGTTTAATAATCTTTTAATTGTCTGTTTTGTTTCTTTGATTTCACGGACTGTGAAGTTTGGAATCACTGCAGCAGGCGGGATTTTTTACTTGGAACCTCGGGAGAATGGAACCTAGTTTTTTATTTTTTACATAATTCTCAAAAAATAATTTTTTTAGGCGGCAACACTAATGGTGCGTCTTGATTTTGAGTTCGTCACGCAACTTTTGTTGTTTGTTACAAATTATTCAACAAATTAGTATAAATAATTATTTTACCCACAACAAAACAAACACAATAAGCACTTTTTTGTTAACTTTCAGGAAACATTTTATTGTAATATTTCTGTTTTAAAATAATTTTTTTTTTTTTTTAAACTTAAAATAATCAAAAAATTGACCTTCAAATATATTAATACATACGATACATCTCTCATATATTATAATTACATATTCATCACGTGTTACAGGTCTCATACTGCGTGAAGTCGTACCTTTATAAATACTATGAAAATGACCGCATTAATTGATAATAGTGAGTGATATATAAAATTAATAAAATAATAAACTGCTATAGAAACTGACGAAGGCGCCATCATACGTAATACAAAATAATTGCAGAAAAATCTAATTAAGCAAATGAAGATAACAACTAACAGAGTTAATTGATTCGACATTTGAATTCATTTCATTGTTTGGACTATTTTTAAATAGCATTCATATAATACTATAAATATCCAGTCTATACCGTTATGTATGTATACATGTATAATAATAATATGTATTATTATAACCTATATGTTCTGCTCCTTCGACTATAGTAATTATTGGAACGAAGTTCCTTACGGCAGGCTTGGAGGGGGTAGGGATTTTGCTGCGCGACCGAACTGAAAAAAATGTGATAGTAAAACCGTAAGAAAAAGTGCGTGGAATAAAACCGTTAAGTGAGGCGTGCGCAGGCGCGACAGTCGCATACACAAGCGAGTAGTGTATAATACCTTTCTCTTTCTCCCTCTTTCTTTTCGTTCTCTCATCCCTTCTCTTTCTATTACCACTCCACCCCGCCAATGCATAGTATATACTCATGAATTCATGGACAAGCACATGTCGAATACTCACATTATAGATACATTTTACTCGTGAGTAGCCACGTTTATGTTCATACATTAGCCGAAGCATTTTTTTTTTATTATACGTGCTAGAGAATGGTTTTTGTAATTCGCTTGGCGAAAACGCTATTTTTATTTGATTATCTTATTTATTATATTATTTATTATTTATTTTATTATTTTATTCTCAGATTTCACAGCCTCGCGGCTGGTTTAAAATGATTTTATTTGGAAGCATATTATGAAGATCTTCTACTGACAAATGTTGTCGTTCTTTATTTATTTATTTTTTTTAATTTGCACAACTAAAAACACTTAAGAAATCAATTGAAAAATTCCCCTATTACCATAGATGTTCTATGTTTTCAATTATAAGAATGTATATTGTTTTAATTTTAAATACGAGTATTATATGTGTCACTGCATTTAATAACTTTAAAACCGGATGCTAAAATCAATTCTTATATTAAATATACGAGTAATCTAATAACAGTGATTGATTGAATCATTTATTTATTTATAGATTATCACTGTTGAGGCACCAAAAGTGATTCCATGTGCCAAAAAGTTCTCATGTTGCACGTTTTTTTTTTTAAAATTTTATTTTCCAAAAGCAGAATCTAAATATTAAACAAATTCCATCCAGCCGATTTGCATAATATTTAAAGGAAAAATATTTGAGTCCAGATGAAGCATCATGCATTGTATTACATCTAAATTTTGTCTTTCTCAAGTTCCTAAGTGGTATTGCTTTTTTCTAGTCATGTGATACTTTTATATCCGAATGTCTACACTCAATGACTCAAGACATTTCATTTCAGCTATTAAATACTCAAATTGGATGAGATAGAGGAAAGCAAATCGCGGACATTCAACTCTTTATGAGATTTACTCCAAATTTATCTCCTTGTACTCGAAAGATATCTGCTGGTCAATGAACAACGTAAGTTCGTTATGATCTAAGAACAGACTTAGTGAATCAAGACCTATCATTTGAATTGGAGATTTTTGATGAGGTGGATATTGTTGACAGTACAACACACACTGAATACCTTTTTATATGATTTCAATGATTAATAGTATCAGGTCTGTTTGGAAAATCCCACAGTTGTTTAGAATTTAATATTTAAAATAATTATATATATATCAACAGAGTACCAGCTAGTCTTAACATGTTAATGGGCAGTGTTCGTAAAAAGGGTTTATCACTATGTAAATAAAAATTGGAATACAACATTCCATTCATTTAAATATAAATAAATACTATGATTTTCTAATTATTATGATTTTTTAATTTTTAAATGGTAATTGTTCATAATAAATACTGTATTTTTGCGGACCTCTCATTTTTGAGCAGCCCTTAAAATATTTATTATAATGATTACAAAAAAGGGCTGTAGGAGAAGACAGAGAAGTAAATTCTAACAAGAATTCAATGGTAATGTATATATTTAGTATTCAAATAATGAAGGATATGTTCTAATCTTTAGAATGCATCTTATTTGCATGAAGTTGTATGTCAACACTGTTATATATACTAAGATTTCCCTTACAGAGTGGATAATAAAAATCTAACCGTTATATGAGATGCTTTACAATATTATCTTTTTATTAACTTCGTTCATCGAAAAGAAAATTCCCAACACACGCATCAAGTTTTAAGTCTCCTTATATTTCAATAGTTCTTCTAATTACTTTCACCGATTTTCGTACATAGATCGATTATGAAAATTTCATTTGAAAAGCATGATTTTATTTAAAACGTACCAGTGGGCATAGGAAAAAAAAAAGTAATTTCAACATGTGGAAAAAATATCACTTTGCAACGTTTGTTATCAGTTTTAAAACAAACGTAATTGTGATTAGGATTTAGATCGCAGTAATCAAGATTGTAAAAACTTTTTTGAGATTATAAAATGCCAGAGGACAGATCTGAAATATGCGAAACAAAATAATTGACACATATTTCAGGCGAAACAAAATTACTCGTGAGTATATGCTAAGGAAAAAATTTGTTGAGTCTTTTTTTATAACAATGCAATCAATATCAATAGCAATGAATGAAATATATCAAATTTAACCGTTCCTATGGATTGAGCATCACATAAAGTGATTTCCTATAAAACCTGGAAAAGGACAGGCCAAGGGAGTGACATTTTGCATGTATGACGTGCGATTGGGAAAACTAAGTTAATTATTTGAAATTGACTTCCCATAAAGTAGATGCAATATATATAGATGAAATACTATTTTTTTTCGAAAAATTTTTAAAAGAAGTATCGTTTCATGGACATCGAACTGAGAATAACAAAATTTAAAAATGTATAATAAAAAAATCATGTCATGTAGAAAAATGTACATTTTTCTGAGACTCAGGGTAAGATTTGAAAACTAGCATGCAACAACGCTTGTTTGAAACGATGATGATAATAATATGATGATGATTGAACTTCAAAATACCGAATACGTGGAGGACGATAGAATGGTCGTCCTCAACAATGTAATATGTGTGTATATTTAAACGATACGATGATAGAACAGTATTGTATGGTGATAGGGGAAATCGGTTTCTAACGATTAGTTGGAACTAAGTAGGTGGGCTAATCTAAGAGTTCTTTGATATCACAGGGGTAGGTTTAGAGTTTCTTGTATTTTATTAAAAAAAACAAAACAAAAGTACTTTAGGTAAATTCTGAAGGGTGCGCAATCTTCAAATTTACATACCTTTAGTATATTTGTTACTGTAATAGGAAAACCATTCTATAAATACAAAAGTTATTTTCTTCGATATTGAATAAAACCATGTGACTGGAAAATTGCAATTTTCAGGCGGTCGGACAACGCAAAATCCGTTTTGATGCGTGTCAGACAAAATAGCTTTTGCATTTCTTATTGAATGATTTCCCTTTTTATAATACAAGAAAGAATGTTCAAGCATTCTAAAATTTTTCAAGAACAAAAAAAAAGAAACAGCCTGCTTTTCAGAATTTTAGTACAGAAATAACTCATAATTAGATGGGAAACTAGTCGCGTTTTAAAATGTTTTAACAATTTTTTATCACTTGTAACTTATTCCTATCCCTATGAATATTAACAAAGAGGGCCCTAAAATTTTTCGAATTTTGCTCCAATTTCCTAGATCAGAATTTTTGGTATTTTATAAATATGTATTTCTACATACTGTTTGCAAACCATTACTAAATTAGCAACGAGTAACTTATATCATCGGAGAATACTTACTATTAGCTCATTCATACTAATGATGACTACTTTATAGTCGAAATGCCGATTGACAAGATACAACAAATTTTAATCTAGGAAATTGGAAACGAAATTTTTTTCTATCCAATTTATACATTTCACATGAGAGAAACGCATTTTGAAAAATAACTGAGAGAAAATTTGAAATGTCGTCGTAAATTTCTCAGTCTTAAATAGGATTTTAATTTAATAAATTTCTATTGCTCTATTTTATGATTAGATCATTAAGTACAGATTATGCACAACATAATCCACATGAATAAACTTGACACATTGATCGCGTTATACGAAAAAACTTTTGCGTGGAAAACACTGTTTCATTTCCGAGAATGTTCGAAATGTAATTGACCCGGTTTTACCCTATATAGTGTATCAATCTACGGTGACGCTATTTTTAAACGTTGATGATGATGAGGATGACGATGATGATGTGTTCACAAACACTTGGCAATCAGCCACCTACCACTGGTATTCCCTTTGCACCATCATACGAGTCCAATACACACATTATACAACGTCCTTATTTATACAGCTATCTTGTCCTATATTAAAATCATCGCATATTTTAGGGCAAAATTACTGGGTTTGGAATAAATTTAAACTTGTTTGTGAGGGAAGTTATTAGAATCGCCACAAAAATCAAAACCGTGAATGAATCTCAAATTTTTAAGTTTGTTTTGTGATATCTCACAAAAATGTCTGTTTATTTGAGTGTGTGTCCATACGCATGTGTACCAAATTTTTGTTAAACGATTACTCGTCGAATACAATTAATTTAAATTTACAAAAGGTAGGTGTTCAAGCAGAATCGTGATCATTATTTTGGTCGATTGAGTCATAAGGATCTATGAACCAACTTTTGAACTATAAAAGATACAAGAAAAGCTCAAATAACCTTTTTTTTTTTTAAAATACAAACAAATTTTGTTTGAAAAATTTATTCATAGAATTTGTTCATATTTTTTGGCATTGTAGTTTTTACCAGGTGGGGAACATGAGATGTCCTTTTCAAAAATTATTTTGGTATTTTCAATGTTTGTTGATGTATCTCATATTAAACAAGTACTTTTATTATTTGTTAATAATAATTGTTGAATTTTTACAACATTCAATATATGGTTGCTGCAATAATACGTACTTGAATGTTTAACAAATTGCATATTTATTTAAATAAAAACTGTATTATTTATATTGGACCAAAAGTGGTATAAATCAAATTTTGAAATTGGGAATACTCTAATTCCTTACCAGAAGCTCATTTTTCCAAACTTGTAATATCTTTATATTCAAAATTTGACACTTTGCAATCAAAGGCTCCAGTATATAGGGCATACTTTGTCAAATGTAAAATTGAAATTTTTCAAGTTGTAGATTACAAAATTTACTAAAAGTTCGACTAATTTTTATTTCAATTTTACGTTATTATAACGAAACATTTGTTCGTTATATATAATTTGTCAAAGAGGAAAAATTATTTAAAATTTAAATGATATTCTTGAGGTCATAATAATTTGATTAAATCATTAGAATACGACATTCTTAAAGGATAAGTTTTCAATAGATATTAAAGCAAATATGGGAATAATGAGCTTTTATCTAATAATTGACGTGATAAATGTAATTAAATAAATTGTTAAGATATTAATTTCTCGAAAACGGATTATATATGGTAATATAATGGGATAATGTACAATTATGAATGGGTTTGCTTCTCAAGTACTTATGTATTTGTATTAATTTTTTGACTCTTTAGTAGATGGCAATGCTGGAATCATTTTTGTTATAGAATGAATAAACATAGCATGGCTCAGAGTATCTATATAATGTAATACTATTATAGCTCTGTTCAAACAAATTTTTTCATATTATATTTATACCCTTAATATTGTATGTGCATCAGCATGGGGCATAAAAATAATGCCACTGTTTGGCTTGGCTCCCATTTTGTTTGAAATGAAAAAATTGTAATCAGTTTTCACAATGTTAAATCAAGATAGTTTATTTATAGAAAAGTAATTATATAATGTTGCAAAAATTATAAGAGACAAATTATCACTTTCTATATCTCCCAAAAAAATCTTTTATAGTTATAATCTAGGCACCGACATCTTTATTGATATTATCTATATATATATTTTGAAGCTGGACACCATCGTCAACATGTAAGAATATTTCCCCTATATGATTTCGATACGCCAATTTTGTTTGATGATTTCGATTTTCCTAATCCTCTGTGAAATAGTCAGGTTACCAGATTTCGCCTTTTTTTACTATTTTTTTCACACTTTTGAGTTATTATGATCGAATATCGACCGCTGTAACGGGACTTTTGTTAAATTTATATATTTCAATTTAATTCGTCATTATGGAAAAAGGAATACAACTTTAGACAATTTTCTAAGTAACAAATTCGTTAAGTACTGCTTTTAAATGAATTCCCATTTATTATTTTTATTCCCTGAATTAATAGGTCACCTGTATAACGGTGTTACTATATGTATTGTGTAGTACATATTTTAATAAATTGTATTTGTTAAAATATAAAATTATGATGATTATATCCGCAAATATTAATAAATGAACAGTTATTACATTATAATATCATTATATAGGATGTATCGGAATTGCGCGGCCCTATTTAAGGACTATGTTGAAGTGTTATCTATTATAAAATAAATAATAAAAAATTCCCAAAATGTCGATAAACGAACTAACTTTAAAATTATTAAATAATTTAGATATATTTCTTACAAAATTTGGAGTTTTTTTATAAACAAGATGTAAAGGTGGCGTTTAAGCGTCCTGTTAAAATTGGGAACCTTATATAATAATGAACAACAAAAGCAAATTGGAGCGAGAAAAGCAGTCAGAAATTTATCGTTTGAGCTGTAATGTTTGCGGTTGTTTCTACCTGGTTCAAACGGGTAGATCTTAAAATTAGACAGAGGGAACATTTGTGATCATACAAAACCAATAAAATCGACTATAACTTTGCAAATCACCTTTCAGAAAATGACAAAGGCCAAATGATTTTTTTCAAATTTTATACAAGGCATATAAAGGTGCAAAATTAAACCTCTTAGATACACTAGAGACTTTTTAAAATAAAACTAACCCGTATCCTTTGAACGAATAGGCGGATCTTACTTGTTTTGGAGATTTTGATTTAATTATTTCGTATTTTTATCATAATTAATTAATTTTTTGTTTTTATTATGATACATCGTTTTGTCGGAAGTATTTTTAATATTATTATTGAATGTAATTGTTAATTATTTTTAACATGTCATCATGTTTTAACAAAACTAGAAAAAAACTTGTTTTTTTTTGTGTAATACAACTGTGAAAGAAATAGAATTTATAACTTGAAAATGGTTATTAAATTAACCGAAACAATATAATCATTGTTACAATAATTTTTTGATTTTTTGAAAAAAATTTTATAATTGTTAAAAAATTATGTATTTATGAAAAATATTGTGTTTTTTTAAATTCATAACAGAATATATTTTTATGGCTTTTAAATATTTTCTAACAGCAATAATTTTTCTTAAAGGTTCAGTGAATTGGAGTCTAAGATTTGAATTGAATATTCAAAAAGCCCTGTATATAATTGTACAGCAATTTTTGAATAGAAATAGACGTAAAAAAAACTTCTTTTCATAGAATATATTTATCATTATTATTATTATTATTATTATTATTATTATATGCATTCAATATTAACATCATTTATATTAATTTCAGTGACAACTGCATATAATGCATATCATTGAGAATAAAAGAGGAAGAGAAAGGTCTCTTAGTTAAAGAAAGCACTATAAAAAAAATAGATAAATAAATATATGATCTGATCATGATTAATTTTAATATGCTTCTAAAACTTTCTATCGCAAAATATTCATAATGAAGATATATAAAATAAAAATTATTTTCAATTAATTTCCGTTCAATTGCATTTATTTTTCAATATTCATTTTTTAAGTGTTTCCAATAATCCATTATTTCTAATCATTATAATTATGTGTATTGTATTTAAATGACCCAAATAAAAAAGTTTAAGGCCATGATTTATAAAAAAAAGAAATGCCTGTAATAATATAATACATAATTGACTTCAATTCACTTCTCAAAATTTGCATACACCCCTGACTTCTATCAAATTTAATTTTGGGCTTTTGTGGATAATATGTAACATTTCCGGCTTGTATTCAAAATGAAATTGAATGAATTATTTCTAGACATCTCTGGGAAAAATTCTGTTTATATAAGTATAACAATTTTGTAACAAAATTCATAATTATTTTCTGTAATATTCGAAAGGCGGGAAAACCACAAGGAGAGTCAGTATGTGATATGAGGTGAGTTTTATAATAGCAGTCCGTTCATAATATCAAGTTGTATATAAATAATAAATTGGTTATAAAAAATTTTTATCGATTTGAATTTGGCGAAGAATTTATGTTGACAGAAATTTTGTTAACCGAGAATACACATTATGAATATATAGACTTAATTATATACAAACTGTGAATAGATCATTTGTAAGGCCGCAAATAACATCCAAAGTCATTTAAATGTCTAAAATTCCAGGTAATTATGCCACCAATTAAACCGAAAAACTTTTGTTACAATTTTTATTAAAAGTATTCCTCTTCAATGGTAGTTCAGGAACAAATACTTTATAAAATATAGAAAATGTACGTCAATTACGATTTATATGCAAGAGTTGCTGGGGGCTTAAGTTAATAGAGAGGTCGTACTCATACGGGAGAAAAAAATATATAAAATGGTTTAAAAAAAAAAAAGTAAGTATAACAAAGCATATAACATCCACCAGAATGTAATAATATATGGTAGTACAGAATTATACAATGCAAACTTCATTATCGAAGCATTACAAAAAATGTCATTGCCCCTGTCTGGATATTTAAAAATAATATTCTTGAAATTTTTCTGGATAGCGGTTGTTGTCATTTTCGTATCTGATATATTTATTCGATTAATGTTACAATTTAAAAATAAAATTATGTAAGGAACTTTAAAACATTGAATGTAGGTAGGTATGTATAATGAATACATTCAGTGAATATGTAATATACATATTATATGAGTACTTATTCGAAAAGTGAACTACGTTAATCTTTCATCAGAAAGATAACTCCGATAATCGTTAAAGCGTTAAGTATCCAAAATTTTAAGTAAATAAATAAGCTATTGTTAAAAAATTAAATACTCATTTTTAGTTCTAAGATAGAAACCTATTATTGGTGATTATTTTCTTGATTATAATGCAAGAAGATGTATATTGTCATTTATAACCATCAATATATTTAAAGTGATGATCGCTTCGCCCGTAAAATATCTTGTCCATAGAAAATAACACGTTTTACTGTAGCATTTGATTGATTCGTTTTATGCTCTGTAGACATGCTAAGTTTGAAGGAAATCGTTATAGCCCTTTTCAAGAGGGATACCCTGCAATCCGATTTTAACCAAAAGCTTTCACAAAAACAGACACTCAGGCACGCACAAACGCATGCACACACATACACAGAATAATTTCTGAAACCACTATCTTGGAATCAACGGACATCAAAACACGAATTTCCGGCGAAACATTGCTCTAGAAATTATGCCAGGATTACCATTCTTCTTTTTATCATAGTAGTGAAAGAATAATAATAATTAATAAATATATAATATTAAAGGATAAGTTATGGCCCTAGTATTTAGCGTATAACTCAAATACTTCCATAGCTTAAATACAATTAATAAATGAACCAAAATGGAAGAAAAATTAAATTCGATGTTATACAGAAATTTTAATAGGTCTCCCAATTTCGTTATGGTTATTTTACTTTCCTCCCAATGTTTTTTGACCCGGCAAAAGAGAATCTTTACCATCGTGAGTATTCTGGCGTAAATTGTATTCGGTCACTTATTTAACCCGTTTTTTTAATATACTATAATGTCTTCTGGGAATGCTCTTAGGAAAGTTAATGGTTTAGAAAAATTTTAACCTAAATATAATGTAAAAAACAACTAATATGTTGTTTTATGTAATATTCATTCATATATTTACATTTTCCATTGTTTTTTCCATAATTTTGATAATAGCCTCCTGCTGCATTGAACATGGTTAATAATAGTAATAATAACGGGAACACTAAAGGATGATATGTTTGCCTTTAGGGTAAGGTTGGGGGTGGCTGATGATGTTAGTATAGGGAACAGTCATCCATATTATAACTGAATGAACGAACAGAATATTGTTGGTAGGTACTCCCAGACGACGACAAGCAACGAACGTCGAGCTACGAGGAACATTCATCATCGTCACTGTCACTTCCATATATGTTGGTTGTGTTGCCGTTCGTTGTTTGTTGCACTAAATTCATTCTTTATCCATAGTCATCTCTTTTTAATGTATGCAAAAAATAAATAACTCCATCTTTTGCTAACTATTTTTTCTAATAACTACTGTTTGGTCCATGGACTTGGTGGTGCATTCATTTCATATATGAATATACATGTATTCACGTAGTCTATACAATTCACAAATTTCTATAAGGTGTTATAGAAATTAAGCTGTAACGCAGTAAAAATTTTTTTTATTTTCCTTTAAAAACGGTCTGATTTTCAAAAATTTTGGTGTTGATTATTGTGTATAAATTTGTCATAACCATGTCAAGGATACATATGGCCCACCCGTAAAAACTTTTTACTTATTTCTTGGACAAAACTTTTATTATTTTTTTATGATTATGCATTAAATCAACTTTTTTATGGTTATTAACACAATTTTTCGCTAAAAGCTTTTTGACTATTATTTGTGCGTGGAAATAGTGTCTGAATTATTCATACCATGTGTTATAGTTCATGGGAGTGATTATTTCATCGATCAAAACGCCAAGAGTAACTAAAATTTGTAATATAAACAACCCAAGTTTGCGAATGTTATAACCCAATAACATTCGCAATTTAGAAAATATAATTATTTGTTCAAATGTTTGTATAAAAATACAGAAAATATCAATAAAATATTCAAAATATTGTAGATGAAAATGAAATGTCAAAATGAATTATAATTCATTTAAAATTATTAATTCATTTGATTGATGAAGTAGTATTTCGTAGCCACAGCAACAAAAGAAAACAATTTGATATACGACACGAATTGCTGAGTCTTTTTTTGGTTCGTATTTTCTTTGATGTCAAGTTTCACTCTATGAAATTTATAATAATTACTAATGCAATTTATTCGATCATTCTTGTAATTTTCAACCCAATAACTTTAATTAATAGCCATTTCGTGTAATTATTCAATAATTTTTCATTAACATTTTCTATACAATTTATATGTAAACAATTGAATAATAATTATATTATCTAGAATGTGTATCCTATTGCAAATTTTAGCTGCTCATGGTACATTAATCGATTAAGAATGTCCTTGTACGGTAAGGATACCATTAGTTTTCAGTGCATATTCAAGAAAATATCATATTTAACGATACACTTTGTACAATCATTATATAAATACGTCTCTACCGTGACATGCATGTAATATATTGTGTATACTTGTAGAATAAAACTTCTGTTTTGTACCAATACATGCATCTATATTATAATGGTGATTCAATATGTGATGGGTATTAATTATAATATATTCAATCATTTTTTTTTGTACACTATTTTCTATAATTATTATTAAGAACTATTATTTATCATTATATTAATTAAAATGTATATTATTTATAATATATGAATTATTTAAATTAACTTCATGTCTTGTGATTTTAATAATCACAAAACTAAATTACATTTTGATTTTTTGAAATATTTTTTGTTGTTTCAATTAAATAATAAAATTGCTAATAAGATCTCATTATAGATTATATTCATTATTGTTCAGATTAACAAGTTGCCTACTAAGTAAGCAGATGTGAAAGCAAACAACTGGTAGCAATTTAAAAGATACAATCATTGAACCGACATTGAACAGCTATACCCAACTGGTGGCCAGGGTAAGTACTAACTTTGTTTTTAATACATAAAAAATAGTTTTAGGAGCTTCTATAGGCATTCATATTCTTTGATTACGTTTTTTAAAACGTAAATAAAATGGTACATTACATACGAATTATCTTTCGATTACTCAATTACTTGGTAATCTAATTTGAAAAAATTATTCTGTGTTGTTTATGTTTTTAAGAGATCCTTATATGAATATTCCATATATTTATCCCATATGAATATTCCATATGAAGAAATCATGTACTCAGTCAGATAAACATTTAACACACTCTTGAGGTACTAATATGAATAGAGAAATAATTGCATGGAAAAGTTAAAAAAAAAATTAACAATTAATTATCGAAATATGCTCGATTGAAAATGTAGAAATCGATAAAACTTAACATAAAATTTTTGGTCTATATATCATTGCTACACTAATTTTGATAATCACAAAATAAACACAGATATGTTTATCTTTTCATGTTCTCTTCATCATTTTTTTGATTTTGAAATGTAAAACACATACATTTTTACAATTTATTTATAGGCTTATATTTCATTCCAGCAGTTTCCACATATTTTCTTTTTTAGGTTAAGTAATATATAACTTAAGTTGAAATATAGAGATGTATTATAGATAAAACTTAGGCTAGGTTTTATAGTCTTAAATATGTATAAATATTTTGTAAAACGGACGATAAATAAATATTTATCAACTTGATTTTTTTTTTTTTTGAAAATCATTCATATGTTATTTATTATAATGACGAGTAATGAAAAATTACTTTTCAATCTCTTTATCTGTCCAACGAGCATTAAAACATTTTTCTAAGATATTTATTTGAATGGTAATTTAAAGATCTCAATTACAAATATTAAAAAAAAAAAAAAGTAAACATCATATAAGTTGAAATATATATAAATCTTCGTCTATAAATATTTTATTTTTAGTGTTTACTTGTAGAAAATGTTATAGAAAAATATGTCAAAATAAAACCATTAATTTTCATAAAATATCATAAAACTAGAAATAAATAGAAATATTATATATGATATGTGTGTACATTATGTATCATGATTATGGGATTTAATGTGCCTTCTTCCTTCATGTACCTTGAAAATCTCATTGATAACAGGGCACAATACTCATCAAAGAACGAATATAAATTCGATTCAGCTGGCTCAAATATGCAAATTTATAAATTTGCTCAAATATGCAAATTTATAAATCACTAATTCGTCCAATAGCGGCATAAGACCATGAAACATGGACGCGAAGATATGCGGAGAGAGAAACGTAGATAATGAATGGAGATTCCAATATAGCGCTGAAATAAATGGCATTGCAAAATCAAAACACTGTCTATGTCATCAAACACGTAAGATTGTGTGTCTTGGATTAATATATCGCAAGGACGAATGCATTAAATGCAATGCCAAAGCGAACACCACAAGGAGAAGAGAACGTTCAAAATAGGATGGATGGGCAATATTATGAATAGTCAATTGTTGAAGAGATCAATGCCTACCCGGGACTGTAGTGTTGTTCGGTTTTGCCCGGTTACCAAAGAATATATACCTGAATTAGAATGGAAACTTCTTTTCGAATCCTTTGATGTCATAGCAGACCCCAGAAAGGGGTTAATAGGCATTAAAATACTGACCCAAGATTTATTAAAAACATTAGCGATTCTTAATAGATGAATTCTCGTTAAGCGAACATATGAACAAACATACCTTGATAAATCGCACTTGTCGAATAATTTACATAAAATTTAAAATAAACTCCGATACATATCAATTATTCCAGGAACTTAGCTCAGTTTATGATCTGGAATAAACGACTAATATTTCAGCACATATTCTCTTTGGGTTTTTTATTTATCGTGATGGAAAACGGGCGGTCAGACTTAAAGATGATATACATTAGACTATATGTAATATATATCCTTATGTATTTATACATATCGATTTTACAATTAATTTTCTTAGTGAAATAAGGGAAATCGTTATTCAAATACACCTATATAGAATAAACACGTATAAAAAAATTAAGATTTAATAGTGGGTATCCTATTATTATTATTATAATTTAATGTAAATAACAAAAATTAAATCCCCACATGTTTTTTTTTTTTTTTAAAGTAATAATAATATTATAATATGTAAGCTATTTTCTAAAGTATAGTTTAATTGTTTATTCTATAATGGTGTAGTTTAATATTGACTTCTCCAACTTCCCTGTAGAATATAATTGGAAAAATGATCTTTATATATATATGGAGTATAACAAATTTTATAATTCTTAGATTCGTCGTTAGTACAGAAAGCCAAAATACCTATTTAAAATACGTTACCTTGATACAGACTGTATATGCTGTATGTAATATGTAATGTATGTACAATGGATATAGAGTTGTTGAACTATTTATCATTTTAAGTTTACAGGAACTATTTAAAGATATACAGATTGGTTCATTTGAAATTCATAAAGTTGCAGTTTGTACGAATATTAGAAAGCAATGGGACTCAATATACAGTACGTATATATTTAGATTGCCGAAAGGACTTCCATTAATCTTTGTCAAACAGGCGAGAACTTTGGGGCATTCAACACGTCTTATAATTTGGTTACTTGTAAATAGTCATATATGAGGACCATTTATCGGTATTATATTAATTATAGTCAGTACTCGGTAATAAGAACTCTCCCGGATTGAATCACTGTATTATCTGAGACCACCTTATAAGTTGGATTACGGCAACTCGACGGTATAGCATGATTTATTTGTATGATCCGGCAATGCTTGTGAAACTTTCCTCTTTTATTTCTCTTAAAATTCAAAAGTTTCTGTATAGCACCTACAGTTCCACTATCTTCAAAGTCGTACCTCCACACAATCTTCTTTCCTCCAACAACAAAAATATGAAAAACAAAAATAAATTTAAAAAATAAATTATAAAAATATTAATATATTATGTATACTCTGTGTATACGGTAATATTATAACGGAGCTAATTATTAGTATTTGAATTCATAAAAGTGATAGTTTACACCATCTAAAGTCAGGGATTGAATTCTAGATTAATACCTTAGGGCTTAACTTGATGAGTTCGTCCTTTGATAGCCTGTAAAATATTTAAAAATAAAAAAGGTCTCTAAAATTGTACAGCTCTCTGCTTAAAAGTAATGCGATTACTATTATGCACTCAGGAGAACTGTTTCTTTTAGTGTGTGTTTGTCAAATTCTACTCAAAATAATTTTGCCATTGTAGCAAAAGTGTTGTTATTATTATTCTTATACGCATTGCAATAGGAAATGTGAGTGTAGATGACGATAATAAGGATTCGATTTTAGATAACTAATGAAAAATAAGCAAGTTCATTTTATTTTTTTTTAAATATTTGTTTTTTTTTTTCAGATTTCTTTGCATTATTAGAACTATTTTTGGAAAATAAGTTGTTGAATGGAAAGCTTGTAATAATGATAAATTCATGCATATAATATGACCCTGATGACTCGTCTGTATCACATTGTCATAAGTATTTATTGACAATCCAGAAGTAAACACGCTGTGTATACATCAAATAGTAGAAATTTATTTCCTTAATTAGTTCCTTAAGGATTACTATTTTGTACAAAACTCTGGTTGACAATCCGTTTTGTTGACAATATTTAATGCTTATTTTTGCAATACCTAATTTACTTGACAAATTGAGTGTTTGTTAAGTTCCTTAGGGTTTATCATTTAATAGAAAAAAGTTATTTTGTATAATCTAAAAATAGAAAATTCACCAAAAAATTTGTCTTTGTACGACTGTTAAAACAATTATTTCATACGTTTTAATTTTAATTTTATTGTTTTCTCATATTTATATTTTATATTACAGAAATTAAATTTTATAAATTAATAAAAACTATAAATTTTGTAGACTGAGAAAAATCAATTCAATCAAACGTTTCATTTTGTCTCCTACTAGATGTACACTGAATTTCTTTTGCATTTCAATATTAACTTTTAAAAAGCGATAAGAAAATATTTTCATTAATTTGTTCTTTGCGATTAATACAGTATTAATGAATACAATATAATATGAATTCATCAGACAGTTATTTCTCGTGATCATAATAATCATTTCAACGACCATTTTTGATTACATTTGAAAATACGATTTATTGTCGCGATTAACTCAGTTCAACTATTATTAATTTTTAAGAAATAAACAAACGTCATTAAATTTGAAATATAAATATTTTAATATAAAATTATTTTATTGTAGATATCAATCATCGCATAGAAGTTATCTTTAATTTATGATTCAAGTTTATTGAAAATAAAGAATAAAAATATAATTATTATACAAGATATTATTAAAAAACAAACACTGCCTATAATGGACATGTATCACCATGAGAACTTCCTGGTGATATATGAATTTGAACACTTAAATAGCTATAAATATCCTGAAAGGCCTCAGAAAATGACTTGCAGTTTGGACATGAAGTGAAGAAAATTTCTGAACAATTATGTTAAATATGATAACTTCACTGTTCACTTCAATTTTCTGTTATAATTTTAGTCTTAATATCCAGAAAAATCGATTGCAACAAAATTCAAATCACTTGTGCAAAACTACAACCTTTGCAAGCCATTTCAATTGGTTTCAAATAAACCTAATTCAAAATCTATTTTAGATCTGTATACAATTTTTGAAAAATTATGCGTCATGTAAAGGGGTATGAGATTCTTTGCCTGTATGAAAAATGATATTTTTTCAAAGTAATTTTATATATTAGTGTCTTTTGGTCGGCCATTATGATGTTTGCTAATTTGCAATATCAAGTTCTTAATTATTATTTTTGTAAAATTTTGAAACCAGTTTTCTATTTTACATAGTTCTCCAAGTACTCACTTTTTCTTTAATATATTATCGAAGATAAACCAAAATTTTTCACTAGATAGACATTTTTGTCTAATACGACCCCAATAACATTTAGAGTATAAACTTTAATGGCCAATAAAACGATGCAGTAATGAATTTTTATGATAATAAATATAAAATAAAAATCGAATCAATAAAAATTTGATTAGTTTCAGTTAAAAAATTCCCACAAATTGACTTATAGCCTGTTTAAAATATGCAAAATTAAGAGTGTAAAATACCTATTACGTTCAAGATAGAAGCCCAAAATAGCTTCAAAATTTAAATCGCCCCAAACGAAAAAACAAAAATTCGAGATTTTTGTAACATTTGTTTTACAGAATTTTCCATTGGAATACGTTTTAAGAAAATTTGTTGGGCCAATTTTTATTAACTCGAAATAAACCAAAATAAAACATTTAATTTTGTAAAAATCAATGTCTTTTTTACAAGCTTTTATTTAGTTCACCTGCTCCGATGTTTGACTGTAATCAGATCTTGCAAACTAAATTTGATCCAGTTCTCGGTTACCGACTGATTTGAAATTGGGCTTGCATATGAAAATCGGCTGATAATATTATTTTTATGACATAATATAATACAAAACTTACATGGTAACGCTGGAAAACTTTGTTCTTCTTTATTTCATTGCGCCTCCACCATTTGATATAAAATACGCTTTTATTAATTTGTATACTATAAATTCAAAAAATAAACTTTTATTAATATCTCGTTTATCTTTAAATACTATAAAAGCTTGCATTTCAAAAAATATATTTTAATTAATATCATGTTTATTTTTGTTCTCAATAATCCCTTAATAACTTTTTTTGCAGCATCCTAGATATAGGGAAATATGAAGAAAACAGGATCTTTAAACAACAACGAAACTGCTTTATTTTAAATTTCCGTACAATTAACGGTGACAGAATTATCTCCTTTTAAGTCTGATTTGTTATGTTTGTAACATAGCTCTTCAACAAAATATTAAATAAATTGATGTTTGACTAAAACAATAGATTATCAATGATTCAGATATGAAATACACATTTGCTTATCCCGGAGCGAATACAGTAATTTCAATAATAATTATACTATTCTACAGTTCGTTGCTTGAGGGTCCCTAATTATTTGTCATCTATATGCAAAATTTAATTTTCTACATACAAAGTACTCTTAAAAAATAACGAATTTTCATTTGAGATATTTTGAAAAAATGAAATTGATCGGTTACCAGAAACCCGCACCATTAAAGACGGGATACTTTTTTAATATTCTGTACCCTTAAATCTTTAACAAACTTGAACGCCTTTGTTTCTTACTCAAAGATATTTTAAATGGGATATTATTACAATTTACAAATTTTAAGCAAAAAAATAGTAGAATTTTGTAAAGTGATTACTTTTTTAAAAAAAAATTCGAATTGGATTTTTGTATTTTTACTAGTAAGGAAGAATTGGGGTTGTTGTATAGAAAAAATTTTATCCTTAATATTCATTTATTATACTAAATGTCTCTATAATATGATATCGACCTCTTAGACAAACACCCTTAATTTTTAGTTTCTTAATTTCCAAATAATCCCATTGATAACATAAACTATAAGTATTTACGATATTAATTATATTAAGTTGCCGCTTGAACACACAAGAATGTTCGTTCTGAAAAAAAACCTTTTAAGAATTGGCAAAAGAAAATAGAAAAAAAAATGTCCGTTATATAATAACATTAAAAAGTAATTATTATTATTTATTATTTAAATAAATTTAAATCAATAAAAAATATTTTATTGCAAATTTTATTGACTGTAATATTATTATCATAGTTTTTTATTCAATTTTTTTTTCTGTTTATTTAATTTTTATTTGCACGGTAATTTTATTATATTTAAGAAAATAATTATGAATGAATGATCAATTGCGCCATTTTATTTCTTTCAACGTTATTTTTTGTATATGATGGGTGACTTTGGGTAAAAAATTATTTATTTTTTTTTGCTTAAAATAAACAAATGATACTGAACACAATTATACCTGAATTTTTAATGTTTTGGAATTAAAATTAATTTGGTTTGAAATTAATTTGGTTTGAATTTTTAATTATTTTATGAGTAAAAGCTTGAAAAACATTCGTATTTTTCAACTATGAGAATCATGTTTTGATAGGTGATATAAAAAATTGGTTTTAAGAAAATCAATTGATTTAATAAGTATTTGAGATAAATAACAAAATTTTACAAACCCGTCTAAAATAATATTAAATTCTGTTTAATTTGATAATTTATAAGCAGGCTGTCTACAATATCTTAAAACGTAATTATCTGACTTTTCCAGGTTTCACATTTACTTTTTCTATACTATTTTTTGTTAATATGAACATTTATCTATCGTCACTTTTAACATGATTTCCAATTCTAGGTTGGAACAGTGACTTGTTCATGTTTCGGCTCATTATCGAATAATTATTAGATCAAGAATTCATTAATAATTATTACGAATATTTTAATAATTAAATTCATGTTTAAAAAATCATGGAAAAAATTCAAAATTTCCTGATTATTTGCCATTTTTTCTATTCCATTCCAATTCGAACTATTTTCTGACTATTTCAGGTTTTTCAGATTTTTCCTAATAAATAAAAACAAATTTTTTAAATCAAGCTTTCATTTATATGTACTAAAAAGAATAAAGCATTATTTGAAATAAATTAATCAAATCTTTCTGTTATAATTTTATCTAGGTGCACGGTTTTAATAAGAGCACTTCCCCGGAATTATTAAACTATTAAGAGCACTTTCCGAGAATAATAATATAACTTTACTTTTAATTTAATAGAAAACCTTAAAACCATCAAAACGTTTTTATATGTTCTTCCCGCAGGAGTTAAAATTTGAAAGGATGATTGTTCTTGACATTTATTAAGAAAGCAAGTCTTAACAACACTAACAGTCTTAATATTCCCAGAAATGTATTACAATTACAAATATGAGTCAGTATGATACAAGCATATCCCGTGTACATAAGAGATTAAAATTTGGAAGATTACTAAGATATTATTTTCTTACGCTAAACAATGCATTTTTTATTGTACTAAAAAGTTCTAAAGGAATTTAAAAATTGCATCGCCAAGTTGCAATTATCAGTTAGTAGGTTTTTTTTTAGACGGTTTGGCAAACCGTCACCAAATTATCAACGAGTAACATTTTCTCATGACTCATTACAACTAGCTAATTCATACTGATGATGACTACTTTGTAGTCGAAATGCGTATTTATAAAAATACAAAATAATTTGATCTAGGAAATTGGGGGAAAAAAATCGAAATTTATTAGTTAGTAGGTGTTTAGTTGCAACTTGAAGAAGACAGTCAGAAGAGTTTTAAGTTATATCTAATTTTATATAGAAAGTATAATTTTTGAATAAGAACTTGGTCCTGTTTTCCAATTTATGAAAATAGAGAAAAGTTTTTATTCTAAAATTTTGGCCTATAAAATGAATTGAAATGAAAATTATGCCAATGTTCGTAAATGCGGCGTAAATAAAAATGGATTTTTTTTAAAAATCTACAAACTGGTTTTCTTAATATTGCAAATAAAACCAACTAAACGATTAAATTTGAAAAATTTTCTCATGTATAAACGAATCGTTCATGATTTTCTTAGCTTACAAATATATTTTATATAATACTTATATGCAGGATATTAAAACAAAAGTTTCCAATAATATAATTGTATTTATTCCCTTTTCGGCATTGTTCCTTTTATCACGTTATATGATAATAAAATAAATACATCACGATTATTCATAATAATAATAATAATAACTAAAATTTATGGTTAAATTATATAAATTACTATCCAATTTAATTACTTTTATTAGATAATTGCTTCCTCTTTTTGCTGCTAATAGTGCTTTTTGTATGTATACAAGATAGTAGGTATATATAGCCAAAGAGTGCAACACAATAAATTTCGTGAAAGTATTGTCATAATTATTTTAAAGAAATAAACAATCCATATTATTGAAAAAAACCGACGTTTAAATCGATGATACATTGGTTTTTCCGATTTATGGTTCTAGAACTTTTTGTCAAAATATCAATGTCTCATTCGCATCTCTTAATGTCACTTGAAAGTTTAGCATTCATACTCCGAACAATACTGAAATTACTCCTTAGGACGTTCTATATAGTCAGATAGTCGTATTCAAACGCTTTGTAATAATTTTTGAAATAAAATACCCTAATGTACGACTAGCCGACAAACGTTTCTTACACCTTCTACAACATAACTTTTAATGCACAAGCGTATTCATCCAACGGAAGATGTTAATTATTCTGGAATGAGATTGAATAAACTTTTTTATTGAAAAGTCCTAACAGCTGCCTAAATCATTTATTTGGAAGTCTCGGATATATGAAACCAATTTATGTTTTATTCGTTAGAAATTTAAAACAAAGGTATTTAATATTTAATTGACTAAAACCTTCCAGGAATTATCGATGTAAAAAAGTGTTAACAAAAATAAAAAGCTATAGGAAGGTCTCTCAACAGAAATGAAAATAAAATAAAATTGATAGATAATGAACTGAATTTTAGTATGTTTTAGTATGTAGTAAACGAAACGTTTTATATAAAATAAAAATTTGGATAAGTTGCCGATCAATTAAGAGAGTAATTATTAATTAAAAATACACGGAATAACCTGAAATGAAGTTTATTAATTAAGATTATTTAGTGTGTGTTTAATTAGTAATAACTTTATTAATTGATCGGCAAGGTATCTAAATTTTTGTTTATATAATAATATGTTCGTTAACTATATAACGCATACTAAAAATTCGGAACATAATCTATCTTTAAGATTAAAATTTATTTACTATTTGCAATTTCATAAAAATACAATTTAATTTTATATTGGTATTGTAGAAAAAATTTAAATAAAATTCCTTGGACAAACATTACGTTAATGAGACAAAAGTGAATAGAAATTATAGCCAAGAAATTAAGTTTTTGGATACTGTCCGATCCTGCTGCATTTCAAGCTCAATTTGTATGGAAAAACGAAGCTAAAAATTCTTCATCGTTATCGTCATCACATGATACGGAATTGGTTGGGAGCTCTTGATCTAATAATATGCGGCCAATGTAATTTACAAATAAATTTATTTCTATTTGCAGAATCGTTTTTATTTTACTATTCATAATGTTTTTTATTTGAATGTTTGTTTTTGTTGTTGTAACTTTTATGTTTAAAATCCATTAGACACATTTATGATGAATTATAGTAAGGTAATGTAAAGAAAACTCGGTAGCTTCTTGTTATAAAATTTTATAGCCAATGTTGCAAAAAACAAAAAAAAAAACAAATCAACATTCTTATGATATTGCTAATTAATTTTACAATTAATTTATTAAAGCTAACCTATAATAAAGAATCATTTTAAGTAAGAAAACATAGATTTAAAAGCATACCGCTAAAATAAGTATTAATTTCAAGGGATCCAAACTGTCGATTTATCACATACTATTTATTTCCAACCGTATTAACGTTCAACAGAAACAAAAACATTTTGTTTTCATTAGTGCTAATGAGATGTTTCTTACGAATTAAGTATGAGAAAGAAGCAAACACTGCCTTAATGAAATTAATAATTAATACTTTTTATACGCGAAATATATAGAATATATCAGAATATATTAGTTTTATTCTAAAGTTTGTAACGCTGGCAAATATTGACCGCACTAACAAAATTTTGATGTAGTTTAACCTAATTAGTTTATTTCGGTTTATTCGTCCTAAAAAATTAAAAAGAAACCTTTTTTTGAAAGAAATAACTTTTGTTTGAAACATTTTGTCGAAAAATGTTAGGATTTGACAGAAATTTAAGAAACATATATACCTAATTAAAATTCATATTATTATTATATATATATTTTATGCATCCGTATATTGAATATCTAAACAATTCACTCTTTTAGTTGTTTTCTTCAAATTCCTCTGTTTCTGAGAATTAAGCTAAGCTGAGAATAAGGGAATATTAAATCTGGTCTAAGGTCCGTTACGCTAGAAAATATTGAAAACAGAAACAAAATTTTGATATGGGTGTTCATAGAATCACTTAATTGGTTCATTTTTGCATATCTGCCTGTCCGTAATCAAGATAACTCAGCAAAGAAAAGATAATAAGGTGATCTTTTTGTAACGTATTTTTTTAAAATGATATTTAACAATTTGACAATGAGAGAAATTTGCTGAAAACGGTATTGCTAGGCTATCTAAGGATTAGGTCAACATACATTTTGACATGTTGCAAAAAATTTGAAAAATTGTTCGCTATTTTGATACTCAGTTAACAATTTAATAAATAAAATATTATTAGTACCATTTCGATATACTATAAATATATAACAACAGTAATAATTTTATAGAATTAGTATTATTACTTTTTTTGTTGTTGCAAAAATTAAAAAAAATGGTGATTGATTAATCAGTAGACTTTAATTATTCTACGTTCTACTTATGCAAACTAAATTCCACATATCATACTACTTTGTAATTATATATTAGACTAATGCGATTGAACATTAAGAAAATGAAAATATAAGATTTATGGTCCGTATTCATAGTTTAACCACTTAAGACATTCTTTATGGAAGTTTTTTATTACTTGGTCGAATATTTATGTAGATTTGAACTTATTATTATCTACTTATTAATATATACCATAATTATTTTATCAAATTTTTGAGTCTGTGAAAATCCATAGGAATAAAAATAATAATTATTTCTGCTATTAAGTGTTTTAAGGTAATTAAAGAAAAGAAAAGTAAAAAATAAATATTATTTATTACATGGCAGGTCGAGAAATCACTTGAAATTTGTCCAATATATTGAACTCCGGGCCCGGTTTTTAGACGATATCTCATAAACTACTAAGCCGATCGTTCAATGAATAATAACACTTTAATCATAATTTTTTCGAATTATAAAAAGTTGTAGAATTTTTATAAAAATCGAATAAATCGGGAGAAAGTTTTTGTTCGATTTCGATAAATTTATGATTATAAGGGTAGTTTGACCTGTGGATAAAAATAGCATATTTCGCACAGTTATCAAGGAATATCTCGAAAACTAGCCATTCAATCTAAAATTAAGTGTTATTTTTGGTTTCCCTCGACTTTAATTACCCTAGAAACCTTTACAACAGCAATAACAATTTTTTTGGATTTTAACCGTTTTTTAATCCTTTTTTCAGAATCACAAAAACCACATAATGGAATCAGAAAACCTACGTACGAACTTACGAAAATTTCTGGTGTTTTTCTATGATCCAAAAGTTCCATTAAAATTATATTCCATTTTCCATTATATTCCATTATGTTCCATTAGTATTAATGTTTATCCTTAAAAATTTCTGCCAGTCAAACGTACCTCATAAAATTTTATTATTTTGTATAAAACGATTTTTGTAGTCTTGGAATCGTTAAAACATCATGCTTGAGTGAAAATATTACGAAAAAAATTTTACTTTTAACCGATCTATACCAAAAGGAGTAAGTATTGTAAAAAATTTTTTCATAAAATAAATGACCGCTTTTTCATAAATGACTATTGATGAAATACTGCCATATATGTGGTCTATATATGGAAGTAAAAATATAGCCGAATTTCTAACGACCCAATTCCAGCATCATGTTGTAGGTAAAGAATTTTGAAATTAATAAAAATAATTTGACAGATCATAGTTGTAATGTGAAAAGATGTATAAATGAATAAATTATTTTGCATAATTCATCAAAGGTGTATAAAATATATGAAATTAAATCAGATTAAGAGATAAGAAAAAAGACCCTTGGTTATTTTTATAGAAAGTATATGATGTGTTGTATATGGTCAACTGTTGTTTGTCTGGTGTGACACGTACACTGTTTGCCAAAAGTCTGAGACCATTATTCTCCCAGCTAAGACTCTTAACTGAGCAACTATACTTTAAAAAAAATAGAAATATGTCCAGTTCACACGCAATAGAAGTGAAACCTCAAAGATTCAAATTTTCAGATAAGGAGACAAATATAGAATTTCAGGAGTAGGATAATTGTAAGGCTTATTTCTGATGATATTGATACCAAGTTTAAAATTATAATGCATTTTATTCACATGTTTATTACATATATTACACTTACCGAGTATGAATTTCCGATAAGTGATACAAGAGGCTTATGGTAACTGAAGTATGAAATAAATAGTTTTGATCTATTCTCTGGTCTGTTTTTCCGAAAATCACGACAATAGTCCGTATTCGTTTTCGGCATAGTTGGAAAATGTTTTTATTAAAATAATGAAATATTTATATAAACAATACACATGTTCAATATACCAGAGTTCTTATGATACCTACTTTACGCAAACACACACACAATCTCAAACATACCTTGAGATAAACACTGTATAATGCCTTCTATCTCATTGTCTTGCATGTTATATCCTATAAATATCTCATTTTCTTGAACGTTATATATTATAGATACATGTGGTTGTCTCTTATTATTATCGTATACACATATAAACCCTGTTATAAGCACTGTATAATGTCTTCTCCCGCACATAAAATCCAATAGATGCATGCTGTTGTCTGTTTTTACTATCGCTTTTATGTTTCATCGAGTTTGAAATCACAACGATACTAAAGAAGTTATATTTAAAAAAAAAAAAAAACTAAGTATCTCCATTTTCAAAAATTTCCAATCTTTTCATTACTAGTTTTTGGACGTGTTAAAAATAGTTTAACAATTTTTATTTATAATATCAGTACGATTAGTTTTTGGGTAGATCGTAGAAATCGTAGAAATTTTTTTTGGGTAGATCGGTTTAAATTTCGTCCATTCTGATCCAAATATCAAATTGAATAAGTATATTCAATTCATTCGTTTGACTACAGTAGTCTTAAATTTTTACCATTGGTGTATTTGGGCAGTATCTTCAAAAATAATGGTAGTTGTCAAATAAATTTATACAAGAACTAGAATTAGATACAGTATACAAATTTTTTGCGGCGATATTTAAAAATCAGAATCAAAATTTTCCCATTTATAGTCAAGAATAAAACTTCGAATGCCATAAGCAGTTTTTAATTATTTCATAGCAGTATATACAAAAAATTTTTAATGTAATTTATTTTGAAACAGTTTAGTATTTATTTCATTAGTTTTATCAAATAAATGTTTTCAAGAACCTGAATTACTAATTTGTTTAAAATAATATCGCCACGAATAAGCTGTATATGCATGCTTATTGGATAACATAATTATTTAAAATAAAATATTTTAACAATGATTTATCTACAAGAAGTTCGATCAAAAATCGATTGCAGTATAAATAAAAATAAAAATTATGCTCTACAATTTATTCAAGGAATAATCTCTTATGTTTATTTTAATCAAGAAATTTAAAAGATAAATATAAAATTCAATATATAACGGTGGAAATGAGAGGAATGAATTAGATATAGGTGGGAGCGATTAAAAATTCAATGGGAATGTTATGAATTGAAAATTGAGAACATATAGAGACACAGATAACGCATGTCCTCTAACTTATTTTAATAGATAAATTCGCGATTATGAATGTTGTCCTACGCGTCACTAGCACAGAGCTGGAGTGGAGGGGCTGTCCATATCTGTAAGGCCGTTGGGGTAAAACTCTAACGCATAGCTGCGTTTTATAGGACTAAATTGCTGATTGTCTCCACCAGATAAATACGGTGAGTTCGTCACTAGTAAAACTATTTATCCAAGTGTTTCAATGGCATCATAAGCTGGCGAAATGCTTATTTATTTCAACTAAAATAATACTCAATTGAGCTACTGAATGTATATCTTGACTAATTAAACAATGATTTCGCTTTGATTCAACAAAAACGTAAGCTACCCGGATACATTCCCAAATGCAAACAAAATCCTAACTGAAAACTAAATTACATTCCGCAATTGATACTATTTAGTTGATTGAAATTATTCTTTAAATCGCCGCGAGCAAATTTAAGCTACTGAAAGCAATAAATTAAAATTAAAGTAATAAATTAAAATTTTGGTAAAATTGACATACAAAGAAGCAACTGCAAAAAATTGCCTTTAAAGTATAGTTATAAAAATATTTTTTCCATGTGAATTATGTTTTTTTTGGAGGCAACAAACAAATAATGATTTAAAGATATTAATGAAAAATAAAAAAACAATATTAATTAATAAATAAAAATTTACTAATAATAAAAACAAAATTATATTTGATTTTTTTTAATTGGTGATTAATGTATATAAAAAAAACGAAAAACTCAAATCATTTTAAGCACTACCTATTTGATATTTTATTAATAGGTGAAACTTGTTGAGAAATCAATGCACTTACCATTAGACTTTCATCTCGAAACCGGTCAAAAAATCCGATTTTAATAATTTTATCTTATATAGATAGGTAATTAATAATACTAAAATTTTAATTTAAAAATAAGGTCTTGATTGGACGGGGTATAAAAATATAATTCTCATACTCAAGTATGGACTTCAGTCATTGATATCTTCGCAAAAATAACAAAAATATTTGTTGAAAAAGGAAACTAAAATTTGTGTATAGAAATTTTTACTAAAAGTAGGTCTGCTTTTTTATTTGAAAGTTGGTGCTTTCCGTGTGGTCCCATTTCAATTTGTTACAGATCTGATGTCCCTAAGGGGAGAAAAAGGGTAAACACAATTTTTAGTGATTAAATTTCAGCAATATGAAACATTGATCGTGGTTGTATACCACATACTCAAAAGTAATAGATAAAAATTTTTAAACAAATAAGAACCGCCTTCAAAAGAATGAAGTAAAAAGTTAAAAATTATCTTTAAATTTTTCCTTGTGGCCAATTACTTTTTGAATGCCAATTTTATCTTTAGCTAAAAAATTGATTTGCAGGCGTCGAATGGGAAAAGTAAATTCACAAGTTAATTCAGTTAATTTTTTTGAAATAACAAAATCAAAACCCGTACCAAATTCAATCGTTAAATTTATTAATCGATGATTTAAATCCCTATTATGACAAATAAATTCCAACAAATGGATTCTACAATGTGTACTGATTTAGACGGTATAAAAGAACGAATATTCAAGAAAACTTTATACACACAATGTTATTCGTAACATGTGTGTACACGTATGTAACTACGTACATATGTATATATGTGGTGTTTCAGTTATATTTGGCAGAATCTATGACCACATCATTATAATAATTTATAGCTTTGCAAAAATCTGATTGCAGTTGGTTTTTTTGTTGCTAGTAGACAACCTCGAAAAAGTGCAATGACCGTATACATATATATGTATATACAATATATATATTTATTATATATATATATATGTAACCATGATATAAAGAACGAACTATAAATAGCTGTGCTATTCACAACATATTGTAGGTACCATAGAATTTATATATTAACGTTGTTGTTTTTTATTCACAGGATGATTTGTCACTTTCTTTCATAAAATAATATTTGATGTAAAATGTGAAAAATATGTTATACTGACTGAATCATTATCAACAGTACATCATGTAATTTTTGTATTTTAGCTGAAAGTTCACGGGTAGCTTAGGTTATATAATAGTTGGTGCAAAAACTTCTTCTCTACGATAATTTTGTAAAGTAAAAAGCTTCATTTTTCAGAGATTGTAAAAATTTCGATTTGCACTAATTCAAATTCAAGGAATTTGTTCAAATAGACAAATAATTATATAACAAATGCAAAAACTATTACCTGATATACCTGATAAAACAATAAGAATTTTCAGGTTGCCGGATAACGGTCAATTCGGTTTGATAGTTATCGGATAACAGGGTTCTTGCAGCGTCTGAAAAAAAATCTTTTTTGAACAGAATAAGATATTACACGATAACGAAGTTTACTTGTCAAGTTTAAAAATTAACCGAAGAAAATGAGGGCTATGGTATAACAAGCCGATTTTGCAACTCGTGTGTATCTATCTATGTTTGTCACGCTGTAATTTGGATCTTCTTTTTCTTCATTTGTGAAAATTTGATTTGATGATGAAGATTAGAAAATTTTTAATAATGAAATTATCAAATCAATTTGATAACTTTAATGTATTCAGATTTGAGGTATTTGATCAAATAATCAAATATGTATGGTTCAGTATGAATAGATGAACAATTTATAATTAATAATAATAATGAAAAGACACAAACAATTTTGTAGCTACAGTTATGAAGATTTTATGCAATTTAATATACAAATCGTTGTCTGCCTTATTGGTTTACGGAAAACAATATTTAAATATATCTAATTACAATTCTATCTGTTTGTTCCGCTACAATTTTGGAACACCTTGTTTGATTTTCGCACTTCAACCACATTGATCACACTTAAAAAATTCACTATTTTTGAAAAATTTGATTTAATTATCATACTTAGCAAATTTTTAATAATATAATTATCAAATCAATTGGATAATTTTAATGTATTCACATTTATGTTAATTGTTTAAATACTTAAATATGGTTGAGTATTAATATACTATTTATAATTAATAAATAATAATAATGTAAAATACACAAAAAAAATTTTGCTCCTACAGTTATGAAGATTTTATGCAATTTTATATAAAATTTGGTTGTCTGCCTTATTGGTTTACGGAAAACATTGTTTAAATATACCTAATTACAATTTGTGTGTATATATTTATTTAAATATATTACACAAATATATACATTTATGTGTTATTATTACTTGTAAACATTTAATAGTAGATAACCCTATTGAATTAATACTATTGACTATTAAATATAATTTATTCTTAATTTTAGTTTTTCGTTTCATATTCTGTTTTTCATAAAATTAGGTTTTTCGAGAAAATAATTTCACAAAAATATCATATAATTTCAATATCCACCTACATAGCTATTGATATTGAGTCTAAAAAAATATTATTCACGAAGACTGCCTGCCGCGAGTATATATTGTACCAATATTTAGAGCCTTATTATTTTCTTTGCTAGTGTTTTTTCCGAACACTATTATTACGCTGTTAAATATGTAAATACACAAAAATTCGTAAATCGTAAACAAGGATTCATTAAAAAAAAAAATATTTCAATAAATTTATTTATGCATTTCCAGTAATCAAAATTTTTATTGAAATATATTTGATAATAATTATTAGACTAGTAGATTTTTCATAATTTTTTTATACGTATTTAGTAACAGTAACATTCCCCGAAAAAATATATAATAAAATAATTGTTTTAAGGTAGTTTATTAGCTTAATATCTACATTATACGTATGTATAACACACTCACAGTGTAAAGACTGATGGCTATATTTTTATAACGTATTGAGGCCCTAACACATACTATATGCAATTTAAACATACGCTCACTTTAGTATATACATACATGGAAATCATCTTTTAAATGTTTATTTATTTTAATTGCTATCTAATCGTCGTGGCCAATTTGAATGCAGTAGAATAAATTGAATTTTGTAGAAAATGAAAAAAATTATATTTAAATGAGTTTTTTCTATAAGAACCCATGTTAAAATTGAAATACGTTGATCTTGTTTTTCTCAACTTTGAGCAAGTGAATTTAAATTGGATAAAAACTTTTACTTTCATTAAAATCCTTTAAAAAGTCATTATTCGATCCAACTACCTTAAATATTCGAAAAAACTGCAAAATAAAAATTTTTATAACTGTTGTGAGATATTTGCCTACAATTTTCCATGTTTATGTAAAATCAAATAAATAGTATGTACTGGAAGGATGAAAAAAAAGACTTAAAAATTTCGACCAAATACTTTCCGGTGTCCTGAAAGCTGTGCAAGAGTATTTTTAACTGGCGCGGAAAATAAGCAGAATCCTCATGCAAATAGTAACATAATATGCATTTAAAAATTTATCGGGTGTGATAGTCCTTGATAAGTATTTACATTTCATTTGAAAATATCAAAGAATCATGGTCAAGTATCAAGTTCATTGGTTTTTAAAACTAAATAAAATTATAACTCACTTCCTATGTAGCCTAGTAGGAATCGGCGAATGAGTACTAAAAACTATTCTTGTACAAATTTTTTAACGTGATTCTGTTTAAATTGTCCTACTGATGATATAAATGCATTTTACAAAGGGACATCTCAGTGTCATATTGTTTATACCCAAATTATATTAACAATAACAATGAAATGTTAATTTTTATTTTATGAAATGAGAATGAAAAAAATTCATGAAAAAAATATTTTTGAAGCTACGATTAATTTTGACTTATAAAAATATATAAAGCAACATTAAATATAAAAGTACTCTTTTTTTATATTTTTATACAATCTTTATATCCTGAAGAGAAATTAAAAAAAAATTCATTTTGTATATCTATTTTTAAATTATTTGTTACTCGTTTACAACGCGTGATTCAGACAGAGACAGCGATACTTAAAGGTAACTGACGAATACTGTGTAATAAATAATTAAAAACAGGTAAAACAATTTGAATTTTTTTTATTCTCTTTTAAGGTTATTAAGTATTGTATAAAGAATATAAAAAAAGCTTTCATATTTAAATTTTCTTTATATATTTTTATTGGGTCTAAAGTAGTAAAATTCAGGAAGGAATAATCCGGTTAAAATAATAACATGAGGTGGAAATGTTTTTCGTCATGCCCCGAATCTAACCTAAAATTTTTCGAATGAAATCAAGGAAGTTGCAGTTTTGATTTATTTCTGAGTGTGGTCTATAACTCTAAGTACAACTAATATTTTTGTATAATCATATCTTTAATAGCAATATTATATAAATTTTTTTTCACTATCGATAATGATAAATTACTTTTCATTAGTTTTATTAATAAATATAGAAGGTCACCAATACCTACTACGTAGAATAGATAGGTAATAACATACAACATACACTAACAACAAGTGGCACCTTCCTTCATCGCATCGTGTAAAGTTGCAATGTCATTCTATGTTCTGCACGACCAGAGGTTTATTCTTTGGATATAAAATATATTTTATAATATTGGTATATGTTATGTATATGTATAAGAAAACAAGGACCTAGAACGAATCCAACCATTCACTTTAAAAACAACGAGGGAGTTCTTTTTACTTGAATCGATTTAAGACACTTTCTGCACGATATGCTTCTAAATATATTATGTATCGTACGTAATATCTATGTACTACAATCTTAAAGATAAATAGATATTTGACTAGTTATATTGATCAAGTCACTTTATGATTTTACCTTACTTTAATCATTGACGGTTTTCCACTTCGAATTATTACGAGCACTATCGTTAGTGTGTTATGTATTACCTATCCATCAACATAGCAGGTAATAGTTATCTATATTTATTAATACTAATAAAAAATAGTTTATCATTATAACTAGTATCATTATAACTAGTAGCTATAAAATATAAGCAATGCAGATAACAACTAACATTGTTAATTTTTTAAATACTTGACATATAAGGTACTTGAGTGTGTAAAATTGAGTACAGCATTCTGTCAATGGAATTGTGTTGAGGATTGCTTAAATATTTACAATTCGGATGTTGACTGACCAGATTTTTATCATTTTTTGTGGCCACCCTCGTTTTTAGATGTACTATAAGGCTTGAAGCCATTTTAATGACTGTTTTATATAAATTAGAAAAAAATAAACACTTCAAAGTTTTTTTCGAAAAATGCTTCGTTTTCAATAGAATTAAGATCGAATTAGCCAAGGAATGCCTTTTTAAATATGGTTTACCGGATTCAACTGTAAATTTTTTCGGAAGTATTCGTAAAAAATTATATTTTCAATATATTTCATTTTCTCTGAAAGTGTTTTCTTACTCAATTTTGGGTATTTTAATCGCTTATAGGACGTAAACGATGGAAATTTTTTCAAAAAATGGTTCGATAGCATTCGTATCGTTAATATTTAAACTATCTTACCTCTTGGTCCTGCTCTATTAGGCTTAGAATAAGTCACGAAAATTTCAGTTCGCATCTCATATTATTTTTGAGTTATGTTTATGACGCTCGGGCTAACGGTCAGGGGGGCGGAAATTGACTGATTAGTTGATACTATGAACTCCAATACCAATATTTCTTAAGTGCCTCCAATATTTCCTGGCGTTACTAACTTTAATATTAAATTTACAAATACAAGTGTAAAAACAAAAATGTTAAAAATTATGAAGTAAAAGAAAAAAGCAATAGAAATAATATTATTAAAATCTAAAACAAGTCAACATAAATACGCGATAGATGACTAACTATTAATTTTTAAGTAATTTATTTAAAATTACACTAAATAATTCCTTATATAAAATAATAATATGTATTATAAAGTAATATGTGTTGCAAGTTTTTTATACTTGAATTCATATAGTAGTCATATATTTATTAGGTGAATTTGAGATTGAATTATGCGGAATTAAATTAGTTTATAAAAAAATACATAGGTCTACTCCACTTTGCTCCCGCCGGTTTTTTTTATTTGAGGCTTTATTACAACAAAACGATTACATACATTAAGTTTCAAAGTATTGTCCATCGTTAGCTACTACTTTGGCCCATCTCTCGAGTAGCAGGAGAATCCGCGGCGAAAAATTCTTCATCTTTCGAAAAGATCCATGAGTCGATCCAATTTTTCACATTTTTTCATACGAGCTGAAGTGTAGGTCAGCCAGGTCGTGTGCCATTGAGCGAAAAAAGGTGAAAATCAGACGGAGCAACATCTGGAGAGTACGGCGGGTGAGGTAAAACTTCTAATTTCAATGTTTCGAGATATTTTTTCAGCACTTTGGCAACGTGAGGTCTAGCATTATCATGCTATAAAATCACTTTATGGTGTCCTTCGTCGTACTGTGGCCGTTTTTCTTAAAGCACGGCTCAGGCGCATCAATTGCATTCTATAACGCTCACATGTGATAGTTTCAGACGGTTTCAGAAGCATATAATCAATTACGCCAAGCTGGTCCCACCAAACACCGTCCACCACTATGACGGTCTTCGTCAGTAAAATCAACAATCTTAAAATGTTGGAACCATTCCCGACACGCTCTGTCACAAATAGCCGTTTTACCATAAGTATCTAAGATAATCCGGTGAGCCTCAGCCGCAGATTTTTTCATATTGAAACAAAAAAGCAACACTTACCGCAAATGGCGAGAATTCGGTTTAAATTCGGACATATTGAATAAAAATTTTATTAAACACAAATTAAGTTGTATCAAAGAAGGGTTATATTTACAAATGCCAAAACAAAGTGTTCGACATCTATGATTAATATATTTCAACTACTACGACTACTACCGCCATTTTTGGAAAATGGCGGGAGCAAAATTGTAGACCAATACTTTAAACAAAAGTTGTTTGTTTTTAAGAAGCAAATAAATTTTGTTTTTCAATTTCGTTTCTATCTCTTATGGTTTAAACCTTAGGTCCTGGGTCCATAGGATCCAATTGACCAGTTTTTCTCATTCATGAACATTAACTCACTTTTTAGGTTAATACTTAAAGATAGGTTAGACATACGAAAATGGACTAGTTAGATGATTCTATGAACACAAGAAGTTTTTATATTTTGTAGCGTAAAAAACTACATTCAATATATCTTCATATATAGTGTGTTTCAAAACATGAAGTTGTTACTGGGTAGTAAGGTATGATGTCATCAAGATTGTATATTAGCAATGTTAGATATCATATTTGATAACATCATATCTTACTGTCCAGTACGAATGATGTTGAGAATAGAACACTCCGAATTACTTGTATAAGTCTGATAATAGCATTTAAAATAAATTTTAAGTTTAAGTAATATATTCGACCCCGGGCTGTCGTAACGTAATGACAGGCTTAGACCAATCTATAAAGTTAAGCAACAGCAGTCACAATCTGTATTTGGATGGGTGACCACCTTGCAGTACTGTGTACTGTTGTATAAATAATAATAATAATAATAATCCCCTTTGGTTAATGGCTATATAGCTGAAAGTAGCTGAAGCCAGAAATTAAAAAAAAAAAAGAAGTATATTTATCAATGGTATAATTGATTTGCTTGTGGACACCGGGGCTATAATTTTCTCACTGTGTTTAATATTAATTCTTTCTTAACATGTTTCATTCAGTAGTCCTATGCAGTTCGTAAAGAGTTAACCTGTATGATTAAACTTATTCCCGATAGTGTGGTGATATTTCTTGCAAAATGATTCACTTGAAAATATAATCCCCGTTATTTATATCATACTTACATTAACGTTTGCCTCACATGGTACTTTTATCCATATCGATCATGTTGTTTGGTTTTTAGACGTAGGTGAATATTGCATCTACATTTTTCGTTTTTCAATGTAAATAAGTGCGAGTGTTTAATATTAAGATGTTGAAAACAGTAGCTGGAATCAGCGTCATCACAAATCATACATATTGTATGCGTTTTATTTGTTGTTTACAGTATAGAGATACTACTATTGAACCACGTGATATTGAACCACATCATGACACATTCTGATCTAAAACATGTACGAATAGCCAATGTGTATGGATAAGAAGAATAGGTATAAGAAAAGACGATCGATCTACTATATTTTACTTTATTATATGCCTTCAATTCATGTGACAATTAGTAGTTTATCTGATGTATAGAAAGTGACAAGAAATATAATGTAACTTGAAATTTTAGACTTTTATTTCATTCTTCGACTTGTCTGAAACTGGGTAGGTTTGGCTATTGGTATATCAAATCTATAATATCATTGTAATAATCTGTAATAACTCAAGTTCTAAGCAGCGTATATGCAAATCAAGACCATTCTATATGCAATATTTCTCGATGAAACCCAGAATTTTATTTCGAAAAATCATCTGTATTTGACAATATGTGATTCTTCAAAGTGGCTTACTACAATCAACAGATTTGAAATTTAACATATTGAATTAAATTTTAAAATTTTCAGATTAAAGAAAAAAAGAATTTTTTAATTTTCAGATTAAAGAAAAAAGTACGAAGGATTGTGGATGGGCTTTCATCTCAAATGGATTTTGCATAACGCGTCCTCGTAATATGTTGCTTTCCCTCGATTTCTACTGCAAATTACGATTCCAATCAAAAAAAACGAACTACGCGTTAGTTACTCAACATATGTTTGTCAACTATAGCTTATAAATATGCCAGAGTATATGAATGTTGGTCTAATGAAGATAACGCTAGATAATATCGAAGGCTCCAACTTGAATTACTGGTATAGATGTGCAAAGAATCGCCCAATTAGTTCATTTCCGAATATCCGTCACATCAAGATAACTCAAAAAACAAGAGATGTCCAGTTGTAGTTTTGGAGAAGTATTAAAGACATAAAAAGTGAATTTCAGTTTCTGAATGAACAAAATCGGTCTATTGGGTTGAATGGATCCATAATCCAACATTTAAATCATAAAAATTTAAGAACAAACAAATTTGCTTTTTAAAACAAACAACTTTTGTATTCATCGGTTTTTCGTAAACTGTTTAGATTCACCACAATTTCTGTAAATAAATTTTTTTATTGTATATGTATTTATAACTGCATATTTAGGGTATTTTATGAATGCTTATGACTAAAAACAGTTGAAAAATTGACACTGTTATTTTCACTTGTTTTTAATTTCATTATTTGTGGAGAAAAAATGACAGTCAAAATAGCAAAACAACAATTTTTTTTTAAATCTAAATTTTTCCTGATTATCCCATTTAATAAGCGACTAATTATGAACATATAGGAAAAATTATGTTAAATTGATATACAAAAGATACTATCATTGATCATTGATGATTGTAGATCAGCCATATAATCCGTGAGTATGACTAAACAAAATAAGAAGAGGCACAAGCAAACAAACAAGCAACGAATAGTAAAAGAAAACAACGGAGTTCATGCACAATAAACCTTAAGTAAATGTCACTTCCTTAGAATAGTTGCTTTTCTATTTCTATATAGACGTTTTTTTCTTCTTCTCATCATTGAGATATACTACGCTACACATTATCTATATTTTTTATGCTCTTATTATTAAGAGGGTATTTTTTTGTTTGTATTTTTCTGTTGTGGATATGATTGTATGAGAGTGTATTAACACAGTAAATAATCCGGAAAAAATGTTGAAATGTGGAAAAATAATGGAATAGCTCCGATTTTTGTACACCTTCTTTAGTCTTTTGAGATTATTCATCACAACTAACCTCATTGAAAATTGAGAAATCTAGGATAGTTTTACCTCCCCAAATAATAACAAAAAGATTTCACCACGAAAATCGTCTCTAAGGGACTTTTGGGATCGTTGATCACGAATCCTAGGCAAAAGCAACTTAACCCCAAAAAAAACTCCCTAGAAGTGACAGAAATAAAAAATTTTGAAAATTGTATATTTTATGTTTTGAAAATTCTTTAATTTTTCTATGTGTGGTTTGAATGGGGTCACAACCATCCTCAGTGGCTTTTTAACCTCAAATTCATGATCAGCGATCCCAAAAACGACTGAAAAACCATTTCATAAGTGAAATTTAGAATTTTAAAAATTTGTGTAATACAATCATTTCTAGAGATGGTTATTTGTGGGGATGCAACTATACTGATTTGCTTTTTGACTTCAGATTTGTTAATTAACGACACTGAAAAGTCTCGAGAGTTAATTTTCAAGGAAAAATTTTGAATTATAGAATTCCTTTTAATCTCTAGAAGTGATTTTATTCGGATTGAAATAATTCTCAATTGCTTTTTGATATCAAAATCAGCATCAGCGACTTCAAAAACTCCGGACAGACGATTTTCGAGGTTAAATTTTGAATTTAAAATATTTTTTATCTCTGTCACTTCAAGGGGGTTAAAATAGTGTTCAGAACGTCTTCAGTTGTTTCTTTTGATCTTGGTTTCGAGATCAGCGGCCGTAAAAGCCACTGAGACACGATTTTCATGGTGATTATTTGAATTTTTTAAATTTATCACTGGTACTGTTTGGGGCATCTACTTTAATTTTTTCAATTTCATAGTGAGGTTTGTGGTGATAAATGATCCTGAAGTTCTAAAGAGTACGTACAAACAATAATTTTTTAAATCTGGGTGAATCCACCACCTTTCCACATTCTCCGGCTTATTTACTGGTCTACAATGAGTATAAACGTATTTGTATGTTCAGCATCACTGATTTCCTCACTATTACAATACAAATAATGTTTATAGTAAAAGAGACACATACAAAACAACAACTAGAGACATGTTGTTTTACTATTATAAATTTTTTTTTTTTGTTTTTGCTTGATTTTTTCTTTTACCAAAAATATATCATTATAATATGTATAAATAATACTTTCATTCATTTCAAATATAACATACGAGTGTATCCAATATCCCACATGTATTTAGTTCAACTGTAAATCATATGTCACTACGTTTTTTAATGATATAGATAGATATTATTATAGTAAGACATTAGCAACTGATTTTAGTGGTCTAACATGAAAAAAAAATTATCTAATTCATAGAGTTTGTTACTTAAAATATAATAAATGTAGTTTTTGTTCTTCCAAAAGAAAACAATTGGCCAAAAAGCATTAAACAATCTTCTTAATTAAATTTAGTGCTCTTTTATTATATGTTATCAAATTTGGTATGCAAAATCTTAATGAAAACGAAGGATGTGTATAAGAGGTATTCCCAAAAATTAAAGGGGGCGATACATGTAAAAAAAAAATCGATTGAATATTATCTCAAAAATATGCCTGTAAATTTTCAAAACACAATTATCATTATTTATATATTAAAAACACATTTAAGTGCTTCGCCTCAACTCGGCTCTTGAACGCTATTGAAAACTGTACCTGAGCGCTCTATTCTCGGTACCTGCGTTTCGAATTTACACTCTTGGGGTCTATTGTCTACAGGAACTTACAACGAGTTCTATGAACGTACCGAAGGACTTCTATATGGCCCTGGAATCGCTGATTAATCAGTAAGCCACTGTAATCATACAGTTTCTGTGTGTCAAAACTTTAAACGCGTTTTTCTCGAAACGACTTTTTTTAAAATTTGCGGGTGGGATAACTCAAAAAGTTCTCAACCTATTCCAATGAAATTTTTTACACGTCATTTTTATATAGTAAAGCTTCTAGTTACAACCTCAAACATTTAAAAAAAAATTCAAAAATGAACCCTTTTTACCAAAATATCATTGAAAAAAAGGGAAAAAATCGTACTTTTTTTTGAGGTGTGCCAATTTACGAATTTTTTGACTTTTTTGATTTTTTTTTTGGTTTAACTAGAAGAAATATGTTTTATGAACACGTACAAACTAATTTTTAATTTTAGATATCATACGAGAAGTGAGAACGCCCGCAAATTGATGTCTTTTTCCGAGACAGTCTTGGCAGATTCATTTTTACGGGGGTCATTTTGAAAAAAAAAATTAAAATTTTTTTTTTTTTGTACTTTAATATATAACAAATAACCCCACAAAGTTTCAAAATGATTCAGTTATTCCTTCCCAGTTTAAAAAGTCCTCAAAAAAAGGTAAAAATTAAGGCGGTTACATGTATCGCCCCCCTCAAATAAAGTAATTTAGCTTTTTTCGTAAAAAATTCATATCAAATATTAATTTGAATAATAATGTTTCAATTATTTGTTTACGAAAATTGAGAAAAAATAAATAATAAAAAATATATACCAATATTACATATTGTATTATATTATTGTATATATATTATATCATATATTGTTTTTATTATACAGGTTCGATTTTTTGTGTCAATTTCACTTAAAAACCTGGTTTTTGTGTGTCAATCCTCTGAAATTCCTCTTAAAATAGCAAAATTTTGTTCTAGGTAGGAAACATTAAAACGCTTCAACGATTTTTAAGTCTACATGTCTCAAATGATTCAAAATTATTTATTTTTAATAAATTCCTTTTTATTAAAGATATACGTCATCAGGGTACAAATGACCGCATTACTTTGGAAAATCAACTGTGTTTTTGGATAAAGAGTAGAAACTCATTGCTTAAATATTTTCTATTGAATCGGAAACAATTTTAAACATTTTCGAAAACAAAATCATCTATAGAGGTTTATGAACTTAATAAGAAGTAAGATACTAAAATAACTAAAAACAAAAATTCTTAAAGCAAGACGAATTGAATTTTTTTCCCAAATTAATGAATGTAAGTATCAAATGGAATTTACGAAAAAAAAAAAAAACAGTTTTAAACATTCTTGTTCTGTAAACGATTTTAAATTTATGCGATTCATATCTCTAAACACTTAAAACAAATTAGTGCTCTATTCATGTGGATATTAAATACCTATATTAATGTTGTAAGCGTTTATAATATTTAGTTTTTTAGACAAAAGTCTAGTCAAACATTTGAATTTATTTAGTTATCATTTATGTCAGAGTGTATTAATTTCAATAAAACTTAAAGTCTGTAAATAATGACTACACAAACAAAATTTTGATATAAGTTATCATAGAATTACTTAATTAGTCCATTTCCTTAATTAAACCTATTTTTATTTGGATGTCTTTTACAAAATGTTGTTCTGATGACAATTAACAAATCAATATGTATACATAAATAAAATTTGATGGACAAATCTTTAAAATAAAGTTGATTTTATGCAAACCAAAAATATCTTTAATAAATGTAAATAACTTCCACAAATTAATTCTCTCAAACTTAAATTAGTCCATTTCCAGTTGTTCGTCCACCAGTCATCAAGATAACTCAAAAACAAATAGAGATAACGAGCTGAAATGTTGATGGTGTATTCCAGACCTTAAAATTAAGATCAAGTCCGTGAATGAGAATAATTGGATTAATTTAAACTCAAATAATGCATACTTATCTATATATATTTTTATTATATTTTTATTCTATGTATTTATAACCATATAGATTAGTTGTTGTCTTCAAGTGTTTTAAAATTACCTGCATTTAGCGATTAAAAAAAAAAAAAAAGAAACATGTTATCAACTTGCCTAATTTTTAGTTTCTATATGTTTACATTTAATTTTTCACCACATGAAACGATTTTGATGATTTCTTTAAATAAAAATCGTAATCGTAATTTTCTATACTTCTTTGTACCTTGAGAATTAATTTTTTAATCGGAAAATGGTAAGCTTTTTGACATTTTTATAAAAACTTTGGAAAAGAAACTTAATAATAAATTATAATCAGTTGATTTTTAATAATTTTTCTAATTTATGATTTAGGAGTGATGTTTCTAAGGTGGTTCCAGACTATAAATTTCTAGAATTACATTTTTTTTTTTACTTTAATTTTTATTATTATTATTTTAGCATTTGAGCACGCAATTTAAAGTCTATTTTCTATCGTAGAAATGTGTAGCTTTTTTCTTCGTATTAATGCTCAGATTAAAAATTATGTTCAAATATTCTTTGATATGAACTTTTCGATACAACATTTTTTTGATTGGACCATTTTGGTTAAAAAGTGATTTACATATTCCTCATTATTCAAAATATTAAAGTGCTTGATGCAGAGCATACCTATATTATGTGAGAGAGACGTCCTTTATGTGGTGAATGGAACAAATTAAAGAGGGGGAATGAGGGAACACCATTCAAGACTAACTAGTAGGTAATTAAAATTTTATAATCGATCAAATTTTATTTCAATAAAAAAGAAGACATACTCAAATATTCGCAACAAACTATTTATCTAAATTACTAGACTTTTCAGATTAAAACGAATTGTTGCCAAATCTTATAATACGCATAAAAAAAGTTATGTAAATCTGTTGTCAAATTTAATTCATATAATTATAGACTCCATAATATACTTTGCCATATGCATATTTACTTATGTAAAATTTATTAAACATTTCCTTTTCTATATAATTTACATATTCATCATATGGCCTAAAGAAAATGTTTCCAATATATTGATCAAAACGTTAGATAAGTCATAAAAAATTAGATTCAGATTTTTTCGGTTAAATATGAATCAAGATAGAAATACAAATAAATAAGATGAACTACTTATTTTCTGAATAATTACATTTAAGCAGACATAAGATGAATTATTTGTATGCAAAAATTGAAAAGAAAAAAATGTATGATTGTATTTATTATAGTGATTTTGTCATCCCCTGCTTCATGCATTGATTGAAAAATAAACAAATAATTATAACTCATCACAATTTTTGTATAATAAGACTACGATACACCTGGCGGCATTCTGTCAAATATCAGACAATACATTTTGAAATGATTTTAATTTTTCATCTTATTAAATAAACTAACAAATTTAAAAAAAAAAAAAACAAAATTTACTAAAAAGTAAAAACTAATTTTAAAATAAAACCCTTTCTCAGCCGACGTTAACCAATCACTTTTTTAAGTAAGGATAAGAAAGCACCTATTTCCAAAGGTATTTGGTCGCAATATAATTATTTATAGAAATTTTTAATTTAAAATTATTTTTCACTGTTTAGTTAATTTTTTTGAAGGCAGTTCATTCGAATACAATTTAATTGCTAAAAATAGTTTTGGCCCATTCTCTCCCCTGAGGAACATCAACATCTAATTTTCTTATCATGGTACTACTCTTGGAATATGCCCTTTTCAACAAAAAAAGAATTATCAAATCGGTTTATAAACAACGTAGTCGATGTGCAAACACACTTTAAAAAAAGTATATGTTTATATATATGGTCGGATTGGGAAACCTCCTTTTTTATGTCGGTTAAAAAGCAGATATTCATCATTTTTAATCAGTGACGCTTACTTTTATTAAACCATATAAAATTTTTATTCTGATATGGAACCATAAAAGCTAAATATTCATTTTGGAGTCCACTTTTTATTAAATAATAAAATCATATATCAAAAAAAAAAAAGAATCAATAAAAAAATATTATTTTAGTACACATTTGCAAAAACAAAAAACGAAAAAAAAAACCGTTTGCAAATAACTATAATAATAAAATCATTTCCTATATTATTTTATTAATATTTTATTATAGACTTTGCTGCGAAATGCCTATTGTAAAATTATATTATTTTTCAATAACCAGTTACAAACAAAAAAAAAAAATCACATTTAAATTAATAGCGTATTTATTATTATTTCAATCTAAATTATTGTAACAAGTTACTCTGATTTTGACCTTGACTATTGCACACACACACACACTGAAATGAGAGAACAACGGTCGGTTTAAGGTCTTTGCCATTAATGATAATTTTTGTAATTATTTTCATCTATATTAAATAGTTAATCTTCTAATATTCTTTAAATAAAATTCGTTACCTACAGACTAGATTCAGACACGAAAAAATTGTTTTTTCTTCCATCAAATAAAAATTAGTTTATTATAATTGATATAATTAATAACAGTTTTTTTTTTTGGTATACCTTTTTGGTTTAACTAGTATATGTGCAGGTTAATAAAAATAGATTTTCGAAACTAAATGATGCTCTCGCATTAACTATTAAAAATTCTTACTTATTATATCACGTAACAACACAAAGCTATCTAGAGGTATAAAACATACTTATTGTATCACCTAATAAGTGTTTTTAATGTTTAAATTTATTGAAAATAGTAAACGTTGAAATTTCTGAGAAATAAGTTTAAAATATTTATGACTTTATTAGCTTAAGTCAGAATGATCAAAATTTAAATTATATCAAAATTTATCTTTTACTAATGACACATATAAATGACTTATGATAAATATATGGTGAATGTTATAATCATTTATCGAGAAATTCTAAATTTTACGTATTCTATTTTGAACAAAGTCAAAAATTTTTTCAGTTTTTGGCATATAACGCAGAAAAAAAGCACTTTTTTCAATCCCAGTGTATCCAAAATTAAGGTAGACAAAATTTCTTACATTTCTCATATATAATGTTTTTTTTTTTTTTTTTTGGAAGACTAGCCGTTTCGCCACTAGATAAGAATAGATATATTAAAAAAAACTTAGGGTTCAGGGGAAAGTTTTGCTATAATTTTGAATTTCTCATCTCTCATATTTTTTGGGCCTCTTGGGCAAACACGAATTTGAAGTTTGCATACAAATATTTTTGACACTTTGTTTTCTGGGAACTTTTGGAGCAAATTTTGATATTGTACTCAGTTTTTTGCCTATACCTCAGAAGGGAACTACAAATTTGTATTTAGTGATCCAAAAAATATGACGTTTGAGAAAATCAAAAGTATAGCGAAGCTTTTCTCTGAAACCAAACTATTTTTCTAATATATCCAGCCTATTATTATAATAAATGAAAGAAAAATTTATTTTTTTATTCGTTACTAAAGGCGCGACTTAGATATCACCATCTCGGTAGACCATTGACAATCGTGATTTAAGTTTGTAATTTCGAACTTGAATTAATTCTCAACTCTCCATATATTGGGAATGGTGCTGATATTGATTTGAATATTTGTTGAAATGTATTGTCATTATACCAAATGAATACTTGCCACAAACAAAGTATCCTTTTTATGAACGAGATAATTTTACGAAAAGAGCAGAAAATGTTTATATCATAACATTATTAGAATATCTCTATTATATATACATAATGTTAACATTTTATGTTTATGTATATCCAGCTATTTATTCGTTATGTTGCTTAGTTTTATGTTTAACTAGTATACATATACTCATATACTCATTTACACTTTTTATACTTAATTTCAGGTATCTTGCAATGTTTTACTTATAATGATTTCTAGATTTGTTTAGAAACATGAAATTTGGCAAAAAACTCAAATTGAGAACTTCAAATTGAATACGCGTTTGTCTTCATAAGAAAATAGAATATTCGTCGATAATAGGTAATTACGTTTTTCATTTGGTTATTAATAATATATTTAATCAGTATTACAAACAGAAAATTTCTATTAAAATAAACATTGTGTCTCTTTCAATTTTAGCGCAAAAATAATTAAAAAAGTAGGCATGTTATGAAATTGGGCATGTACAAACCTGACAGGAAATGGAGGGCGTCTAGAGCATTATACATTGTGTCCCTTTTTTGGTTCTTATCCCCCTTTAAGGGGTTTATCAACAGCTGTTAGCAGCACAAATAACTCAATAAATACTCATATAAATTTTATGAAATTTTGTATACACAATGTTAACATGAAAACCTATTGCTAGTCGAAAAATTTCTGTTAAAAAATATTTCTAAATATAAAATCAAATTTGATTTATACCTTAGAATTTATTTCTAGAAAAACTCTACGATAAGCACTAGGTTTTTCTGTCAATATTGTGTTTACCTGATTTCATAACATTTGGATTAGTATTTTTTGAGTTATTTGTGGTAGAAAATTGAAAGCAATATAATGTAAACTATATGTTATTTGAGTTAACGGCTGTTAATGTAAACTATATGTTATTTGAGTTAACCTTTCGTAAATTTCGGTAACCTAGGTTTTAACATGACACCCCAATTATTAATTTTGATGTTATAATAATACAGGTGGGGAAGTAAAACACTTTCGAGATAAAATATTTGAAATTTCATTTAAATTTTTATGTAAATTCAATAATTTCTACAAAGAAAAATGAATTCAGAAAATTTCATACACTTAATCAAGATGATAAGAACTGTGTTTTTATTAAAAATTAATATGAAAAATAGATATTATGAAAGTATATTTTGTCTGTATAGCTTTTGTGTGAAATTATTATTATTATTTTTTCATTTTTAGAAACATTACTTGAAACTATATACTATATGATTATAATCGAAACTTAGATAGATAAGAACACTAGATATAGTTATTTAATATGTTTTTATAAAGCGAAATTTATGAAAGTAATCAATGGCTTTCAATCTAAGAGTAATGATTTTGAATATATGAAATAATCTTTTGAAAAATGTAATAAAGGTCTTTTGTGTTCACAAATAATCTAATTGTCAATTAATCTATTCTAAAATAGAAGAAAAATTAAAATATTAAACAATTGCCCAGGGACATTTCATTCCATTACGAAAAATGGCATAATAATTATTCCTTAATACAATAACTAACAATTTTTTATGAAAGTATCTCTAACCTCCCTTATTGTTGAAATCTTATAGCCTGGCTTCTTTTTCATAACCGTTAGGCATTTAGAGCATAAAACTAATTTAAATTAAAATAATATTATTGGTCCCGCAACATTTATTTGAGAGATTTAATTATAACATTCGACAAACTGCAAACAAGCTCAGGGATGTATGGTGATAAACCATTGCAAATTGCAAATATAGTTGAAGATGATCCAATGAAAATCAAAGCTGTAGTTCATTTATGCCATCATATTTCTTCACGAGAGATTGCAGAAATAATTATAACGCATATAATAAGTGAAAACTAATTAAGAAATATTGAATAAAGTTTCATGATTATATTAAAAAAAATCATGTTTAATTTGTATAAAAATCTGCAATTAGCCCAATCTGAAAAATTCAAAATTTGCTTACAGCATTAAAAATATTTACTTTACTTGTACGCGAAAATTATTTATTTTTACGTATTTTTTTGTTTTTATCTATTTATAAATAATGTGTCCTTAAATGTTAAATTGCATTTATACGTGTGATTAACAATATTGATTATAATAATTGCAAACTTAATAATAAAAAATATTCGATTGCCGTTAGATTTGAAATACATAAAAAAATTATTATTTTTTAAGTAGATATCTGCGTGTAGACTTGTAAATGATGCCAATCATTTTGCATCATTTTAAAGAATAATTTTCTGCTTAGTTCATACGTAGAATGTGTTATGCAACACTTATGATTAATTATCTAATGATAGATATGCCCTTTTTATATTATACCTAACTCTAGTCTTCATACCTGTGATACAAGGAAATAGTTATCACAAGATTTGATTAAGCACTGTCATTATTACGTTTCAGTTGATTAATTAAATTATATAAAATAGAAAAAAATACATTTGGCATATCAAATGGCATTAAATTATTCAAGCAAAACAAATAGATTATTTTTAAGAAAAATATTTGAAAAATTACGTTTCCATTATTTTAATTTTGGGCCTTAATTATTGTACCTCTTTGAAATTTTCAAAGAAACAAACAAAACATCATTTTAATATATTTAAAATTTATTGAATTATTGGAGTTTTAAGTTTGAGTTCATTAATTATTAATGACATATATCATATTTCATTTATTGGTTTTCTAAGAATTTTATGATATGAACTTTATCATGGAAACTGTTACAATGTAAATGTTTTAAAAAATGTTAATAATATTAAGTTGCCGATATTTTTTCTTCGTACATTGGTTATTTAATATTATTTTTCGTCCTTAAGTCTTGAATATGTTTTTATGTTCTTTCAATCAAGCAAAAAATATATGTAAACAAACAATAGGTGTTAATGACGACATACTTCTGAAAATACCTGTAAATCAACCTATTTTGACATTCTAAAAACAATATACTGTTTGGCACAATCTTCAAATGTGAATTTATATCAAACTAGCTGGCCCGGCAAACGTCGATTTGCCACATATTTCTAATTAACTTCAACATTTTCTAAGTATAATAACATATTCTTAACAACTTTCCTCTATTTCTTAATACTGAAAGCTAAGGCAAATTAGAATAAATAATGATATTAATATATATTTTAAAGCATACCCGGACACGTTGCGGTGACAATTGATATTACATCGATTTCATGCAAAATTTGAAGCAGATTGGACGAAGAAATTCCGTTGTCCCATATAAACTTTGCCCCTGCTTTTCATCCCATTGGGGGTAGAATTTCAGAAAATCTTTTCTTATGGGATGCCCGGTATTTGATGTATAACCCACTATTTGGTGTGGGATACCCGTGACACGAAATATTTATATATACACTCGTGTTTGATGTGGGACACCCGGTACCTCGTGCACCCACAATTCGTGTATATTGTGCTGTAGTTCCCATATACTTGATGAAAAATAGTAAAAAGAAGTCCAGAACCACTAATATAGAAAAGAAAAGATAAATAAATTCTATTTTGAATAGCTGACCCGGGTAAACATTGTTTTGTTATATAAATTATTTCTAATCAACATCAATACCTCCTAAATATAATAACATATTCTCAACTGTCTATAACTAAATAATGAAGCTGCGGCAAATCAGAATTAATTATGATATTAATTTATATTTTGAAGCATACCCACCCGGTTTACGCGTTGCTGTGTTATTTTTCACATTTTAATAAATGATATTACATCGTTAGATGCGGATGCAATTCTACCCTTAGGGGAAGAATTTCAAATCCTTTCTTATCGGATTCCCGATATTTAGTGTGTACCCGGTACATTATATGCACCCGGTATTTACCTGGTATTTGTTGCCGTACACCTGGGACCGCGTTCACCCGATAATTTTTGCTGTGGTACACATACACTTGATGAAAGGTATATGGACCTCCTGAACCAAGAATGATTCCGGTAATACTTGAACAATGCGATATGCACACTTTATATAGTTGACAGTTCGTCATACTGCTAGTCAGAAGAGATAAATAAGTTTTATTTTGAATTTCAAAATTAGATGTTGGTTTCTATGGAAATGATGATTTGTAACATGTGAAAAAAAAAGACAAAATATGTTTCACAGCTAGGAACATTTTGTATTCGAAAATTAAATTGTCGTTTATAGTATTTTCCTTTACTTATTATTTATGTTTCTCACCGTTTAAACCTTCCCTGAACTTTCACGAATATTTCAAGACCAAAATTTACCAAATCGGTCCAGCCATTCTCGAGTTTTAGTGTGACTAACGAACAGCAATTGATTTATATATATATATATATATATATATATATATAGATTGTATGGGCCTTGGCCTTGATGAGCAAATTCCAAAACGGGGATTGAAAAGTTGGGTCACCCAACATTTCATGTTTTAAATTAACTTTATCACTAAATGAATAAAATCAACATAAAATATTAAAATTCACGATTACAAAAGGCAATTCATGTACTCGCATAAAACAGATAAATAATTCTTAATTGCTGTCGGGGACCTCTTAAATTAAAAAGTGTTCCACAAAATTTTTTCCCGACTGCGTTAACAATTCTATTTATTTGTTCATTTAGTGAACAAATGAGAAAACTGAGTCTTTTTTAAATATAGAATTTGTTTTTTAACTGTTTAGTTCGTGGTTTTGACAGAACAGTCGTGTTTTTTAATTTTTATATGTACATGTATTATTTTCTCTTAGTTTTTGTAACAAGATATTTTAAACTCGATATTTAAAGTTAAAAAACAATTTTTGTTCATTGTTTTACGGTTATTTTTCGACAATATACAGGATTTATAAAATCCCTACAAAACTTGTATTTTTTATATTTTGTTTTAATACTTGTTTTCCCCAGTACTAAGAAAAAATTGTACCTGGACTTTTAAAATTACACTCTATTCACTTTCTTTTCTAAAAAAAAACTTTATACAATTTCATTTTTATTTAAAAATGACTATACAATCTTATTACTTCAATAAAATTGCATCTTATAATCTAATGATAAAACTGACTCAGCATTTTAAAGGTTTCTTTTAAAAATCATGTATGTTGCAGCTTTTTATAACTCAGACATTATATATAAATTGCAAAGAAAATAATAAAACATAATAGAAATAGGTATATTGTGACAATATTTTTCGATGTTATTGAATGGCGTAGATATTATCAATTTGAATACAAAAAAAAAAAAAAAAAACTTTTCTTTTAATTCTAAGTAATTTGCAATTGAGAATTAAAACTTTTTTAAAATGTCAAGGAGAATTGATGAAAAAACAAAATGCGACCTCAATAATTAAGATCAACACTCAATGTATTTCTTAATTTTCGCATTCAAATAACTTCAAAAATAATTATCCAAATGATATAAAATTTGGTATGCACAATGTTTTCACGAAAAATAATTTTTAATGTAAAATTATCTTTTAATTTTTACTTTCGAATATTTGTGTATACCAAATTTTACAATTGAAAAACTAAGGACTAAATATAAAATAAAATTTTGATTTTATGAATATAATTTTTTTCAGGAAAAACCTTTCAACATGCTTTCTATTTTCAACATTTATGTTGATTTTGAAGCCTGCAATTTCGTTTATTGAAATTTGTGGATACAAACATCACTGAACTTGAAAGAATCATTGAATAACTTACTATCCAAATACTTCTGAAAAGCCAAAAAAAATTTTTTATTATACATTTATACAATATTTTAAATTATGTTTCCAAATGTTTAAACGTATATTTAATAATAAAAAACATTTTTAAAAACAGGTTTTTATTAAAATTCTCTTATAATAAGGAAATAAACTTTCAATTAAATCAAATTCATCAATTAACTACTTTAGACAATTTATATGATATTAGAGCTGGACCATTGTGCTTGACCACCCGTGTGTATATAAAATTTCATCAAAATTCTAAGACTGGTTAACGAAAAGTTCTCATTTATGTGAAAAAAATGTAGATTATTAATAGAAGAAATGTATCTGAAATGGTATCATTCATGTCCACTATTATTTACCATAAATGTAAGTATTCGTTCATTAGTTATGGAGCTTTGTTCAACTGAATGATTGCCACAGATTGCCGAATATGAAACAGAAATTGCTAGAGAAGTTCCTAAACTTCGTCGTTTTTGAAATGATATCAACATTTTTGTTAATAATTAGGAATTCAATATTCCCCCAATAGGAAGTTATATATAATTTCTTGCTGGTATCGACACACTGAATAAACAAGTAAGAATTATAGAAGTTAAAAAAAATTTGCAGAGCAACATTTTTATGACAAGAATAATATGTATAAATGATGTAAATATGATATTTTATTGAACTTTAAAACGAACGTTAAATCAATCATATTTATGATTCTATCATGAGGTAATAATTTATTTCTTATAAATAGATTCGTAACCATTTGTGATTATTTATGAGTATACTGTATATGTATAATATTCAATAAATATTTTTTTTTCAAGCGTAATCACTTATTACTTAGGTAGCAACGGTAAATGTTTTGAAAGAAATTAAAAAGAAAAATTTATCGGTTAAGGACGTTCAGTTTCACAATTAATTTTCACAATAATTAACTGACTTTTCTCAAAAAATTGTATTTCTATGTAATTGTTCATCGTATGTAAATATAGAACTATGCACTATATTCGTCTTTTGATCCATACAATACAATTTATGGGGATTGAGGATGCGTGATACATAAATGACGGTTTCTTGAATTCCTAACAAATCTCTTTAGTTCAAATGGCCTGGAATTTGGTTTGCGGGTTTTTTGCCTTACAGCCAGCGGATTGGTATTTAAAAGTGGGATTCGATTTCCACAAATTGGAAGGGATTTCCACAGGTAAATGGATTTTTTCGACATTTTTATGGATATATATTACTTATCTGTACAATTTCCGTAAAAAGTTTTTCGAGATAAAAAAGAGTAATCAGCTGAATAATGGTTTACATTTCTCTTACTTCGAACGCATTTGGCAGAGTTTTTGGAATTGTGTGACTTTATGGTATAAGCATGTCCATGATATTTATTTTGCAAAAGTTCTTTATTAATCGGAATACAAAGTTATCCAATTTTATTTTTCTAACTTATATAACAAACTTCATTTCAGGTGATGTAGTATATTTTTAATTAATAATTACTCTGTTAAATTGATCATTAAGGTACCCAAAGTTTTGTTTTACTTAATCTACTATGAATTTTTTTTATTACTGCGGAGGGATCTTCATTAAATAAAAATAAAAAGCTATATTTTCGTAGTTTTATTTCTGTTAATCGAATATTTACTTTCATGCAATAAATATGAAAAAATATACTAGCCAAATAGTCGCCCAAGGACATTCTACACCAATGGTTGCTAATTGTTTGCTCCGTGGGGCGATTAAATTAATCATAATCTTTTCATAAAAGTGTATTCACAGAATTATTATTTCTGTAGAAAAATTGTACTATTTTAAAATGCTGAGTTAATACAAATATATTAAAAACATTTCGTTAATATGTTGTTTCAAACTAACATTTGATGCTTATAACAATCGCATATATTTAAAGCTATTTAATTTATTGCAAAAATGCGAAACTGGATTTGGATCATCCTTTATTTTATTGAACTCATCATATGTCAAATATTAATAAATTTATTATTAAATACAATATTTAAATACTTAATCATGATCAATTGTGGGATTATTAATAATATTTTATCTTGCTTAAAGCAAATGAAAAATCTGAAAATTAATCATTCAACTATCAAAAAATCATTTATAGACCAGAAGCTATATGTATGCTAAGAGCTCAATTTGAAAATAAATCAATCAAAATTTGTTAATTATGAAACATTTATTTCAAGCAATTAAATAATATATAAAACTGTGCACTTGTTCAAAGATTGCACAAGCTTACCCCATATTTAAAACCATAAAGAATGAAAATCGTTTAGTGATCAGTTTCTGGTGAAAAACTCTTGGTCACGCCCTCCGTTTTCTTGTCAATATTATGCATACCAAACATTTGGATAAAGAGTTATTTGTGCTTGAATATTGAAAATGTAATGTTTATAATTTAAAACAGCTTATTAGAAGTACACTCCTTATATTAAGGACTGTATAAATCTGTTTTGTCAACAAATAATAGAAAATTTTCAATTTAATGAAAATCGTACACAATCTTTCCATTAGTGACCCGATTTCTCAAGAAAAAATCGAGGCTGCTCAGCATTCTCAAAACTTGTTTTTGTTGAGTATATCCCTATAATAGGACGAACGAGAAAATTTTTTTCGAGGACTCACCTGTAAAAAATTGCATACAATTTTCATGAAAAATCTTAAGATATTTTTTATTTTGATCTAATTTCTTTACCTCTCACAAAAATATTTAGCGCCTTGTCTAATAATAAATTTTTCAATTTAAATGAAATTTATAAGAAAACTGTTTAGTAGCGTTACAACGTTTTTTTATTTTTTATTTTTTATTTTTTCATTTTATTTTTGTTATTCTGCAGTATCGTCAGTCGTATGCATATATACGTGTATATATATATATATATATATATATATATATATATATACATATATATATATAGATGTATATATATATATGTATATATATATATATATATATATATATATATATATATATATATATATATATATATATATATCAACAATCTTAATTTTCGTGCAGTTTGTATTAAATCTTGGATGGTATAAAGTCCTTTAGCGTGACTTCTTGTAATCAATCAAGTAGCAACTCTTTAGATTATTATGTGCTACCTGGTAATAATTCAAAACTTTATAATATTATACCCCTGAAACACGAATATTGTATACTGAATATATCGTAGATTCGAGCTGTATCTAATATGAAAAACTAAACAAAGTAATTTATATTATACGAGGATTTATGTACTATGATTTTTTAGATAGCTTAACTTTTATTTTATTTTATTGCAAATATGAATTCAATTGATTTTTAAATGCAGTTTGTAGATAAAACATCATTTTTGTGTGTGAACCTATTTAAAACAAGTGAAGAACACAACTAACAAAGTAAACTGTATTGATACTCGACATATAGACCACAGTATAAGACTTTAAAAATGATAAAAAGTTATTATAAGAAAATTATTGTATGATGAAACCTATTGGAAACGCAAGATAATATGATAAAAATGAAAGGAAAAATAAATTGCGGGCGATCTGAGTTCGGGAAGTAGGAAAGGGTGAGTTTTAAAGAGTTAAACACGATTTATTTCTATTTTCGGCAAAACTACAAGTTTTATGGAAAAAAGTTAAATGGCAAAGCTGTAGGTAATAAAAAGATATTTTATATTGACTTTTTTTCCCATAACCTCAAAATTTTTCGATTGAAAATTAGGGTGCTTTTTCGACCTTTATTTAAAATAAGGTGAAAAAATAATTATTTTAAATCAAAAAATTACTGTGTATTTGAAACATAAAAGGTAAGTTTTCGTGGAAATTTTTTTTGTAAAAGATAAAAATAAAAAACTTAAGACTTGGTTATTTGAATTTTCACATAAATTTTGAGGTTATGCGAAAAAAGAGTAAATACAAAAGCTGTAGATCTTTTTATAACCTACAACTTTCCCATTTCACTCTTTTCCACAGGACTTTATAATGGCAATTTTGTCAAAACATATTTTCCACCATTAATACATATAAAAAAAAGTTTTAATTCACTTAAAATTATTATAATATAATTTTATTTGATTTTGGCTAAATAGAAATTTATATACTGTGATTTTTCTATTCTCAGGTATCTCTTTTTATATCGATCTATACAAGATAAAGATTCGTTGTTAACTTTCCAAGATTAGCGAGCATATACAGACAGACAGAAAACAAAGACAACTTTACTTTGTACTATATATTGTATGGGTAATACAAAAAGCATGCATCTTTATCACCATATAAAAGCAATAATAATTAATAAATAAATAACTACATTAAAAGTAACATGTGAAATAAAATAATAATAATTATTCATTTTATTGGCTATTTTTTCCAATAATAAAATTCGCATAAATATCTGTATGTTAGAGATCATTTCAATGTTATTTTAATAGTTTTATTTTAAAAACATAATGATTTGAAAATGTCTCCGCCGCAAGTCATATTTAAATGAATTGACATATATGTCATAAATTAATCACATCATGATTAATTTGATATGAAAAAGTGGGTTTGAATTGTATTTGAATGAACAACATTATTTATGGAAGAATCAGATTTGATTATGATGCGTCTAATCGCGAACGCTTAGTGCATTTATTGATTAAAATTAAATGAATTAATGCTACAGTACATTGACTGCATTATATGAACTGTGATTTTTTAGTATTCAATAAAGTATATTGATGTTTTTAGGTTAACTAGTGTAATTTAAGCCCAGAAAAATCAAAAATAACACTTATTTTTTTTGGTTGGCTAGTTTTCGAGGTATCAAAATTTGCCCTGGATATCTAAAAAATTACGCATGCAATGGTCTAATTTATGATATTTTTAAAATCTACAGATCAAAACTTTTGGAAATATAATTTTATTAAAGACAAAAAATTGTTTCTCCTTTTTTCGTAATAACATATTCTTAAGAGCTCTCCATTTAACGATTATCATAGTTTTTGAAAAATTATCTTAAATCTGATCCGGAGGTCCGTATTCCGGACCAATTTCAAGTGATATATTATCATTCTTAAATAACTACTGTTTTAGGTTTCCTATGCTTTTATTACCTTAGAAAACCTAAAAAAGTTTTTAATAAAAGTTGTGATTTTTTTAACTAATTAAAGTTTTTCACAGTATCGCAAAAACAACCATAAAGTTCACAAAGCTCTCAATTTTACGATAAAATTTAGTTAGACAAGAGAACCCAAAAGTTTTCTTAAAATTAACATACATCTTATTATTAATTTGTGTTACTTGCTGCGTTTCTATCGATAGAGGTGTCCCTTTCATAAAGCCATACATAGAGCGGATATAAAGAGTTTATTTTTTGTATACAGTTAATGTCATTTCTATGCTCGTTAAACATTAACGACTTTTATAATTTATATATAATGTACACTATAATTTTATCATTTCCATTATTATTATTATAATGATGAATATGTATTGTTACATAGGTAACATCTATTTAACTTAACGAATAAAGAAAAAGCCTCAGTTATTGTTTTATTCCTATATTGTAATCGAATGTTGTTAGGCGATTTATTATGCGCCTTTGGTGATTTCCGATTAATTAAAACTTTATTTTTTAATACAAGGCATAGGGTAAGTTCGGGGAATATTTCGTTACAAAATAGATAGGCAGTCCCATTATTTTCTTTACCAATAGGCAGGTTGTAATATTTTATTCTTAGTTAACTTTTATTAACGTAGCATACTAGCAGCATGGGCAAAATAATGATATCAAAAAGAAAGTAAATACTGGTTAATGAGTTTTCCAAAGGAAATTTGTTTCAATGTGTACACGTCTAGTTTTGCAATGATAAAATTTGAATAGGAATTCGTACTTTTATGTTTTACCTTGATTGGTATTGTGGATATGGTGCATTTCAACCTCCAAATTATCATCAAAAGGCATTTATTTTTTGTTAAATATGGCCATCTCACCCAAATGATTAAGGACGTATGGCCACATTTGTTCTGGAAATATGGACACAACGGAGTTTTCTTTTCTAAGCAATCAGATAGAAAAAAAACTAAAATAGAAATTTTCTTTTAAAAAAACTCAAACATTTGTTTGAGACGTTTTTACTTAATATGCTCAGATTTGCCATAATTCTATCTTGAATTCAGGCATTACATAAAATAAAGTTCATATAATCTTACAATTTTCATTATATTGGTCCCTGATTTGATTCCCCGTGCAGATAACTTGTATGCTGAAGATTTTGAGCTTCTCCGGTTCACCCAGACATTAAAAATGGGTATCTAATTTTCAATTAAGAAAAAACCAGGAAATTGTGTGAATTATTGACAACATTTCCCCTGAATGTGCCGTAGTCTCGTAACAACAGTGCTGCATCAGTGTTTCGAATTCTAGAGCCAAAGAAAATAATCCATGCATAATCTCTAATCCAATACACATTGATTTTTACTGAATTTTGTCGCATTAAAATGAACGGAGTGTCTAAAAGTTTTTCCCAAAAAACCATTTCTAAATACAAAATTTTACTTTTTTCGGAAAAAAAAGACACTCCCTCTATTGAAAAGAATATATATGTTCCATTAGAGATTGTCTTTATTATAGAGGTCGTTTTATATATGTTAATACCTCGGAATTGATTTTTATACTACTCTGTAAGATGTAAACGCACTAGCTTACGAAGGTAATCATTTGATTTTTGTTATTTTTTACATTTGTCGTCTGCTCAACGTACGAACCGTGAGTAATATATAATTTTAATAATATACGTTACTGCCGGTATAAATATTACATATACCTATAGATACATACATCTCTCTCTCTCTATGTGGTACCTGCTCACAGATGATGAGGATGAGTGAGGCTGATGAGATGATGATCATTGTAGAAAACCTATAAAAAGTTAATGATCGAGGAAATATAGTTTTACAACAATAATGACTGTTCACTAGAGACTACAAAGATTTACATTTTTTTATTTTAAATGTATATGATTTATACATGGGTTTATTATTATATGTTTATGTCATGTTCTTAATAGGGAAATTCATAAAAAAAAGGCGACTTCTACAACAAAAAAAAGTATCATAATGAAGTATACATTTAGTGTTTCTCATCCAAAGCAATCTGCGGCTTAATGCCTATTATCGTTCGGCGTTGATAGGCACTACGCCTGTCATCACTCGGAGTTGACTGGCACCGTGTCTTATAAGTTCCAGAGACTTATATTATTAAATATTTTACTAAACTACTTATACTTAAAACATTAACAACACCGAATATGTTAATAAAATTATTTTTATTAACAACTTTGAATAAAATTAAAATTGTTATATAAATACAAATTTGTTTGGTAAATTTATACTTTGTATGCAAATCAGGTAATAATATTTTCTTAATAATTATATGTCTTAATTTTTCAATTACCTGACAACCACGCAGAGGCTCAACGCAGAACGGCCCAACTTAGATGAAAAGCACCCATTATATTCCTTTCAATTTTCGCACTTAAAAAAAGAGCGGGCGTAACATTACTCGCAAATGATGTGTATCTGACATCCCACATTATTAACAACCAAAATTAACATTTTATTTGCACAGTTTGTGTTATATTTGTCGATAATATTATACCCAAATGCAATAAACCACTTGACTTAAATATATATACAAAATTTCAGCTCAATCGAACATCGGAAAATGAGTTATAGATTTTGGCTTAATTACAAACTATGATACAAAAAATTGCTTGTATAATTTCATGTTCTTTTAGTGTATATGTGTTTATATTTCTGGTCTTATTTTTTAAAATTTTGTACCATGTGTCGGGTATGTAAACAATTAAATCTGTTAGTTGTTATATTCTCTTTTTTCTATTGTAGTTAATTACAATGGTGATTATAATGGTTTTTTATTATACTTAATATAATAATAAACCGTAAATATATTCATAATATCTATGTTCGTACTAAAATAATGTACAAAAAAAAAATTATTTTTAATCATATCCTTTTGCATATCATATCCTGGAATTGTATCAAATATTATAGGTTTTCAAAACGAAACATCTATATCTACATGAAATATGATTATAATTATTAAATTTTGAAATCTATTAATTAATTATCATTTTTTGAGAGACTATAAATGCTAATTATTCAAAATGTACAAAAATTCCTTGAAAACTCTGATTCATACATTCTAATTTGCATCTTAAGTCGTAAATTACTAAAACAGCATCACTTAGATTTTAGGTATTTAGTTTTTGTTACAATGTAAAAGAATTTATATAATTTCTTTTATAATAATGTTGTGAAAATATTTTTGATTATTTTGATGTTTTTGTTTCGAAAATGATCGATTTCAGAGATTTAATTTTTTTCATTGTTTTTCATCACTTGCTTCTAAAATAAAATTCCAGAAATAATAAGACGATATGCGTAGCTCTTTGATTCCTTCCCACAAAACCTGATAATTAATTTTTCATTACATTGAGCCTAATAACATATTTCTTCTGAACCATTACACCATCGTGTTTGCAATAAAATGACCATTGTTTTGATATTAATTCAATTTTTGTCAAGTTTCTTGAAATTTGAATATTGGTTCCAAAGGGTTGTATCGTAATATACCTCGATATATATTTTTGGACAATCCATATACTTTTCTTTAATTATAGAATTTGATACAAAATAATTTCCTTCAGGTGGACGAAAGACTTGCAATTGTATCTTAGACTACTGAATTCAAAATTGTATCACAGAAGCTTGAATCAAGTGTAAGATTTATAGAGTTCGAGTTAATTTGCTGAATATATAATTAGCCGATTATATAATAATATAAATTTAATTTTGATAAAGCATTTTTTTTTTATTTAATTAGTAAATGTTTAAATCTGATAAACTTATTGTAAATTTAAAGAAAAAAAAACGAAAAAAATAGAAAACAAGACGAACATTCCCATTTCAAAGATTCAATTTTCGTTGGTAACGTATCTGTATAATGGTGTATAGCTTAATCATATGATAAATATTAATTAATTAATCATGGTTGTTATAAAATATTTTATATAAATATGTCATAAAAAATAATACCTGTCAATGGAAATGATTGTCAAAGATAAATTAAAAATTCATAACATTAATATAAACCATGCAATTTATCAATTTTATAAAATTACCAATGTATTTATTAATAATGTTTCTTTTTTTTGTCAAACTAATATTATAATACCGTGTGATTAATTTCAATCTTATAATACTAAAAAAAATTATGAATATGAATGTGGCATTCTTAGACCGAGAAAGGAAAATTCTACACTTGAATTTGTAACCAAAACACAATTTTCGCGTTTTTAAAACACGTAACTTACAGTCACTTGTTTGATAGATGATTCAATAATTGTATAACTTAAATGTAAAATTTAATTTCAAATTTCATAAACAGATTTCTTTTTACCGTTCCAGTCCGGAACGGTATGAAGGAAAAATAAGAATATTCTGCTTGTATTACAAAATATATTTTATGTAACTAACTTAAGCGAAACTAAAATAAGGATTTCAATTGATAAAAAAAAAAAAATTTATTAAATTAAAAATGATTTTAAAATATGTTTATGAAATATTCTCTTTCATATGATGTTAGACATCATATATTTTGTGGGCCCTCACTGTTTTCGTTATAGCATCCACCTTGCTGATTTTAAACATGCTTTCAATCGATTCGTTAAACAGAATTATATTAACGAATCCATTGATAAACCATTCATCCAAATTGGCTCGGTAGTTTAATCGTTAGGATAGAACATAGTTACATACAAATATATATGTATACATACAAACATACATAGACTGCTGTAATCAGAACCCTTCCTTTGGCTTTGTCGTAGTTGGGTAAAAATGAGATAGAGAACTTTTATTGTTACGTGTATTAGTCATGTTAACAAATGACGAAATTTTACCCCGTAATACTTCAAAAAACAGCTATAAAGTATCTATAATAAGCATTCTAATAATTTGAAGAATTACCAATTAACATATGTTTAAGGAAGTACGAGCACCAAGGCAACTTTTGATAAAAGGCTTGATTTTTTTTAAATACAAATTTAAATCTGTCTAAACAAATTCCAAAAATTTGAAGGAGATTGCCCGATCATTTAAATAAATAATTAACTTTAAAGTTGAGCAATTTAACATTGGTCTTATGGGGTAACCTTCAAACATTGATACATTTCTGTATTTTTCTCGTAAAACTGTCGGTGAATATTTTTAAAAAACTTATGGATGAAAGTAAATATATTAGTGATAAATTTAATTCAAAAACATTTACACTTGCCCGACTAATTAAAGTGTATTAATTAAAAGAAAAATAAATGCCGCCACTAGCCAATGTTAAATGTATATCTATATATTGAAAAAAATCATATGGTTACCCTACACCGCCTGGCGCTCGTACTTCCTTAAAAAATAATTTTAACCTCCTTGTGAATACATGATATACAAAATCAACATGGAAATTATTATTTATTATTACTTATAAGCAGGAAAAGAAGACAAAACAAGCCATTTTGTAAAAAAAATTTATAAGATAAAAATTTATAAGGCAAAAGAGCTATAAAAAAAAGTTTATTTCTTGAATTTCTAGTATAAAAATTATTATTTAATATTAAATGGTGGAAGCGCAATGCAATATGGAATAACAAAATTTTTTTCAGTGTTACCATATTATTTTTGTATTATATTATGTCATATTGTTGTATTGCCTAATCAGCAAACGGAAAGTGCTTCAAATTAAGTTAACAGAATTTAATTTCAAACAAACATCGGCACAGGTGAAATTAAATAAGAACTTGTAAAAATTAATTCAGTTCTATTCAACTATGTAGTGAAGATTCTATGTGAACTTATAATTTGCTGTAAATTACTCGTAAATAATACGAAAAATACGAAAATATGTCGTGAATCTTCATCACGTAAAATTGGATATCCGACAAATTCAAAGCATGGGAAATAATGTTGTCGTAATTTTTTTAATTTTTTCTATCAATAACTTACCAATTTTTTCGTCAATTAGACATGTAAAACTATTTACAAGTAGCCGATGTATAAATACTGAAGCATATCTTTAATTAATCAATTATTATTCATATATAAATAGATATTTAAATAATTGGCTTTGTTTTTTTGGTAGAATGTGTCATTGTACATAGCAATCTAGTAATACGTTATTCATATTGAATGTAGTACGTGGAACTTTTTAATCGATGGATGCGCCTGGAGTAGCTAAACATCGTATTGAAACATTCGTATTCCAAAAAATGTACTTATTTATTCGATTGTTTGCATTTAAATTATATAGCAAATGTCGAAGGAAAATAATTTAGTGAAAAAAATGGCATTAACTTGAAGTTATTTGAAAATTATTGAAAAATGATGAGAAATTGGATAAATAATGATTTTTCAATATAAATAATTATTCATGTAAAATTATTATTAATTTTGGAAAATTTTTCATGTTAAATAATTTATCATGCACAGACATATATAGTTTGATTGATAAAATAGTATTTCATAACCATTACAACGAAAGAGACAAGTCGATGGACGGTGCTTGTAGGTACCTAGACAGAGTTTATATGGCGCTTACATCACATTCTTTATGTAATAAATTGTATAAAAATTTTTTACTATCCTAAACTCTGGGCTAGCCACCTGCTTCATTTTAATAATTTGTGTTGTTGTTTAATTTTTTTATTTATTTATTTATTTTTTTTCTTTACTAACAAAAAAACTTGATATTATTTTGCATTAATATTTTAATAAAATACTTGATCGGTGTGGCCATCATAGTTAGATATTACAAAGTATATAATTTTGCTATACTTTCCATATGTGTGTGAGAAATTTATAACAGACCGGGAGCCCATTACGAAGTGTGTATTCTGTTCCATACTTTTACTGAACTATGAGGAGGATATTGATAAAATAGCTTTGCTTTGTTTATCAAATTTATGGATATTAATAAGATTAATCCATTTTCATCACGGTAAAGAGTAACCAGGGTGGCCATAGACCTTGTAAACTTGGAAAAGTTGGAATTATTATTAATAAATTTACAAAATTCCAGGAATTTTAACATAGTTCAACATGTCTATACTATATACTATCCTATGAAATTTATAAAATTTTCTTTCAAATGTGCATTCTCAAAATAAAATTTTACATCCCTATATCTGGTTCTCGAACTGGAGTCTATGTGCACATTTTTATTTGAAAAAGTACAATAAAATCTAAAAATATCTTAAAGAAATACCTATCAAAGAAATTTAAAATATAATTGTTCAGAAAAACTTAAAATCAATTTTAAGTTTCTGTGATCACGTTGAGAAAAGGAGGCATAACCGGACTGCATGTATCACATTCTTGAATTAAATGTTGCAAGCAGACTTTGAGTATCGTAGATCTGCGACCTAACTTTTAATCAGAAAAGAACATAAGCGAAATAATGGGAAATCTTAATATGACTTTAAGTTTTTCAATTGGCAAAAGTTTAAAAATAAGGTGTAAATAGGAAAAAATAGGAATTATTTTTTAACTTTTTCGTTAATTTTTTGTAATGCTACGCGTTGTTGATAAATTTCTTTTAACTAGTAGAAGAAAAAATATGAAAAACAGTTGATCTGAATAACTTGATATCCATGAATTGGGCATTCAAGTCAAGTTTAAAGAATTGTTTTTTTTTTTTTTTTTTTAATACTAAACTTTCAGGTTTTTCAAATTGCAAGTTAAATAAACCATAGCAGTTACGCTTGTTTTATGAGCTCACGGTCTATAACTTAAAATTTCATTAGTTATTTTTAAACATTTGTACACACATAATAAATATAATCAAGCAATCTATCTATCTTTTATTAAATTGCTCTCTTTGTCTTACGATACTTTGCCGTACATAGAAAAGGTCACTGATCGTAAACTAAAATTAGCAACTAACAATTTGGCCTCTGAACATATATACATTATAATAATGTAGAAACATTTTAATATTATACTACTTGTGTACAACACACACATTTGTTCGAAAAAATTTAATACAAAGTGACTTTTTGTATACAATTATGTCAAATTAATATCCAAATAAATTGCTTTTAAAAATTTTAAAATATTTATATGAATTAGGAAAATAATCAAGTCCGCAAGAATTTACTACAAGAAAGATTATTAGTAAAAATGCGTCATTATATGCCCCAATTCCTTTACATGAACGCGTATTCTTAAAATTAAAGTATCTTTGATTAAGTCATATTTTCGCCAGCAAATACTAAAAGTATCTGCAAATTAATTATAACAGAACTTTTAATTCAAACTTTTGTATCTAATAAAAAGGATACAAAATTAAAAAAGTGATAAGACGTTTAAAAAACTTGACAGAATATATTACAAATAATTATTTCATTTATGTGTACCGTGCATCAAATTTTTTTCTGTTGTTGCTATGTTTCCAAAATATTACTTTGTCAATCAAATGGTATATAATTTAACATAGAGAATTTTTCAAAATTTATTACCAAATTTAAAATGAAAATTATTTATATTTATATTAAACCTAATTACTAATGGAATTATTTCAATTTTTTATATTATTCAATAATTTTTGTTTGACATTTGCTATACAATTTACATGCAATTGAATAAATAATTATATTTTCTTGAATGTGAATGTTTTTTTATACATATTTTAGCTACTCGTGTTGCATCAATTGATTGAGAAGTCTCTTCCACGTATAACCTTTATAAATTTGTATAAAAATTTATGCAAGTTTTCTATTGAGTTAAAATCAGATCAACATTTGATATGTTAATCTTTTATAATGTAATTAATGTAAATATGATTAGATATGCATTTCGTATTGTCAAAACATCAAAAGAAATGACAAGAGACTCCATTTGTGTACACATCAGGTGCGGATTAAGAATTTAATTTTGTTGTGAAGGATCAGGTCCGGAAGTACGTCGAATTTATTTTTTGTAGTTTTAAATGATCTTGGAAAATTCTTCGAAAAACAGAGTTAAATTGTTTTGAAGAATATTTAATTTTTTCAGACGTCACAATTATCTATTGAATATAGGAATATTTATTATTTCTAAAGCCTTATTTGTATTATGAATAGAAAAGAAAGCTCACATTTTTTTGCTTTTGAGATTAAGGTGTTAAATTTTCATTGTACATTCAAGTTTTTTCTTTTAATTAAAAGGTAATCCGAGATAAAAATATCATTTGATATCAGTGTTGAATTCAAATGCAATAAATTTATAAGAATTTTTTGTATTCATTTTTGTATTCAAAGTCAAAATTTGTCTTAAATTTCACAGATAACTTGTTCTATTAAATATTTGAACTTTTAATTTTGTTTAAACTTAAGTATTTGAATATTTCATTTTTAATTATGGTTAAACTTTCACGATTTCGCAGAAATTTTTCTTGTGTCCCACGAATGCCACGCTACCATGTGTCGAATTCTATAGAGGTCGATACATCGAAGTTAGTCACTCGATGCTAGGCATGTTTATTCCACTCATTGAAATCGTTTTTTTTTTATATTTTGTTTATGATTCTTATAAATTTCGATTTTTTCCCCAATTTCCTATATCAAATTATTTTATATTTTATAAATACGTATTTCGACTACAAATTAGTCATCATCAGTATGAATTAGCTAGTTGTAATGATTCTCTGAGGAGATGTTACTCGTTACTAATTTGGTGACGGTTTGCACCGGTTCGAAAAATCTTAGAGTTCTTATTAATAATTATAAAATTTATGATTCTTATTAAGCAAGACTACTCTCATAAGCATCAAACAAAACCAAAATCTATGGAGCCAAATTACCTAATTTTCAATCTACCGGTGTAATGGCATAAAACATATAATTGATTGCTGATTAAGAAATTAATACAATATCCCATGTAAGTTAAAATGCATGAAAATATTACAATTTTTTATAAATAGTGGCATAACCGACAAAATAGTTGTTTTTATTTCATGAATATGGATTTCCACAAATTAAAGCTCCATAATATGTATTTATAAATTGCTGATTGATTTTAGTGTTTGATAGCAAAATGGTTTAATTACCAACTAGATTTTTTTTGGGTTGACTGAATTTATTTGTCTGGTCACAAAGCTACAAATACTTAAGCTAACCCGTTTAATATAATCGTTCAGTAATTATCGTCACTTGTTTGCTATTAAAATAATTATTTTTCATAGCATTGCATGTGCAAATGAATCTATGAAATTAGTACTATATGTGTTGTTATATTAATACTAACATACAATAAAACTTTTTGTAGTTTAAATTATAAATTTTATACACTTTTATAGATAATTATTGTTATTATACTTAGTAAAACTATAATAGCAAGGTGGTGGAGTGCTGTGTATGTATTTATTTACTTGTCATATTTAATGTACTTTTTATATCATACTTAATATAAAATACAACATAGTATAGTAAAATAAAGTTTACATAAATCGATAAAATCAAAAACGAAAATACACGCGTAAGAAGTTACATTTCTATGTTTTTTTATTTTTATTTTAAGTCACTTTTCAACATTTCCAACTACTAAAGTTATATAGTGACTACAGTTAGTATATATTCCATCTATACAACAACAGTACACAGTACACAGCAATCCCAAATATTCATCCATCCATGTTTTGACTATGTCTGTTGTTGCTTAACTTTGGTGATCGGTTGAGATCTATATTTCTATGTTATTTGTATTTAAAAATAGAAAACCTACTAGTAAAGATTAAAAGCAAGTAGAAAATATATTTCGAAAACTGCATTAATTATTTTGTATTTAATTCCGTAATTGAATTTTCTGGATAGGCTGTGTAGAGATAAAGTTATTAAAGTGAATAGATATGTTCTTGATCCATAAAAAAGAATTATAATATTTTTGGATCGAATTTTTCAATATCTAGTTATAACTGGAAAAATATTTACATACAAAAGTTCAAAAAAAAAATGATCTTTCTGACTGTCTGTATGTCTGGCGATGGTCACAATATCTTCCAAGCCAAATAAGTTACCATGAACAATTTTATATTTAATCTTCGGAGGATTTAAAGACGCAAAAATAAACATGCCGTCAAATTCGACTTACTTAATTCTATTCCTCATGGTTTTTTACGTTTTTCTCAAAAAAACACTTTCGTAAACTAGGTATACTTACAAAATATTCAAGCTCTACAACTTCGATTTGAAACATTTCTCTGGAAGAGTTCATCAAATGGTAGAAAATTCACCTAGTCATATATATTATCATACATAATACTGTACATATTTTAGTAGTTTTTATTAATTGTATCGATCGTTAAATTGTGAAAGTCAATAAGACTTTTTATTTATTATTTAGCAACAACACCCACTACTAGTTTAATATTTTTGATATGAGGATGAATTAGAGACTATTGTTATTTGTGAGGTTTTATCGTACACTTTTGTTATGAGTGTTGTACAGATTTTTTTCCAATTTTTTTTAAAATTTTTATACTGAATACAAATAACTACAGATATTAAATAAAGACAACGAAACGTTCACTTAGAAAGAATTAATTCTCAGTCTTATTATCTAAAAGCAGAAATTTTCTTTAGGGCACTCATTTTTTTTTTGAGTGCATCTTGTATTATTAATCACAAATAAATATTCTCTATTCATTTACTAGAAAGTTTCGAGGAATTTAAACAATTAACTCATCAGGACTATTTTTTTGTTATTTATATTTTTTTGAATTTAGTCATTTATTTAGATTTTTATTGTTTATTCTGGCTATACTAAAAGTGTTATTTTTAGTTAGATTATAAACATTATTATTAAATAATAAATCTTTGATTTAAAGCCTATCATTTTGTTATAAATAATAAGTTTCATTGTGTACATTAAATTCTGTAGATAACATTTCCTTAATAATATTAAATTTATTAGACATTTTTGTTGATATATTCTGAGTGTCAGATGCATATATTTAAGTAATTAATTGTTGGTATAAGACAACTGAAAATTAAAACTAACAGTGTTAATTATTTAAATAATCAACATATAATTAAGTTATCAATGTTTAAACTCTTTTTAATACTTAGCATTCAAAACGTAGTTTTATAGGTAAATATAATGTGTTATATAATAATATATATTATTGTTTAACTAGTATGCTAAATTTGACCAGAAATTGTGGAAAATCAAAGCAGTTTAATGTTTTCTGAACATTTTTCGTCTTTGTTTTTTCTAATATTTGTGATGGTTATAGTCTTGGGTTATGAATCCTTTGAAAAATTTCATCCCCTCCATTGGCGAAAATATTTTAATGCTTACTAGAAAGATGCAGTTTGTTCGATTTTGGTGAAATTTGGTAAACATGTTTATAACATTTTGAACAATTACTGTATAATTTTAATATTTTACCCCATCCTCTACTAACATTGTTTCAATGCAACCATAGAGACGATATGTTTGAAATAAACGGAATATTTTAGAAAAATTTATGGATTTTATTTGACTTCGAGTAGGAGTCTTTTTGTGAACAAAATGCAATTTTTGGTTTATTTTTGACTGAGGTGTTCAAGTCATAGGCTGAATAGTTTATAACTGTAAAACTAAATAATACGTTTGATGCTTTTTGAATAATCCCCGACTTAAAGCTCCTGAGTGTTAGATAAATTTCTTATAAGTATTATGTAATCTATATATAAATAGTATTAATTAAATGTTTCAAGTATTATTATTGCAAGATACTAATTTTTTTTCCATATAAACTTCGATTTTAACGTAACAGAATAATTTAGATTAATGCGTAATTGGTAGTTTTGTATTTCAAGACTAATTAAGAATTAATTTTAAAATTTACATAAGTAATCATTGCTTCTAGGTTTATTACATTTCCTTCATAAGAAATAATTAAATAAAGTGCGTAATATCAAAATGAAATCAGGTTCTGTAATACTCCATTTAATAATCAAACAAATTAATAAGTTTATCGTTAATTTTGCAGTTTAAGTCTTCCATTTCCTATATATATTTCTTCATATATTTTCATTATCCAAACCGACTGAATGGATCGTAATAATTAAAAAAATGTATGCCTATATAAAAGTGTTTACAAGATTCAAAAAATCAAATTATGGTATCTTTTGAGATATTTACATTTTCGATTTTTTTGCTTAAGTTTGGTTAATTATAAACACACTTAATTTAAAACAGCAAATAATGTGGACATTTTTTTGATCATATAGACTTTTTCTTTATACAATGAGTTTAATTTTACATATTTAAGACTTTTATTTATCAACCTTTCAAATTTCAAAGCTTTACCTACACATCCTTCCGCTTCTTTTATTAGCCACGGGAAGTAAATTTTAGTATAATTTAAACTACAGCATGGATGAGTAAGTATTAAAGCTTTTTATAGGATTTTGATGTCCCTTATAAGTGATTGCCTATAATCCTACAAAATTTAAGCAATTTAACTTCAAAGGTAGGTTTACACTTAAAGGGTTTTACACTTTTTTATTATACTCCCTCCTTTTCATAATTTTTGTACTCCGTGCAGAATATTAATGCAAAATGTTCATTTTTAAGTTGTTTTTTTTTACTTATACGTAAAGGTCTATCAGTCTACCAAATATGAACCTTCAATATACAAACATTTATAAGGGAAGTGAAAAAGATCCGAAGTATTAGTTACACATAGGGTGCGGCAGGTAGGTACTTGGTCTGGATTACTACAGTATGCATATTTTGTAGATAAATTTATCATTCTTTTTCATTAGTTTGAAGGATAAATATTCTCATTTTGGTACAAAACCCTCAAAATGTTATAATAAATTACAATTCCGTCATTATCATTAATGATAATAAATTAGAAATTATATTTGAATTGTTTCGCTTCAATAAAATCTACATCACGTATCTATCTATATCTATTTGAATTTATTCATTTATCTTAAGTTGCAGCGATAGATACCTACCTACCTACCTACCTACCTACCTACCTACCTCTCTAACTAAGTATATTAAAGTAGAATAAACTAACGTTAAGTATGACTGTTTTTTTTTATTTTTTTTTATTTGTATTTATTTTGCATTCAATAATATAATTTTTGTTGTTTTGCTGTTGTAAATAAAGTGTAAAATAAATGATTGAAAAATAATTGTAGATCCTGGTGAGTTTTTACATTATGTAAGATGATTGAAGTTAAACTTATATAGAATGACAATTATAATGAATGTATAATCGAAAACTTATTATTTCATATTTGTAGTTATTTGAACTCTATTGATACCTCCAGGCGTTCTTATTAGCAAGTTAATACCTCAAAAGACATTTACCCGCGACTTGGATCATTTAGATTTATTGTTGATTTTATGACGCCATGGGAGTGCACAAGTTTAATTTCATTCAGAAATTTTTTTAATTTAGCATATTTAGCATTATTAAGAGACTCGGTCACACACCAGAAGATGTAAACCTCAGACGCAAGCAACCCGCTTAAAATTTGACGTGGAGGAAACTAAGAGTTGCTTGTAATTAACGCCAGAATATATTAAAGTTTGATTGATCTTAGAGGATGTAAGTTCGTGTCATACGTTGTGTTTGACAAAGCATTTTCAAAGGATACGTTTCATTAAAGTGCATAGTGGAAAAAAGTTTAATTTCATTAAAGCACATTTTCATACTATATTATCTTTGAATTACGATAATGATTGCATTTTCATTTCAGTCTCTTTTTCAACTGAATAAAGTCTCAAAAGTTTTCCGTCTAAAAATCTGCAATTCTAAACTTTTATTTGAACAAGACTTAGAGTCATGTTCTTTCGAATGCTCCGTTTTACCTACATAATTTTTTTTAACCATTTTCCTGATGTGATAAGGAGGATTTGAGCATAAGCCAGAGGAGTTTAATTCCGTGAATTAACGAGAAAACATTACATATTTGGCAGAAAACAACTGGCACATTCCAATTGTTAGTTAAAAGTGCCTTGATTAGTTGATAACATTTTCGAATAGAAATTCGATAATCCAGGGTTCGAATCCAGGCAGATGTATAATGTATTCAATTCTTCCTCTTTTTTATCGCTCAGGCCTAATAGTCCTAATTCTAAATACAATATATACAGTTGATATAGTAAATATTTTACATTCAATATATTTTATGTGTTTTAACAATGTTTACAATTTTAAACATGTTACATATTTTATAATTATTACTGAGAACTCTAGGATTTTTCGAATAAATTTCGATTTTTTGCCCAATTTCCTAGATCAAATTATTTAAGTTATCATCATCGGTATGAATTATTGTAAAGAATACAGATATTTCACCAAATTAAGTTTTAATGTCTTTTGATGTCACAGCGCTATATCCCGGTGTACCAATACCAGGTTCAATTAAGGCTTTGGAAAAAAATTTGGCGTAAGAATAAAGGATAAGACCTAGACGAAATAACGGAATTGTTAAAATTAACTCGCCTGTGTATGAGACAAAATGTGTTCATCTTCGAAGGTAAATATTTCAAACAAACATTTGGAACATCTATGGGCAACCCGTTATTCCCATTCTTGAGCAACATCTTCATCACAGAAAAGAACAAGCCAAACAAACGTTCAATTATTTTCCAACAGTCTGGTATAGATACGTTGATGATATTTTCACAATTTTTGTCTCAGATAAAGAAAATTCACAAGTTTTTCTTAATAAACTCAACAATATATACCTATCTAGCGATTTCACAACAGAAATCGAAAAAGATGGTTCAATCCCGTTTTTAGATATAAAAATATCGAGAAATAATAATACTAAAAAATTAGAATTTGACATATTCAGGAAACCGACATACATCGAAAGACACATTACAGCGGACTCCAATAGTCCACCACAACATAAATTAGCCATTTTCAATTTCTTAGTGAACCGTTTAATTAAAATATCATCATCAAAGAAAAACTACTTAAAACTACTAAAAGTACTTTATTTATCGGCTTTGATCCAAGTACAATCACCAATATGATTCGAAGAACAAATTTAAAAATCTTAAGAAGTAATTCAACAACGTTACAACAGGACAACACCAATAAAAAGAAATGGTGCAAATTAACATATATTGGACCATGCATCAACAAAATAGGAAAAGAACTTTGAGAACATAATTTAAAAATAGCTCCCATCAGCAGATTCAAATTGAAGCAGCTACTAGGAAATCCAATGGACAAAATTAACAACGAACAGCAGTCAGGAATTTATAGCATTGAATTTAAACATTGCTCGATGACAAAGATTCAAAGAGTACATGGCACACATAAAATTTGGACGAACCAAATTTTTGTCATTGACAAAAATCATAAAATCGACAAATCACATTTTAAAACTCTTAAAATCGGTATCCAACCCAACCGAAATACGTATTTATAAAAATACAAAATAATTTGATCTTGGTACTTGGGGTAAAAATCGAAATTTATGTTCCATATTGTACATTAAAAAAAAGTTTCTATAATTATTGTCAAAAATTTGATTGTATACAGTTTTGTTTTAAGGTCCAAAAAAATTTACTTTATATAAGTAGAAAATCTTAGTTTCAATTGTCTAGATTGGAAGAGAGTTAAAAGCTATAAAGAACGAATGAGCCTTGTGGAGGATTAATTTTTTTCTAGAACGCATACTTAACAATAAATATTATGATTAATTGACCAGAGCAGTAAATTAATTAAAAAAAACAAAAGAGAGACAATAGTTTAGATAATGATTAACTTTCCTATTCCGTTATTGAAGGATGACTTATAAAAAGCAAACCAATTATTACCAGATGGTTAATTGCATAGCATCTCCATCAGCTTTTGTAGAAGTCTTATTATCTTTAGAAATAGAAAATATGCTAATAATTTGTATAAATTGATACACTGTACAAATAATATTTGTAATAATTTTTGCATTCATAGATGATGACCGGCAAGTCCAGTAGCCGCAGGTGACAAGAGAGAACGGCTGGCACCTTCTTTTACTATTTACCAGCAATCGGTCATCATCATCATCATCATCATCAACAAATACTATAACTAAGTACTAATAACTAGGAAGGCACCTCCTTTTTAGTGCATAAAACAAATTATATGTTATTGCTTATGAAAAACTAACGATTGCATACTTTTATAATATCCTACTCATAGCAAAAAAAAAAAAAAAACACATTATGATTAATTTATAAAGAAATTCTAATATATTTTTTTTTTAGTTTGATTTGAACGTAATGTTTGTAGTTTCAAATGAAGTAAGTTTTCTAATCGTCAACTGATTATTTATAATAACCTTTCAAATTAGCCCCAGCATTTTATATTATTAATTTATATATTTCGATCACTTTGTATTCATTATTAGTAGAAACCTAATTGCAATTATTCCTCTGACTATAAAAATTATCACTATATTATCATCCAGATAAGCAACGAGTTCAGACAACATAAAAACGTTTTTATTAGACAAACGATTATTTATAATTAGCTGATTTTACTTGATAGTTACTTAATCAAAATGGAAATACTAAATTTATGAAAAATAACGTTAATATGTAGGGAAGTACAAGTGGGAATTTTTAAATTTATCCTAGCCCTGATCGTGATTAAGTCACGTTTCTCCTTGTTGAGTACCTCCACCAAATCTTAGCTGTCTATATGGTGCCGCGAGTATAGGATAAACGATCAGAATAGAATATAAATATCGATAGTTGAATTTAATCGAGTGCATCAGATTAGTAAAATGTATCAATCAGCACGTAATCAATCTACCATATTTTATGTAAATCCAAAAATCCCCGCTTGCCTATCATAATAAATATTGTGGAAATAAATAAACTTAACTCTATATTGAAATTAAATATTGAATGTATTAGGATCTTATATTGTGCTCTTTGGCTTTATGTTCCGCGTTGAGCCTTCCCACAATATCTTTATAGACGACCCTGGCTCAGTTTTCTAAATTTTTTAAATTCATTATCTTTATATATTATAGATCCTTTATGCATTTTTTTTAATCGTCTTGTATTTTATCTTTCCTTGGTCTTTTGCACATTGGCTTCCAATAAGAGAACACCATAAATCGTTTCGATGTAACCTAGTAACGATAAAACTGAATCCAGTTTCATGTCCCACATAACGTTCATGAATTAGAATACAGTAAATATTTAATATATCGTTTAAAATTATCTATTTTTAAAAATATTTTTCGAATAGATAATTAAATGTTATTATAAAATGAACGAACCAAATATGACATGTTTATGTTTAAAATATTTCATACCGATAGAAAATTCGGGTTTTGTCATCTACTTGTAGTAATTAATTATTTAATCTATGTGCGTTCCTCGTGATAATGAAGTTACTTATTGATGGCATAAAAAATCTTATTCTATAACTTTTTAACAATGAGTGAGAAAATTCTCCCAGCCAAATGTTTATGAAAGTTTAAAGTTCTATTCACACAGTTCAGTCACCGACTAGTTTCAGTCAGAAATATACAGTCTATCTACACATGTCCGTCGCGTGTCAATTTAGTCATATTTCAGGATTTGTACTATTCTTGTTCCTTCAATGGATTGTGTATTCTCACACTAACACACAACAAAAAATGCCGTCATTCAAATTGTAAAAATAGCGCTGGAAACACATTTTAAAATCACGTAACGGTTAAGTTGCACTGGATCACTGAGACTGAACTGTGACGGACACAAGTGTGGACAAACCTTATTAGATTTCTCAGAAGAATATTATTTCTAACTCAGCTGGAATGACTGAACTGCAATGTGATTGATATATGTGAATATATATTAATGAATTTTTTTTCAATGTAGAAGATAATAGCTATTACAGGATTCTAACTAAGTGTGTATTTTTAAACTAAAATATAATTTTGAAATAAAAAGGCTCTGAAATTTTAAAGGTAAGACAAAATTAATTTAAATATAGTCGGACATGTTTAATTTCATTAATCGTATAATTATTACATTAATCTTAAATTTGGAATAAAAATAAAAATTTTCAGAAAAGAAATAACAGGAATTTGGACAGTAAATAAATAAATTAAACTATTGTTTTATTTACTGTCCAAATTCCTGTTACCCTTTTCTGAAAATTTCATATTGGATGTAAACATAATACCGAATAAAAATTTATATTAATACATTTTTGATTCGTCTAAATAATGTCAAAACTTTATGTCTGTCTAATGAATTTAGTTTTTTATAATAACTAAACTTAATCACGAAATATTCGAAGTCGAATTTCATAAAAATAATGGTCGTTGTAAAAGTATGTACTGTACAAATAAACATACACAATATATATAATATAGATTTTATAAATATGATAAACAGTTTAATAAAATAATAAAATTTATGCATAAACAAATCAAAGTGAATAATAATAAAACATTAGCAACTTTGAATACTAATCTCTTAATCTAGCATGAAAATAACAAACATATATAGAAAGAACATGAATCGTCTTAAGTAGTGTAAGCGACTTGAAAGATTAGAATGCAAACGAAATAGTAGAAAATGTAGGTCCTTTTGAGTCCGGTTTGAATCCCAATTATGACTATGTAGAGCCAACTAAACAGAAGTATGAAAGCAAAAAAGTTAAAACTACCTATGACCGAATTCAGACTGATTGCATTCGTTTTCCATATCATGATCAAGAAGAGGAAGATGTCCAATAAAGAAAAATTAAGCGTGACTTTTTTCTTTCCTAGATAATCACTTGCACAAACAAATTGGCCGACCTTTGAACCGAGTCTGGGACGCCTCATAGACTAAATCCGCCTCTGCTAATGATAAACGAATTGAATGATACATGAATAAATACTATTTTTATTGTATAGAATAGTTTTTAAAAAAAATCAGCACTTCAATGAACAAATAAATAAATATATTTGTATTATATTGAATAAATAAAGATGGATACATTATGATGATGACTTAAATAAATAAAACTATTCTTGTACAATTTTATACCCATAAAGGTTTCCATTCTGATTTTATTACAATAAATTTCTGAATGATTGTTAGAATAGGCTAGCTGCCTACAAAAAATAACATATAAAACTAAACACACATTGAAGTGGCGACACCACTTTATAAACGTATATACATATATTACATATAACATACATATTACAATAACAGTCTCATCATTAGCATAGTTGCTTTTGAATTATACGAATTTCGGTTCGAATCCTACTACATTCAGTTGAATATTATTATTATTATTTTTTTTTTTTTTATATATGTCCAAAAATTATTTACAATAGCAGATTATTTCTTCTCATTAACTAATTTTCAATGAAACAAACATCTTATATAACAATGTAATAAAAATGAAAAATTTTAAGCAATAGATTGCAATTTTTGTAAAACACAACATATTGTTTTCAAGCTTTCACTAATGTCCACACTCCCGAAATGCCACAATTTTTTTTTTATAAAATTACATTCGTTTGTCGTCAATGGCAATTTATCATTTTGATCTCATTGCTAAACTGAATATATAAATAGTTATAATTTTTATATAAATCAAAGAGAATCCAAATTAGTATCGATTCACCCTACTTTTTGATAATTATTAAGAATGTTTAAGATTTTGAATTTTGGCCACAGCCGATATAAGTAAACATAAATGGCTAACACCAAAATTGAAAATGATGAAGATTCTCTGACTTCACCATCAAAGTAATTTAACACAATTTAATACTAATAAAATACTAGAAAAATATGTAGATTTTGAATTGAAAATATGTGTGTACACACACTTATAACACACCTCTAAGAAGAATACTGATGATTCTTCATCTTCATGACATAAAACGACTTGAAACATTCGTTTGACAAGTAAATATGGCAAATTGACACCTTCCTTGCTTATAATGTGCATATTATTTGTTTGTTGCACTTTAAATAAAAAAAGACAATTCACAAGTCACATACTATTAATAAAACCGTTGTTGTTAAATTCATAAATAAATTATATTTATACATTTTAATAACCTTGATTTTTCATACTGCAACTAAGGTATTCAATCAAAGTAAAATCAATTAATAAGTTTGTATTTTTTTTTTTATAAGCTTAATAGTTATTTTACTCGACATATACACGATGTTTTTCTACAAGAAGTCATTAAGAAATTCTAAATTACAGAGTTATACAATGTAGAAGTTAATTATTGTATTAATTTTATCAAATTATAAATAAGTACATATTTATTTTCAATAATATAATATTTTTTTTTTTTTTTTTTAATTTTGTATGGACACAATAAATTATATAAGAACTTGCTCTTGAAATAGCCAATCAAAATAATATATAGTTGTAAACAATTATTATTTGAAAATATATTTGTAAAAAGTAGTTTGAGTTTACAAATGCAAAAAGTAAAATAATAATTTACTCCTGCAATTTATTATACATCCTATAAAATTTCTATTTATAAGAAAACACCTTGTATAATATGTCAAAGTGTATTAAATTTTTTTCCAGAGTGTGTTACGCTAAAACATATTGAAATAATATCATCAAAATTTCTGTATAAGTGTTTATAGAATCAGTTAATTAGTCCAGTTTCGTTTATCCGTTAAGATTACTCAGTAACGAAAAAAGATATCTGAGTTTCCATGATCCAAATTTCAATCCATTACTTTTAAACCAATTCTGTTAGTTGCTATCTTTTCTTGTGTTTTATATTATATTAATAAATATTACGATTATTAGAATATATCAGAGTATAATAATTTTAAATTTAAGTCTGTAACGCTACAATAAATTGAAACCACAAACAAAATTTTTGAGTTGGTGTTCATAGGATCACCAAATTAGCCCATATCCGTTTGCTTGTTTGTCGAACCGCCTGTCCGTCATCCAGATAACTGAAAAACAAAAAGAGATAGCGAGGTGAAATTTTGGTGACACATTATTTCACACATAAAATGTGAGTTCATGAATGACCATAATAGTCAATTTTTTAGGCAAAAACATTTTTTGTCTTTTGAAAACAAAAAGCTTTTGTTTGAAAAATTTTTTCGTTAACTGATTAGATTCGCCAAGATTTCAACTGATTCTTTGTTCACATAGATTAACATGCACATATATTGGCAATACAAATTGTTGTTGTATATATATTTATTACTGTATGGATATCATATTTAGGGTATTTTTTGAATATTTATAATTAAAAATACTTCGAATATTGAAAATAACAATACTGAACCATATGTCGAGTATCTATACAATTAAAAGTAATATTTGTTATTTTCATTTGTAATTATTAATACTAAACATTAAAAATAATTGAAAAATATTGAAAAATATTGATATTCAATTATTTGTCGAATGTTTCAACAAATAATATTGTTAAATATTATCTTCATTTGTTGGTTTCAAAAAGAGGCTCAATGTGAATCCAAGTCTTTTACTCTAACATGGAATAAATGTCCATAAGACTATGAATAAGTAATCATAAGCCCATTCAATAAAACAAATCAAGAATCAATACATTAAATTGTTTAAAATAAAAATAACTTTTTAAGTAATTTAGAGCAATAAATATCTAAAACCGGTCACGTTTTTCACCTGATTATGATGACATCATTGATATCATAGATATCACTGATCGATTTAGAATTTTCCGATATTTCCTTTTTCCATCGAAACGACCGAATAGTAATAAACATGTACAACATATTGCTTTTTAGTTAAAAACGCTTTGTCGACGTTTTAATATGAATGTAGTAATAAAATCGACATTTTGAAAATTTCTAAACTAGAATTTACATGACGATAAAAAAAAAATCATATATAATAAAAGTTCATTATAAAATTAATGTTTATATAATGATGTAGCATTATATTTATTATTGGATTCAGTAGCGTAACACCAGTTTATTATTTATTTATAGTTAAAGTTAGATCCTAATAAATTTGTAAATCACTCTAAACGGTTAAAAATAATTAAAACCACGATTTATATGCGTTAGCAATAGCAAATCATTTTACTTTGAAATCGAATTAATCCGAAAGAGCTTCAATATGGTTGATTTGTTTAAGGATCATTTTTGATAGGTATTTTTTAATATTTTATTAAAAAGTGATTTACTTTGTAGAATTCCATTTTTAATTAAAGTTTTATAATTTCCTGGACTAACTATTGATTATCCTTTAGATAGTGCAAACTTTTCGGTTGGTGGCTGCTATTTCTTGCAATTTGCATACTCAAATACATGGCATTTAGCGATAATGCAACAAATTAAACAAAATAAGCCGAATACAACTTTACGAAAATTAAATACACTTTAAGACATTCATGATTGAAAAAATACGGACTTTCATCAAAAATCCATGTTGTTTAATTATTTTTCACGAATTACTATTTTAATTTTATCAAATCGTAGAGAATTAAATGACGCTTATTAAAAAAAAGAAAATAATTTTTCTTTGATAATAACAAAACAAGAAAATATTCATTTCTGAAATTTAATAAAGTGATGGTCAAAGGATAGTCGTGGCCTCATGCCACCTTACACTTCTGATTCGTTTGGAACAAAAAAACTATACGGTATTTTTGTCTAAATCAAATGGAATACAACTTGTGAAGTGGATTTTTCATTTCCTTTAATTTCTCCATGGTCATACTATTTTTATTTGAAAATAATTTCGTTTGACTTTGAATTTCATGCCGGATAAAATGGTGCACTTTAATTAATAGTAAGTTCACTCTCTTAAATGCTCTTTAAATAAAAAATTTTAAAATATAAATGAAGAGAGACATATTTTTATAGTAATTTACTTTTAATTTTTACTTTCAAGTTCAAACCAATTTCAATTATTCAAACTAATTATTGAAACTAGTGTCCCGTTACAGCGGTCGAAATTCGAACCATAATCACTTAAAATCAAAAGTGAATCTCAATGCCATTAAACTAAACAATATGTATATATATATATATATATATATATATATATATATATATATATATATGTGTGTGTGTGTATTATGTAACCCACATCTCTTATATATGAGTGTAATGTTTTTTTTATTGATTTAATGTATTTTTTATGCATAATTAAAATTACCATTATCAGTCCTTCTCTATATAAACTATTAGTATCCCAAATTTCAAACATGTTCGTTCGCCAAATTTTCGTTAAAAGAAGAACAAAATATTCAGTGCCAAGAATGATACGCTACTGTCATAATATATGCATGCATTTATTTGAATGCATGATACATGTACGTAATTTCAATAAAGAACCTTTGACATATCTAACATTTGTTTACTGCAACATCCAACCAAACAACACCAATACACCAACATCTTTTCCTCAATTTAAAGAGTTCTTTCATATTTTATAGATAAATTATTGTACATTTTTCTATTTTATTTTGATGCATATTTATGATTGATGTTTTATAACTATTTGCTTATAAATATTGTGTGTATTCCTACCATTTTAATTGCATATTGCGCATATAGATAGATAGATAGATGTTTAACTCACTACAGGTGTTTGCAAATGTTCTAAAATAATAATAATAATTATTATTATTATTATCATTTGATTGAAAATCATTTGTGTAAGTACATTTGCTTTTATAAATACTAATAATAGTTAATAGTAGAATAATAATAATAACTATTATTATTATTATTATTATTATAAAGGCTCTGTTGGCTTTCTACATGCAATTAAAGATGATATTCAAAAACATTTCTTTATTTAAGGTCTGAAAAGAATTTGTAAAATCATATACCAACAGATAATTTGTTGCATCTCTTGATATCGGAAAAGCAATGTTAAAATATACCTATATAGAATATTACAAAGTTTTTTTTTACATGCATATATCCAAATATTTACATTAATAAACATAGTTCTGTGAGTCAACCGTTAGTTAGTGGAGATATATTTTATGAATTCATGTAAAAAATATCATTAGATAATTAACGCAGATTCAGTACGACTGTTTGTAAACAAATGTTTCATGTGAACAATTGTATTCTACAATTTCATTGGTGGTTGCTTGAAGTTTATTATATGCATTATTTATATAGTTCTCTATTATTTATATTATACAATACGGTATATTACATATTATATATATTTTTTATTTTTAATATGTGTTAAAAAAAAAGAATCAATAAAACAATGCCTTAATGTCATCAGTGTACTCGGTTCTGTAGATCTACAGATCTATATATTTTCATTGAATTATAATGCAACTTCGTTAATTAATTTGATTTTTTTCATATAAAGGAAAAACTATTATACAAAATTTTGTATATTATAGAAAGGAAAATTAATAATCACAAAAAATGGAATGAATTGATAACGTCATTCAGATTAAATTAACTAAACATTGAAAAGATTATTTCAATGTATGTACTATAGTGAGTGAGTATATGTGTAAACTGTATATAGTATGAGTTACAGCCATAATACGTAATAAAAATAAATCCATAAGTTTTTGTACAGTATGTGTGTTATACATATACGTATCATGTAGAACCTAAAATAATACATTTGCCATTTGTCACTAACGAACTACTTTAAGCGATATTTTTATATAAAAATTATAGTTGGAAACCAGTTCATTGACAACTAATAAATTGCTCAACGAAGTTGCTCTATTTAGATAATAATTAACTGATTTATACACAAATCAGTTTGAATAGAGAACCGAAATGTTTAGTACTACAAAATGAATTTCAATAAGCATTGTATAAGATCAATTCCGATTTCTAAAAAATTTTCGAATTCTTTCCTAAAACAAATCTGTACACCGCCGATATTTACTTATATTGCAAAAGTAACTCTTGAAAATAATAAATTTATAATATTGTTTGTTTTTTGTTTTTTTTTTCTAAAAACAATTCAATATGCTTGTGCACGGTCTATTTCACATAAAATGAACCTTTTGACTTACAAATACATTTTTTACGTCAATAAAAATTAATAAACTGTTTGTGTAAATATCTGTTTGGGTGTATAAAAATAATCATAAATTTACATTTCTAATATTATTAATGTTTCTGAAACATATGTAAACAAATATATGTAAACTAACTTCAGTGTTCATAGTTATTTGTAACAAGTGAAGAGAGCTAATTGTTCAAGCACCCTGCATATGCTTGGGTGGCAATGTTTAAACTATTTTCAATTTTCAAAATGCTGCAATATTTAAAAATTTGGGATGCACACCCAAAAACTTTTAAAAATTTCTCAATCTTAAAATCGTATGAATTTTCTTAAAAAATGTTTTAATAATGGGTAATCTATGGAACTAAAAATTATTATTTTAAACTTTTTCTTAAAGTGTAAAATGAAGTTCAATTGAAATTTATTGTTTAACTGAAACTTAGACTTCTACTCTGTAGTTAACCCTGTAGTTGTAATGTTAAAAGAAAAAATATTTGAAGCAAAATTCTCTAAAGTATGTACATCTTAAATCAAATATGAGTGATTTAAACCACGAAAGAATCAATGGACATTTTAAAGTAGATCCAAAATTAATCAATAATAATAATTGATAATTGATGTTTAAAATTGTATGAATATTATGGAAGTAATTATACATAAATTAATAGCTAAATAAAAATTTATTTTAATTTAAAATTGCAATTATATCTATTAAATAAGTAATTAATAATACGTTTATATATTTATAAGTAAGTATTAATATATATTTGAATATTAAAATTATAATTTAAAAATAGCTTAATATACGTTTATTGTTCAAAAAAATTTCAGTAATGTGTGTGCAAACCGTCACCAAATTATCAACGAGTAACATCTCCTCAGAGAATCATTACAACTAGCTAATTCATACTGATGTCGACTACTTTGTAGTCGAAATACGAATTTATAAAAAACGAAATAATTTGATCTAGGAAATTGGAGCAAAAATCGAAATTTATTCGAAAAAATCTTAGAGTTCTCATTAAAAATTATATAAAAAAATGTATACCTACTTATCCAAGCAAATAATAAATTTTCATAACCTAATTTCTAACAACCAACGTATGCCAAATTTAGGAACAATATATCTAAAGTATTAAAATCTCCATCATGATTTTCGTAACAAAATTGCGCCCGGAGAAAGTTATGATATATGTGATATAAAAGAGTTGTATGTCACATGTTTATCTAATTATCAGCTAAACTAAGCTTTTAAATTATGTTCGTTTATAAGTCTACAAAATGGGCTAATGAATTTGGTCGTAATTAACAAAAATCAATAAAAATATGGCGATGTTTTAAATTTTAATAACTTTTGAAATAATTTATTGAAAATCTTAATAAGTTTAGACAAAAAGCTTTATAATAAGCTCAATGAGTGGTCGAAAATCGAACGTCGAGAAACAGTTTCTGAGAAATATTCTGTTGTATGTAGTAATATTTTTTCCAATAATAATATTTTTACTTATTTATGAACAAAAATTTCAAAAAAATTATGTATATTACAGATTGTCTTTATTAATAGGGCAACAATATTTTACACTTTCGTAGCAAAAAAGTGTGTTCTACCTATTTAAAAATATACAGGTAATGTAGAAAAGGGGTGTTTTAACACAACTAAATACCAAATTAAACAATAAAATATTCGATTTTATTTTATAAAATAATTTCGAAATGTAAATCATATTTATAATACAGTTGAATTGCGAATAACAAAATCCAATAAAATTTACTGTAGTTATAAATATCAAATAAAACGGAATTATTAATTTGTTATCTAACATTGAATTTTCGTAATATTTTTTTAAATTCGGTGAATACTCCACACAATTGTTAGGAAAACAAGAAAAAACAATTTCTTATAAAAAATTTTACCAGAATAAACACTTGATCGATAATAAAATTTTATTAATTTTCTTACACGCATAAAAGGGGAACTCAAAAAATTATTATTCCAATGTTTCAAAATTTGGTAAGCACAATTCTGGCATGAAAACAAAAGGCGTGCTGGAAAGTTTTTCACGAAAAAAATATCAAATTAAATTTTGAAAGAAAAATTCTTAAGTAAAAGGGAAAAACTTTTGCATGTGCACATCAATTTTATAACATTTGGAGTTTTTGAGTTATTTGTGCGGGAAAGTTGAAAAAATACAATATATATATTATACTAGCTATATTTGTAATTAAATTCAACATTTTCTAAGTATAATAACATTTTCTTAACAACTTTCCTCTATTTCTTAATACTGAAAGCTAACGCAAATTAGAATAAATAATGATATTAATATATATTTTAATGCAAATTGCATGCAAAATTTGAAGCAGATTGGACGAGGGAATTTCGTTGTCCCATACAAACTTTGCCTCTGCTTTTCATCCCATTAGGGGTAGAATTTCAGAAAACCTTTTCTTATGGGATGCCCGGTATTTGATGTTTAACCCACTATTTGGTGTGGGATACCCGTGACACGAAATATTTATATATACACTCGTGTTTGATGTGGGACACCCGGTACCTCGTGCACCCACAATTCGTGTATATTGTGCTGTGGTTCTCATATACTTGATAAAAAATTGTAAAAGGAAGTCCAGAACCACTAATATAGAAAAGAAGAGATAAATAAATTCTATTTTGAATAGCTGACCCGGGTAAACATTGTTTTGTTATATAAATTATTTCTAATCAACATCAATATCTCCTAAATATAATAACATATTCTCAACTGTCTATAACTAAATAATGAAGCTGCGGCAAATCAGAATAAATTATGATATTAATTTATATTTTGAAGCATACCCACCCGGTTTACGCGTTGCTGTGTTATTTTTCACATTTTAATAAATGATATTACATCGTTTCATGCGGATGCAATTCTACCCTAAGGGAAGAATTTCAAATCCTTTCTTATCGGATTCCCGGTATTTAGTGTGCACCCGGTACATTATATGCACCCGGTATTTACCTGGTATTTGCTGGGGTACACCCGGGACCGCGTTCACCAGATAATTTTTGCTGTGGTACACGTACACTTGATGAAAGGTATATGGACCTCCTGAACCAAGAATGATTTCGGTAATACTTGAACAATGCGATATGCACACTTTATATAGTTGACAGTTCGTCATACTGCTACTGAGAAGAGATAAAGAACTTTTATTTTGAATTTCAAAATTAGATTTTGGTTTCTGTGGAAATGATGATTTGTAACATGTGAGAAAAAAAAAGACAAAATATGTTTCACAGCTAGGAACATTTTGTATCCGAAAATTAAATTGTCGTTTATAGTATTTTCCTTTACTTTATTTATTTTTCACCGTGTAAACCTTCCCTGAACTTTCACGAATATTTCAAGACCAAAATTAGCCAAATCAGTCCAGCTATTCTCGAGTTTTAGCGTGACTAACGAACTTGATTTATATATATATATATTATATAGCGGTTCTATTTATACACGTGCATCAAATTGATTTCTTTCGTTTCTATGGTTACGAAATATCACTTTATTAATCAAATGATACAAAAACCTGTGAATGATATATAAGATTTAACATTTCTCAAAATAGAAATATATCAACAAAAAATTATTAAAAATATTATTTTAGGTCACTTTTCAACTACTAAGGTCATACAGTGACTACAGTGGGTATTATTCTATACAACAACAGAACACTGGATTCCTAGACGGTCACACATCCAAGAACTGATAGAGTCTGATTATTATTGATTTTTGAAATTAATAATAATTCCGAATACAATATTCCCCGATTATTCTAACAATTTACAAGCCAAATATTTACAATGATAGGTTTTGTAATTATTCAATAATTTTTATTAGATATTTACTATACAATTTATATGCAAACAATTGAAGAAATAATTTTCTAGAATGCTAAGAATAAATTTTAGCTACTCGTAGCGCGTCAATCGATTACGTAGTCTATTTCAAGTACTATGCACCGTACGAATTAGGTCGAAATTATGAATTAAACAAGTCATAATCAAATTGATTCACAGGTTTCGCTTTATTATAAGTTTTAGGTACTCGTAGCGCAGCAGTCGATTACAAAGTCCTTCTCAAGTACTATGCTATGAATAGGCCGATCTTGTGAATTAAACAAGTCATAATCAAACTGATTCACAGGTTTCGCATTGCATCACCACTTGACTACTTTTTCTTTTCACTTGAATACACAGCTAACAGTTATTGTTTTGTTTTAATTATTTCCAGAGTATATTTTTAATTAAATAAAAACAAAAATGTTTTTTTTAAATTGTGTGTGTGTGTGTGTGCAAAAAATTTGTTATTTTTTTATTATTTTCAGTTGTTTTTCTTGTGCTACTTCACAAAAAAAAAAAAATGTTTTTTAAATGTAGTACATTACGTTTGTATGTTTGAATGGTATGCTTGCTTCTATAGTAAAAAAAAAAAAATAAATATTAAGGCTCAAATGTAGCATTCTGTTACAAAGTATAGCAGCAGAATAATACTATTTTGATACAACTATATACAGAAAATAGAGGCTTTGAAGAGGCCAATAAGAATTATTCTATTTTTCTCGTCTTTGTGCAACATGTTTTGAAGTAAAAATAAATTTTATTTTAAGTGGTAAAAGATTCATTAATGTTTTTCTTAAATTTTTTATATAAAAAAATTAAAGGCATATTCATAAAATAATGGTGGAAGAGCAATGAAAAAATTAAAATGTAATAAGTTTTACAACTCTTTTGAATTATGGTCACCGTGCATCAAAATGTTTTCATTCGTTTCTATGGTTACAAAATACTAGTTTATCATTCAAATGATAAATAATTCTTGGAATGGTGTATGATTTAACATAGGAAATTTCTCAAAATTTATTAACTAATTTAAATGAATAATTATTTATATTTGCAATTAAATAGAATTACTAATATAGTTTCTTCAATCATTCTTGTAATTTTCAATCGAATTACTTCAAATACATATTCAGTAATTATTATTCAGTAGGCCTTTTCAGTAATTATTCAATCATTTTTGTTTCATATTTGCTAAAAAATTTGGCATGCAAACAATGGAACAAATAATTATATTTTCTAGAATGTGAATGTTTTATTACAAATTTTAGACACTTGAAGCGCATAGATTGATTAAGTCCCTTCCACGTACTATGAAAGGTACGGATAATATGTAGAAATATTGTATTTTCATCTGTCTTATATATTTGTGTTTAATTTAAGTTCACTGTGAAGTTTGGTCAAATTTAACTTGATGATTCAAAGATTCAATAACAAATAGATATCAAGAAAGATAAAACTTTCTAAAAGCTTACGAAAGATCAAAAATATGTAGTCCTATTGTTATGTGCAGTATTTGAAATAATTGTTATAAAATTTAAAAAATTTTAAATATAAGTGAAGATGTGATTGATAATGTGTGAAATATTTTTACGCACCCCAGCAATTAAAAGTTTATTATATTATAATATTTATTGTAACTATTATTACAATAATTATAATACGTATCATTAAATAATATGTAGTCAAATTGTATTAATTTACTGAATTTTAAATAAAATTAAATCTAAACAATTCATAAAAAAATGTTTAAACAAGTCTTTTGTCTCAGCTATTCTTCTATCTCTATATCTTGGTCCATTTTTTAGATAGCTCATTACCGAATTTTGTTGATCTATAATCTTCAGCACAGTTTTTATCTTGAAGATTTTTATATCCACAATATACCACCAAACTTTCAGTTCGCTATCTCTTTTCATTTCTTATTAACTTGGAGCACACGAAAACAGGCAGAAGAAAAATATTTTTTCTTTTCACGGTTTTAATGGGTTTTAATTACCCTTGCACCTAATCCATTTTTCTAATGAATAATTCTTGTATTGTTAGTCATAAAAATCAGTTAGCGTTTATCGTATCTTTCTTGAGAAAAAAAACATAAGCAATCCCTTTGGAAGGTGAAATATGGTCTACGTATAGAGGTTGTGGAGGTATTCAGATTCTTTTATAATAATATGAATATTTTATATTTACAAAATAAGCATATACCTTCGTGTTACATTTCAATTTCTATTCTATGTTTTTGTACTCCGAAAATGTTTTTCTAAACGAAACTATATTATGATTATTAAAAAAAAAATTACTCTATTTGTACCGTTCATGGGGAGGAAAACTTGCGAATTGCCACGTACCTAAAGGCCACGAATTACTCAGATTGAAAAGAAATAAAACAGTATCTTAGATAATGTAAGTGGAAATAACAGTATTAAATCTTTCGATAATCGATGTATAGTTGAGTATCAATTTTTGAACTATATTTAGTAATACGCATTCATAAAATACTATAAATATGCAGTCCATACAGTTATAAACATGTATTATATGTAATAATAAAATGAATTGCAAATATTTGTGCTTATTGAGCTGGAATGACTTAATGACCTGCAACTTTCCGCTAATTCCACACCTAAGAACTTTAAATTTAACATTTAATAATGATTTTGAGCTTAAAATTTTGTTTTTGAACTTTGATGTTGAAAAAAACACTTGTTCCCGAATATTTCGTTAACAATATCTCTCGAACCAATCAACCGATACGATATATTCGATATATTCACGATCTTGGCGGTGATCTTGACGCGGTTTTTAGTGCTTTAATAATTTTTTTATTTCATCAAAAACGATCCGAAAAGAAATATCGGAGCTATGTTAAAAAAACACTGGTTGTCAAATATTTCGTTAACGAACCAATCAACCGATTTTCACGTTCTTGGCGGCGATTGATGTGGTTTTTTGAGCTTTAATAATTAAAGCTTTTATAATTGAAATGTCAAAGTTATCTAAAAAAAAAAAAAAAAAACACTTTTTTATAAAATTTTACATTGATGATATCGAACGTATCAACCGATTTTAACCAGATTAAGTTATAAATTATTAATAGAGGAACAGTTATAATTTATAAGCGGTTCACATACTTTCACACACACATACATACATGCATAAAGACATAGTGACAACCTTGCAGGGGTAGTCAGGGAAGCTTCCTGTAACCTAAAAACGTCGAGATCTGATGAAAACTCGATTTTTTCCAAACAGGGTAAAACCAAGAACTTCCCGGTATTTTAAAATCTTCGATTTTCTTTTGTACTGGAACTTACTTTTTATATTCAAAATAAATATCTAAAATTTCAGTTTGCTATCGCTTTTCTATAGAAAATTGGCCAAGAAGGTGATTCTATGAACACTAATTCAAAAATTTATTTGTGTTTTCCATACTTTCTTGCATTGCAAACTTTAGACAAAAATTAACTATGACATATTATACGTATTATGCATAATAGGTCGAGTATAAAAATATTGAATTATTAGAAAAAACGACATTTAATTGTAGTAATTGTTTTGAAAATTGATGTAATGATAGGAAAAATCACATTAGTTTTTTTTTTTAATGTAAATATACACAAAAATGTATTTCAATTTGTAAATGAATAGTGATTAATAATATTTCCAATGGTAAATATTGAATGTTAAAAAATCGATTTAAACTAGTTTAACTATAAATATATGGGAAACCGTAAAACATAATACCAATTTTGTTATCAAGATACTATTTTACTAATTTCATCTAGATAAGTGAAATCTTCGGAAAAACGCTGGTTTCAGAGAAAAAAATATTTTTTTAGTACTTCATGGTGCAATGACAATGTTCTAATTTGAAGTGCGAGGAGCCCATGGTTCAATTATGGAAGAATCCATCCAATTTGTTTTTTAATGTAAATGTTCTGAAAATTTTTTATATGGTTTTATTAATATCTAGATAATATTTAACAATATAAATAATAAGTATCATTACTAAAAAACATAAACGAGTGAAACGCGGTCGCCCAGGTACTTAAATACTATATAAAAAATTATTGTTTAAAGGAATATATCAACAGCTCCTGCATAACTCCTGCATATAACTACTCCTGCACAAATAACTCCCCATATATGAAAATACTTACTCAAATGTTATGAAATATGGTATGCACAATATTGGCATGAAAACCTAGTGCTTGTCGAAACTTTTTACATTCATGTCAATATTGGTCATACCAAATTTGAAAACATTGGGATAAGTATCTTTTGAGTTATCTTTGCTGAGAAATTGAAAAAAATACAAATTATTACACAGCTGTTTAGATGTACACTGCTTTCCAATATCAGGACAACAGCTGTTAATAAATCGGCTTAACAGTAGTTCGAAGTTTTGATTTAGAGATAAATTTTGATGATCAACCTCACAAAGAATAGCTTCGTAAAAGAATTTAGTTCTAATTCAGTTTTATTGTTTGAAAGTATTTTATAGAGATTTTTTATTTTTTGAAATTTAAATATTGTTTCAGTTCATCGTACCATAAACATACTTTTGCTACAGCCTCGGTTCTATACCAAAGATACAATTAAATAAAAATGAGGTACGAAAATAAAATCATTTATCAATTTTCCAAACTCTCTGTGGCCTTCCTCTGGACATAGGACACAGGACACATCTTGATTCATATCCCCCAGATACTTGAGTAATGGATTATTATTATTATTATTCTATGTAATGAAGTACCAAACCTAGTTTTTCATTAATTTTTCTATAATTTGAAGTAGATTTATGTGTTTCATATTAATTATATATATATTTTTTTTCATAATACATAAAAAAAAATAAAATGTAACTATAACTAGGTATATGTGTAATGGTTAATGCTAGCTAGCTACTAGCTAGCTACACATAGCCAACATAGCACAGCTCAGCTCAGTATCATAGTTTGAGTTTGTTTTTAGTTATTTGTCTAAATGGATGGATGAGGTCATTTTTCATTCTTGTGACAGGACGATGTTCTTCTTATTCTTGTTGGATCGAAACTGTAGTAGTAAGCATATATGCAACTATTATTATTATTATTATATAAGACTGAATCGAGTTGAAACAACTTCTATAGACGAACTAACTTGTGAATAACAGTCATGATCGAACTATTCTATATATTTTATATCATGGAAAATTCATAGAATTATAATAATACTCTTCAATTAAAAACATGTTTTCTTTGTCAGAATACAAAAATTAGTTTATCATTCCTGGCGCATATTTTATGTCAAATACACAAATGAATGGATCACTGCAAATTGATGACACGACGCTACGTAGCACAACTGGCGAGACGCGACCAATGCGTGGCACAGTAGCGGATGGACAGTTTCTCGCGCCTATTTGCAGGCCAGCAATTGATTGGTCAAATGTTTCTAAAAGAGAACCAATAAGAATACCTCCATTTATGTTTAGAAAAAAATTATCATCCAGTTTTCCGTGCTAAACTTCGATCAATAAACAAATTTTCTTAAATAAAATTTCTCGGAATGGCGTTATACACTATGAACCATGAATACAACATTCAAATAGAACTGAAATGTGGCAAATTTATTCTATAACTATCAAGAAATGACAAAATAAACGTATAAATTTTCTGATCTTAACTTTGTACCACTGTACCAATTTTACTCTCTAACGAACAAGCGACGTAAAATAAGGAAAATTCATTGGATGACAAATTTTGTTATAGCAAAACTTTTTCTATTTTTAAATTACAGGGCAAGTTACGTAGATAGATGGAAATACTTGCTGCCGTTCCGAAAAAAATGATTTTTGATAAGATGAATCATTTATTAATTCCGATCAGAAAGGTTATAATGAAAGAAATTTTGAAGATTTGGAATTAATCTTAAGAATGTCTGTTATTATATCTATTTACATCGTTTAACTTAATGAGTAACCGTAATGAACTTGATTAATTAAACCGTAGTTAATATTGCACATATTAAAATAAAAAGTAATAATTAATGATTATTAGTGAAGATTTTTTTTTTCTAATATGTAAAATCACATTTATTGAACTTTAGAAGTTTATGAAAAGAATTTAAAACAGCATACATTTATATGCATAGATGCCTGTAGCAAATTTGGATAGATACCACTTAACTCAATATTAAGAATAGTCTTAAAAACAATTAGATTTTGAAAACATTAAATTCAATTTCAATTATCTTCATTTTGGAAACATAGATCGATACTTAATTGCGTTACATCGTATAATCATTTAAATTTTCTGCCAATATATTGATCAACAAACAATTGCCTATTTGCCTGATTCTAAACCTGCTATTTTATGTGCAAATAAACTTCATAACAAAATTAAATTGATCGAAAAATGAAAAGTTATGATAATCTCTTAAATATGTATATAATTAAGTTTACCATTTCCATTTTGAAAAAAAAAGTTTTACATGCAATTAATATTCAGATGAATATGCATGAAGTTATACTTATCATATCTTTCTCTTCGTTTAATCAACAATTTTAAAATTTTTTTTCTTTAAGCATTAAATTTTCAAAAAGTAAAACCACTTTAATAGAAGTAATAAACAAATTTAGTCAATATTCCTATTTAATTAGTTTAAATTTATTAACATATAAGTATTCGAAACATTGATGTGATGGTTGGGCAGCTAGCTATCATGTCATCAATATTGCATACTGGCAATGTTAAATGTCATATTTGATGACATCATACCCAACTGCTCAGCCATAACATCAATGTTTCGAAACAGGGAAAATATAAATTTGATCACTAACATATTAGCGATTTTGTTGTAACATGTCCATTTGTGAATGTGTATATAATCTATAAGTAAACTAGAAAAAGACAGCCATATTATAAATGTATACTTTCTACTTAGAAGATCTAATGATAGATGTATGCAAGAAATCGAGAACATATAATTTGTCAAAAGCGACCACTTTTTTAATTTTACAGTGTGCTTTCGTAACAAGTAAAATGAATACATCTTTCATAATTTTAATAAAAAAACATATTTTACATGTATTACATTTATATTATATAATCTAAAACAGGAAAAACATAAATATTATGAACATATTTATGTCAGCAAACCATTTTTCAATAATGTCTGTTTAAAGTGGCATCCAAGAATGTACCCTTTCGTATTTTACAATAAGTTTTTATTTTTATTTTATTTGATATTTAGATTATTCATAAAATCTTTGTAAAATTTACATATGGGCACCCACCGTGCGTTAAATTATTTTCTCTCATTTCTATAGGTGCGAATGACTTTATTAATTAAATGATAAAAACGACTCTGAATGATATATGATTTAACATTGTCAATTACTCAAAAATTATCACAAAATTTATATATTAAAAAAACTGATGAAAACTGTTCAGAGTCTGTACGGCCGTTCTATTCAGCCAATTTGTATAATTTTTTAAAATGAAATGTATTAGTATCCAAAGGAAGTTTCAAGCATTGGATTACATCTATCTTTTATCTCTCTCAAGTTCTTATGGAGCTTATCTTTATCCAAGTATTGTGATAGTTTCGTATCCTAATATCTCCAGTTCTAATGAAGTTAGAGGGTTCATTTTGGTCTAACAACACTTAATCCCTCAAATTGTACCGAACCATTTATCTTGATTAGAACAGGAGACATTGGGATACAACAATATCACAACAACAACGTTTGAATATAACTTCAGAATGTCAAAAGATAGATGTAATTCAATGGATTGATACTTCATCAGGACACAAAGACCTTTCATTTAAAAAATATACAAATCGGTTAGATAGAACGGCTCGGACAGGTTTTCATCAATTTTTTTATTAAATAGATAACTATCTAAAAGTAAATGTCATTTTTTGTAATTATTCAATAATTTTTGTTTGATATTTGCTATACAATTTATATGCAAACAATTGAATAAATAATTATATTTTCTAGAATGCCGATATTTTATAACAAATTTTTGATACTCATGGAGCATCAATCGATTAGGAATTCTATTCACGGTGCAGATAATTATAAAATTCATTGTCACAAAAGATACGTTGGAACGAAACATTTAGTGATATAAATGCCTTAATAATTATACCAAAATTACCCGTTTTTACGTTTTGTTTTTACATTGAATAGTTTTGGAATAATTTCTTGACTATTCTTAAAACATCCTTTTATCCTTAATACTAAATAAAGCAACAAGTAATCGTCGGAGGAAAAATTAAAGTGTAGTTTCAAAATTTTCGTCATTAAATGGAAAAAATTTTGAAAATAAAAAAATTTATTTTTAACATTTATTTAAAAAAACCTTGCAAAAGTCTGATAGAAATTCAAGTAAGTTAAAGAGATATAAAGTGTAAGTTAAGATTATAGGTCTCAATGATAATATTATTGAATATTTTATATTTAATTAAATTTATTGCTTTTTTGTTTCTCTCAGCTTAACAGACCTTACTAATTAATATTTTATCATTGTAATTAACATCATTTCAAACACTTTCAAAATTATTCATAATTTAATTAAGAATATTTAAAACAAAGAAACAAAAAAATTATTGAATGGTACAAAAGATTTATGCGATAACTGTGTCGAACTAAGTTGCACGTTCTATACTATCGATCGACAAGCGTAACTTAATCACGACCACTTGTATATACCTGACTATGATATGGTTCAAATCATTTATTTTTTTCACACAATCAGTTAATAATATCCTATCATTAAGACGACTATACATAATTTTGTTTTTATTAACAAAACACCTAAATTTTTTTTATACTACACAGACCATTAATTTAATTTTTAAAGTCAATCTTTTCTACTTCAATAACATACATTTATTTTTCTACTTCCGAACTTAAAATATTTAGTTTTATTTTTTTCTACTTTTATTTGTTTAAAACTACAGTTATCTTTTTTGTTTATTAGATTGGTAATTAATGCTAGTTATTCTATGAAACACAGGTTTTTCAAAATTCATGATTCGATTTTTGATAAAACTTTGATAAAAGTCCTTTACTGAGGCTCAAAATATGATAACTGATATTTTTTGTAAGTATTCGTTTTAATTCGACATTATGTTTACATCCAATTTGTAACGTTCAGAAAATGGTAAGAGGAATTTGGACAGTAAATAATACAATCAAACTATTGCTTAATAGTGTGACGTTTTGTCTTTTTTTAAGGCTTATTAAGGGTTCTTTTTTATTAAGCAACTTTAAGATACAAAGACAATATCCATTAAATTAACATGATAAAAATAACATGATAAAAGATTCGTTTTCATAATTTAGAAATTTTTTTCTAAATTGTTAAAATGTCTAAAAATAACTTCTTATGAAATCTACCTACCTTTCACATGTCTATAGTATTTCCGAAATGATTGATATGAAATCTGCTTCAATAAATCGACTTTAAAATTATCTGAAATACTCCACTGTAATGATAAGTCTTGGAAATATTGAAATTCCTCAGAGATGATAATTTATAATCTTATTTAAGGTCCTGAAATGTATTAGACCCCTAAAAATACTTCGAATTAATACAGAAATGCCATTTACAGCACCCCCCCCCCAAAGTGATGCCAAATAGCCTTGAGTATACCTTAGGAGAGGCTTGGAAATTGGAGAAAATGTATCATAAACAAAAAATTATAATAATAACTGCACTCAATAATTAGTCATACCAGATAATAATATGTTATACAGACAGCTTTGATAAGCTATTTACGGATATCAAAGTTTTTATTATAAGGGGCCATCCATAATTTATGTCATAGGTGTCAAGGGACAGTTGGTCAAATATATGTAACTGGAATGAGGAGGTTATAAACATTGTGATATCACATGTTAAAACCTAAAGAATTAATATACAATATCATTTATCAATCATTAATTTTTTTTTTTTTTTTTGTTTTGTCGATTTTTTTATTAAATTTTTAAGAAAATAAAATTTTAATATTGTTTTTCTTGATTTTATGTCGTTCACATTTTGATTTTGAACTTTTGAGTGCTTCAAATTACATGATATATTATGTAAACTCAACTAACTGCAGTCCGTTTCCTATACGAATCCTAACGCTCAAGAAACTAAACATTGGAATAAAAATGTAATATCATGATACTAATAATCATATTCTAATATAATAAACCGAATTGTTTATGAAAGTCTTAAATAATTAGTGTGCAACACATAAAATAAAATATTTTGTGGTTTGGATGATGATAACAAGAAATAATATTAACGATTTTGTCCAAAAAAACCACATAATAATAATCCAATAAATTATTTAAAACAGTTATTACAAAAATGTTAATGTATTCTTTATTGATTCAATAAAAACTGTTTATACACAAGTAGATCTATTGAATTTTGTCCTAAATATTGAACTCCATTTCTAATTACAGGCGATATCTCAAAATTTAAGCATCCAAATGTTAAATGGATGTTTCTTTTTGACATCTACAAGTCCAATGACGCCTATAAAACCTATAATTTTATCCATATCGAAGATAAAATTTTTCCCGATGTTTCGTAATTTTCATGTAAAATGGAAAAAGCGAAAAAAGTTAATTGTTTCCGAATTCACTTAAATTATACTTCTAAGGGTTTGACACCTAGATTTCAAATCTGTTTAACGATCGGATTCATAGTTTTTGAGATATTGAGATATATATATATATAAATTTAAATCGAATCGCTCCAATCGTTAAAATAAATGTTATCCTTAACCTTATCCTTAAACATTAAGTAAAGAATTCATTCAATATTTTGAAGCGAATCTCCCTTTTTTATTATTACTCTGGTGAAAAATTAGAAAATAGTTTTTATTCGAGATCATAATAAAACAGAAAAACATTTATAGTATTCATTATTTTATATCGTTTTTAACCATTTCATTAAAGATTTATGTGAATTAAGACCTAAGTTTGTTTTTTAAACTATTATTGCTCAATAGATTTTTGGCATATAGCCGCCATACTCCATTGATGCATTTTACCAACAAAAGTGGTTTTGTATTAAGTAAGTAATCACTATTTGAGAATCACAGGTTAATAGTATAAACACCCAATATTCAATTGATTTGTACAAAAGATATGTGCACATCTTTATTACTTCCATGATCATTTGACGACTTTTCAAACAGCAATTAAACACTTCATATTATAATAGGAATTGATATTGGTGAGAGGTAAATTGATTTAAGAAACAACCGTACTAGACCCCTGAAAAAACTTCAATTTTCTTTAGGGATTGGAATTGTTTTCTTTTCATGCAAATATTGAATCAATTAAGCTTTATCTTAAATAAAACCATTACAAAGAAGATTTACAACGAGGAATGGTCGTCAAGAAATCATATATTCGATTATGATGGAAGTTTTTAAGATCACGGTAGAATGCTTTTTAATGTTACAAAAAATTATTTTATTTCAAAAAAATAAAATTTTATAGATACTTTTGTTTTTATGGGATAATCAAATTAGTGCAAATATTTCTTACGGTTTTTGTAAGAACTGTCACACGTCCGATTGTAGGAAATAAAAACAAAAATAATAAAATAATAAAATAATTACCATACAATTATTCACACAAAGTAACAGGCGGCATGGCATCTTCCTACAACAGAACTAATTGCATTGGAAACGTTTAATAATTTCTATTATGGAGTCTTAAATATTACTAGCGAAGAGGAACACTAACAGAGTTAATTGCTTAAATATTCGATATATCATTGAGTACTGAGGGGAGGGCAGGATCAATTCGTGATGAAAGGCACAGTTTTGTGAATTTTTGACGACACAGTTAAAATCTATTTATTTAAACAAATGATACATTAAAGTATAATATTGAAAAATATTGCTTAAAGTTTGCAATGACAACAGCAATTAGTCGGAAGTGTCCCGGAAAAAAGTTTTGACTTAAAACTATTTGGATAAAACGGATACGTTCATAAACGTGTTAGCTCACCATAAATCCTCTCTACCAGATCCATAAAGAATGTTACCATTGGCCATGATGTCTAAAACTCTTTATAAAGCTTTTTGTCGAATCTTGCCATCTTTAGGACAAACACATAATCTCTCATAATCTCATCAATTTTGCTCCGATCAACTACGACACAATATTCTTGAGATATCATGCTTCTAATTAAAAATTAATAATTTTAAAATCCTACCCTTCCCTTCCTTATTGTTTGAACTATTTGTAATTACTAACATTAATGAAATACACTCAATACGTAATCGATACAACTATCAAGAGTTTGGTATACAATAATGTGTAATATTAATTATTTAGTAGAATTTAAGTTTGAATTGTAGCAAATCGAATTACTTTATGAAAAAATTTTGCCATGTCGTTTCGAACATTCACATACCCAAGGTAGTTTTATGTCCATTATTGGCAATATATTATGTTTATTATTGTTAGTTGTTCTGTAATTGTATTTCCAAGATTAATTATCATACCAAACGGCTGTATATCTGAGTTTTCAATGCTTCTATGTTAGAAATATATATTAATTGTTTATCTTTTGTTGAAATAAGAAAAACAATTAATCAAAATACCTCCTGTATCCTACTCACAAACAATTCAAGTCTATTTTAGCTTACAACTTCTTCATTACTAAAAAATTAAAATTTAGTTGACATAGCACACAAACCATAAATATGGAAATGCATCTTTTTTTTATTGTAAATGAAAAGACAAAAAACAAAAACAAAAAATAAACTGAAATTTTAAGTTTATGAAAACACGTTCAGATTATTTTCGTACAGAAAATAATGCATACAAAATGAAAAGACATAGTCATAGTGAGTGGTATAGGTTATAGAGTATGAATCCACTACCTCTAGAGAACCCAACGTAAGATGGTGTGAGACTATAAGTGTTCTAATCTAAAAACTCTCGCCGTTACTACTGTTAAAATATATAAGACTGTTGTCCAACGGAGTGCTTACTTATATATACGATACGAGATAGATATAAAACATGATGACGAACGAAATATCCATAGGGAGTTGTGAAACAAAAATATACGAAGAAGAGCTTTCATACAGTTAGAGCAGCTCCAGTGCATGTCTACGTATGTATGTATGTACGAATGTATGTATGTGTTAGTGTAGCGAGAAATGTTATAAAGAAACATTGGAAACGTTGTTAGTTGTTCGACGATGGCGACGAATATAACGAAAGAAAGAAACGACGGCGATTCATAGTGCACTCTGACGCGACCTGGTGCTCCACCGACAACGTCGAAATATATGTATATGTATATAGAAAGAAGTTCATAATATAACGTCTATCTCATGCCACATAGTCTTCTTATAATGTAATTTATGTTTTCAAGGGCATTTTATACTTAGGAAGAAAAAGTCATCCTAACATCCAAAATATGCAACTTGTAAGGAATATTAATAGCAAAGTTGGAAATATGTGCCATTTATACTGCTTTACATCTTGGTAGAAAAAATATTTTCATGTGGGTAGAAAATACTCAAGCAGACAATACTGGAGTATTTCCTTGGTTCGTTAAAAAAATTGTATTTTCAGATTTAAAGAATTGAGCTTCAAATATTCCACTTTTTTTAAATGTTCTTAAAAATTATGTATGTAAATTAATTTCAGAACATCACTTAATTTCTCTATTATAAATAATTATTTTATCTACAAATTAGTGCAAATAACAACTGACAATTTTAATTGTTTAATTACTCAACATATGGGGGAGTATCATTATTTTTAGCACAAGTATTATAATTATTACTTAAATTTAAGCTAAAATACTGCCGAATTTAAATAAACACCTTACTGAAAATGTTTCAAATCTCAATGATTTCAGTGTTTAATGGTTCCAAATTTTGTTTCAATTTTGCTCATTCACGATCTTAAAGTCACTTTTTAGGCCAAGAATAAACCACGAAAAATCTATCTTGCTATCTTCTTGAGTTCACTTCTTGATAAAAAATGTAAAGAGACAAACAGAAAAAGATTAATAAGATGGTTTTATAATCATAAATTTTGTTCGTACCTTTCGAGTAAAAGTCTAAAAACTATGCAATCTTCCACAGCAATTATTTTATTAGTCTATCATAGAAGACTTTAGTGATGTCCTATTCTATGAAATGAATTATAAAATCTACCAAAATCCTTTGTTCAACACATTTTATCATTTGTTTCTGTCTTATCCAATGTTTTTTTTTTTTGTATTTCTTCTATGTGTTTTATTCAGTATAATACTAACATACAGTTAGTGAATACATACTTATTATATAAGAAAAATTTTTGTTGAAGGAAAAAACAACTTTTATAGTGTTCTGTTTTTCATTTTTAATTACTAAAAATATTTATTTTTTAAATGAGAACACGAAGACAAATTTTTCATTTTGTTTAACGTGAATTCATGATTTTATAACAACAACAAAAAAATTACACCATCGTTATCCATTATAATATATTCTTTCATATTTCGACACACTTAAATCAAATACCGGTTGGGGCCAAGATTGAACATGTTTTTCAACGTTTCATTATGATCATGTCAGCCTGAAAGAAAATTCTCGTATCTTATTTTGAAATCAAATATTTTGTTAAAGATTTAACAATTCAAAATCGTTTAAGTATATGCCATGAAGTATGTATTAAATCAAATACCGGTTGAAGCCAAGAATGAACATGTTTTTCAACGTTTCATTATGATCAAGTCAGCCTGAAAGAAAATCCTCGTATCTTATTTTGAAATCAAATATTTTGTTAAAGATTGAACAATTCAAAATCGTTTAAGTATATGCCATGAAGTATGTATTACCAGGGAGAGTTGTTGAACAAAACAGGAATAATTAAGTATTTATTTAGATTTTAGTTTGTCAAAACAATTTTGCTTTTCACAAAATAGATGGTAATTTTTCTAAATTTTTTTTGGCGATATTTTCACCAATACAACACTCTTAGTAATTGGTGAGCAAAATCGGCTAATTGTGATCTCGGTCCAATCGGCTAATCTCTCTTATCGTACCGAAAAAAAACATACTGGATTCACAGATCGTATCTTAAGAAGTTGTAAAGTAAAATTGCTATTTTTTCAGAGATAGCGAGTGATAAATTCGCGTTTTACATATTTACATACATTGTTACTTGAATGGTCTATATTACGCGTTTTTACACTTTCTTGGATAATTTCCCTCATACTCTTCGACAATCTTTGTATGAACTATACTATGTAGTTTGTATCACCCATATTAACCTAGCTGTCCCTCATCCTCGCATTGCAAAATTAGTCGACAATTATCAAAAAATTAAGTACTATTTATGTGCTAATTAGTTGCTCTATTTTCGATTTTGATACTCCAACCGTTTAGGAGATAACGACATTTCTTCGATAGGTTTCGAAGAAATTTTATTGCAATAGTTAATTCAATATTAATCTGGTCCCCCACCCATTTCAAATATCATTTTCTCCTAAACGGTTTAAGTTTTAAAATAGTACTAGATTTTTAGATAGATTTCGAATATTGAATCTTTAAACATTTTACCCATAATCATTTTCGAGTGACATCCGGTAAATTCTACCATATTTCGACACACTTAAACCGAATATTTTTTTCGTACTTAATATCTAAACATAAATTTCTAAAAGGGAAAAAAAGAGTTTTCTATTCTTTTCGTCTTAAATGTGAATGAATTTTTTAAGTATGTTTTCTTTCATTAAAAATATTTTTCGTACAGCATTCAAATTAAAATGGCAAAATTTTAATTGCGAAAAAAAAAATAAATTATGTTTTTTGTCTGTTTTATTCTTGTAAAATTATTTTCTAACACTTCTTTCATAATTTTTTTTGTTTTTTGTTTCTTACATGTCTGTTATAAAATGAAGTTTTATAATTATGTCTAAATATTCATCAAGTTTTCTTATTTTAAAATGTTTTTCAAATTATGAAAACCCGCCATAAAGGATTGTAAAAATGATATAGAAAGTATTATGTTTGTGGACAGTATTCTTTTCCATTAGTGAAAATTGCGGTAGATTGATACTTAATATCAAAATCCGGGATAAAATCTTACCTTTTTCTTTGAGTAACTACTGTAATTGAGGATTTAATCTTTTTTGTCAGAAAATATAAATAGAACAACTTTTGTATCTTCAATCATTTGTATTATATATGTTTTTTCAGTTGCATTTTGGTCTTTAATTCCGTTTTTTTCATAAAATCTCTCCTACAGCAGCATTAAATGAAAATTTGAAAATTGAAACATCGATAGATGAAAAATATCTTTATATTTTATTAATAAAACATAAATATTTAGTTTTATCATTTATATCAACGACATAATCTATTGAATTTTAAGAACTTTTTTTTTTCTATTTTTATATCGGTTCAAACGATGGATCATAGATCTGAGGAACCCAATTTTTAATTTTCTCATTCACTAGAGTATATTAAGAGGAGACCCGCAACCACGTTTTCTTGGCACTTAAACCTTTTGGTACCCTGTACCCTCGTTTTGAACACTCTATCACCTGAAGACAAAGATCGCTTCTTGCACAAGGTGACAATTATATTGTTGGTGGAGCTGATTACTTCCTTCTTATCCAAGCGATGACAACCTTGTATTTAAAATAATTTCAATTAAATATAAGTTTGTCGAAAATATTATTTTTTAAGTACTCGTATCTTTACATTTTTCGGATTTCAAACATTAAATTAAGTATAAAAGTTGTAACGCTTAGAAATGTTAATGCTAAAATTTTGGCCGTGGTTAAAAATTTACCCATTGAATATTGTTCCGCTTGCCTGTTAGCAATTTTATCTGTCTTTTAATTTAAGTTATATGACTAAATTGACAACGAGTTCATGAAAAAGTGTTTTCAAATAATAGATGTATGTGCCAACTATGGTGGAAAAGTCGTGAAACCTATATAACATTCAGTGGTCAATGTCGTATAGCATTTATAAATATCGATATTTTATTTTATAAACTTTCGTATGTGTATAGTTTTATATGTTACTTAATTATGTACTGAATTAATGCATTAAATTGTTGATACATATAATATTGATATGCGATCATTTATCGTATATTTAAATAATTAACACAGATATTGTGTATTAAATATTATCTTCACCTATACTTGTAATAGCTTCATCAAGATTTTTACTCCGGGCAAGTCCGATTCATTTATTTTATCAAAAATTCGGAGGATCACAAAAAAAAAAGTGATTTAAAATATTACTTGACATACGCCTGTTAGTTATAAAAAAGATACTAAAAGTAAAATATTTACCAAAATAAATTTTAGTTATCTCCAAATTTGAAACATTTAGTTTCATTTTTAACTTCCAATTAACAAGAATTTAATTTAACAAAAAAATTGAAATTTTTTAAGGTGAAAATAAAAAAGTTAACTAATTGAAAAGTGGCTTTAGCGTTAAGAAAATTTAATAAGCATCACAATTTATTTAAACGAATTATTAAAAATTTGCAAAATTTGCAGTAGAAATATTCTAAAGCAGAAAAATTAAAAATTTATTTTAAAAAAGCTGTAAAATTTTCTGAAAATAATAATATTTCTATTATGCAAAATAAATTTTTCAAAATAAACCTTTTTTTTTCAAAATTTATTGTGAACATTTGCTACGTGATACCCAAATATTTGCAACAAACTAATAATATCGGATGAAACCTAAAAAAAATTTTTATAACAAAATAGCGAAAAAAAATAAAAACGCGATCGTACATTTTTATTTTTATGTGATGTATAAAAATATAAAATTTTTTATCTTTTCTATTTACTATACTTTTATAGTGAATATTTTTATGCGATGTTGCCAAATCATGGGTGGTGTTTTCTGTATTATGACCCTTTGCCTCCCCAACCCGTTCTTGTCAGATCGATTTTTACAGCCGGGCGAGACTGTCGGTGCATCGTACGGCCCCCCATCCATTGCTAGCAGGAATATACTGATGGCATGAGGTTACCACCATTATTACACTCTCGTACCATATACATATATATATATATATATATATATATATATATATATATATATATATATATATATATATATATATATATATATATATATATATATATATATATATATATATATATATATATATATATATATATATATATATATATATATATATATATATATATATATATGGCATCCAATGCAATGCCGCCCGCGATCATCCGTCTGCTATATTCTATATAACCTAGTACTATACAATAATACTATGTATGTACTGTGTAGACTTCAACTAAAAAGTCATCAAAAAAAGCATATAAACATGGATACGAGTATTCGTGTTTATTGTTTGGAGTGTTTACCAAATTTTTGTTCAATTTTGTGTAGTACTACAATTTTTTTTTTTTTTTTTTTAACAGTTTTATCAACAAACTTTACAAAAAAAACAAAAAAACAAACAAACAATATGTATAAATTGTGGGATAATGTGGTGTTTGAATAGTAAAATTCAATAAAAGATAAAACTGTTGTTAAAAGATAAGACTCATTTGGAACGTCAATATCTACAAAAGTATTCACGATAATCTATGTTAGATAAAATCAGTAGTAAATACCAAGACTTCTGTAACACTATACATAATCCAATTTATAATAATTATTAAAAATGTAAAAAAACATACCTACTGTAGTCACTTTATAACCTTAGTAGTTAGAAAATGACTTAAAATGAATAAAAAAATATTAAAAAAAAAAAAAACCTTGATTAGATTATAAATTTGTTCAAAATAATAGTATAACAACCTTCCTTTGAATTTTTCATCAATTTTCAGAATTTCATTATTTTATTATTAACGTGTTTATTATTTCGTTTTCTTGTATGTCTGTCCGGGGGGAACTTCCCGATAAGATAGATACTTGAAATTGGGACCATAGCTTAAAAGTGGATGACAATACATGGGAATGTAAAAAAAAATTCTACGGAAAGGATGAGAGAAAATAAGAAGGCGAGAAAGATCAATTACGTTCACTATACCAAATACTTCATTCATTTAACCCTAAAAAAAAAAGGCAAAAAATAATAAAACTAATTTTATAATTTCTCTAATTTCAAACTAAAAACATGTAAGTGTATTTCTACTTCTTACATACCTGTTTTTAAAATTTCTGTTTCCCATCTCACTGTTTATCAGTCCAGAAAATGGATATCACCTCATAAGCTATAATAACATGGTACTCTGATGAGGAAGCTCTGTTAAATTTCAATTTAGACGGCATATCTCCGATATCGTTTTCGATGAAAGTATAGAAACACATTTTCAGTATAATCAACAAATTTTTATGAAACTTCAAAGATAGATTCAGTAGTTTTTGGTTTATCAAACTCTTTTTATAACCATATTTTCCACTTTTATATTATATGAACCAGATCATCTGCACTGGACATCTCGATCATTGACGTCAATCGTCGATAATACAGATTCAGCAAATAATCGATAGCATCTTCAATGCTAAATTAGATAGTTCAGATTAGTTACACAGTAATATAAGATTAGTTAAAGAGGAATAAACGGTTTAATAATTGATATAATAAATACGAGAATACTTAATTTTGTAAATGGTATTGAACTATTCTCATTGAACTTAAATAAATAATTAAGTCGTCTTATAACTAGATTAAGATAAAATACATAATATCTGCTGCTTATACATACTATCTGCTGTACCTAGATTTCATCTTCAATATTCTGACAGTGAAATCCAATGTATGTGACTCCAATTAGTCTTAAGGTACTTTGATTTAGAATATAGGGCTTACAAATTTGTACAAATACTCTGGTGACAGCACTCTTGGTTATTTAACCCTCCTGATTTACCGTGCCAATTACTGAATACAATAATATATATTCTAAAGGTCAAGAAGGTCAAAGGAAAATGTTTTTAACATTTTATACCGTACTAACAGTGAGGTATTTGTAAAAAAAGATTTTAATTCGACGGATTGTCTAGGTAATATTATGTATTAAAATTATAATCCGACAACAAAGTAGTCATCATCAGTATAAATTAGCTAAACATTATTATCTAAAGAAGAAAATAATAGGGATACATTTATGATAATGATTACATTATAGTCGAAATACATATTTTCAATACAAAAATTTGGTCTGCATATTGGATTTAATTTCAAACAGTTATAGATTAGGAATCACGAATGATTTTAATAAGTCCTTCGCAGTAATGATACAAAACAAAATTATCCAATAAAGTCAACTTTATCACTTTAATATCAACAATAATATTTTTCTTACTTAATATTCAAATATATTGGCCATAACCAGGTAACCAAATTTATGAGAGTATATTAACAGGGAAACTGTAACAGCGTTGCTTGACCCTAGATCTCTTGATCCTCTGTATCCTCTTTTAGGAACATTATATCACCTGAAGCAAGGATGCTTTCTATCACAAGGTGACAATCAAGTTGTTATTATGCTGTTGGTAGAGCCGGTTACTTCGTTCTTATCCAAACAACGACATTGTGATCAATCAAGCGCCCTTTTTTTTATTATTACAATTGATCAAACTTCCGTTGCCTGCAGTAAAACCCGTAACCACCTGCTTGAGTAGTCAAGTAGGTGAAGGCATTAGTGTCATCACTCACTTGGACACTGATCCGGTTATGGTCTGCTAATTTAAGCTCCTTCGAAAAATAACCAGATTAAAAAAAACGTTAAAATATCCGAATTTCATTTACAAAACAGATTGAATTATTCTTAAAATATTTTGTAGCTCTATAAACTGAACACCAATAATCTAAATTGATAAATAAGTTTAAGTTAGATCGTCCATAGACAGTATAACATATTAGATAATAACTGACCAAATCGTCCTTGACCTATTATGCAATAAACTCGAAAAGTTGGTAATAAAGGATGAAACAAAAAGGACAACAACAAATATTTAAAAATAAATAAAAATAAAAATTTTATTTAGTATAAATATAATTAAAATTCCACGAGTAAATTAAAGTTTTACAAATATAATTGTAATAATAAAAGTTTTATCAAGTGAAGTTTTTGATTCTCGTTTTGTTTTGTGAACAATTCAAGAACAATTTTCAAGTGAATGGTAGCCCCAACGAACGACCAGCCAGACCAGCAAGACAAAGTATAACCACAGAGGTTAAACTTATGTATCATGTGCAATAATAATAATAATAATAATAATATAGCAAGCAACCCATATAGAGTAGTAAATGTAATCCTCTAATTGGTAAAACAATTACCTACATATTGTACTTGTAGTTAGGGAAACAAACTTTTAGAAAACACAAACAGACTAACCCAAAACCAAAAAATAAACCGATAAACTTTCACTACTTCCTCAACTATATATATATATATATATACGTTCAAGTGTTTGTAGTTTTGTTTCAAAATGTTGTTAAGCTAGATCAAAATGGCATAAACAACTGCAATTTGGAGTCTGTAATACAAAATATTTACCTCGAGAAAAATATACAACATGCAGTGGTAATTACTGTTTAGATTTTCAAGCGGTGATTTATTAGTAACAATTTTTTTTTTTCAAGTTAAATTTCATGCGCTACGCGCATCGTATTGATGAACACATATTGCCAGGCAGTTATCTCGCCCAATAGACACGTGTTTTTGAAAATGTTGTGTTTTGTTTTTGTTTATTAGATTTTATTGGTAGACGACGCGAAACGCAATATTCGCCAGGCTTAATATCCCCTTCGCACTATTTATGTTTGAACTAGATGGCACAGACTTATGATAGTACCTCTTACCGAAAAAATTTTCACCAAATTAAATAAGCATTGTTGGTCTTTGGAACAACAAACAGCTTCTAATTTGGACTCTATTTGATCCCAGTGACAGTGTGATCAATCAACCGCCCCATTAATTATAATCGATCACACTGACTCTACCTGGATTTGAACACGAAACATAAATACGATAAAATGTCTTTGCAAACCTGTGAGCCATTTTTACCCGGCTTAAGTTCAGTATTCAAAATCTAAATTATTTTTGAAATAGCAACACATATACAACATAACATACATTATATGTTTAACCATCTCTCTTGATCATGTACAAAGTAAATTCCTATCAGCTGTTTCTAACATATTATCATCAAAGTGTATAAGAATGAAATAAATTTAAAAACAAAGAGATACATATATTAATAAAACTTTATCATATATGTCTATTTCTTATTTAAGTTTAACATTATACAAACATACTTATAGTTTGATAACATTATTTTACAAAACAAAGATGCAGTAATACGGTAAAATATATTTATTATATTAGCTCTCACTTTCACATAATGCATTTATAGATATAAAAATAAAACATTATATCTAACTGTCTCACTTTCTCAATTTTCAAACTTAATATATATGTTTGCAATTTACAATGTTGTAAAAAAAGAAGAGTGAAATATTTGAAAACATTTTCAAACTATATTTTCTCTCTTTTTAAAAATACTTTATAAAAGAAGGATAAAATTTGTTATTATACATAGTACACTTCTCTCTTTATTATTATCACAATTTGTGCATTGATGAGTAATATGACCCTAGTGACGTCATTGCAAGCTTTTATACTCTTGCAATGTTTTTATACACATGATTTTAATGCGCATGAACATTCATGCTATGTGCAATAATGAAACATGCCTTCCCCATCGACAACGAAAACGACGTTGAACGAATTGTAAATTTTAACTCGTAATAATAAAACATTGGCGCATCACGCGAATTAAATATTGATTTCGATATTTTATTGTTTTTTTTTTAATACCCGGTTAACTTACAAGAGTATTGTAAAGTTTAGACCCAAATTTATTACCTTACAAATTATTGATCGAAGAAAACAAAAATAGAAGAAATATTCTTTGACAATTCAATTTGCATACATATCTGTCAACATGCGGAATGAACCGCTAAGAAAACTTTCACTTTGATCTGGACCATATCAAATATTGCTCCGTATTAATATCTTTCTTTGTTTTAAAATGAATAACGTATTCAAATAATTGAATATATATCCAACTTTATTATTTGCAAGAGAGATGAGCTGTGTACAACGCGAAAAACTTTCTGATTTGAAATGTCCAGCTAATGGTCCTTAATTAAAAATCTAAAACCATTCATCTCATCCAGTTTGTTGATAAATAGTAGTCAAATGTTTTAATCTTTTTATCCTTGAAAAAATAAATGTGTATACTCGCATAATGATTATGTAACTTGAGTGAGACATAATTTCAAATACTGGCTGGTACTGACTAATGATCTCATATTTTGCCGATCACCATCAATTTTGAGATGACGTCAATCATTCTTATTTGGATTAGGGTATTCAATTTTAATGCACTCCAGTTAACCAGGAATGATTTTGTAGTCTCTTTTAGAAAATTTTATGAGTAAAACTCATACCCTTTTAAACCATTCAACCTACTTTCCAAGAGTCCGGCAGCTCATATCTTTAATTTTTTGAGAAAAACTTTTTAAAACTATTAGAAAATTATGTGATTATGTAAAGAAGCTCTGTAATTTATGAAGTAAAACTTCTTTAGACATGCTTGAGTAAGCTCGTGAATGTTACGAAAAGTGGGCAAGCCGAACGGAAGTTGAGAGGTAGATATGAGTTAGTAATGTTAGAAAGAGAGAGAGTATAAACATATACATACATAAAGATGGAGCTAAAGAAGTTTTAATTCAGTCTAAGGCACGCACACTCGTATTATTTTTTTGTTTTGTTTCTTATTTTACCCGTTTCTCTTCTCTGCCGTATCTGATATTTTTGCAGTTCCCGTAGTCAATGTCAGATATTTCATCAAGCTTCAGTCCGTTTTGGACAGCATTTCTGTAAATGGTTTATAAGTTGTTGTTACATCATCACGTTTCGTAGACATAGTACAAATTACAATATGCTACACTTTTTATATCTTCAGTTGCAGAATATATAAAAAATATTCATTAATGACTTTTCTTTTTTAATTGCTTGTTTTCAAAGCCGTTCACTCCAAGCTTTGCTTTTTTCACAATATTCTACAAAAATTGTATTTTGTAAATTCAGGATGTATTTGATAAATTCTTTGTTTTATTTATGTAGGTACTAAATATTTTTATGATTAAATTTCCATTTTACGAAAAACTAACATTAAACTATGTACAATACTAATTTCATTAGTCCTTAGGCTTTTTATTTAAATTTTAGATTCCCGTTAGTGGAAGAAAAAAATAGTTTTAGTAAAATGTTTATTAATTTAAAAAGCAAAAATAAGATAAAAATTTTATGACCCTCATGTGAAATAAATCCACCATACCACCAATGCTATCTATCTATGAAGAGAGTCTTTCTATACTGCATTTACTATGAAGGCGGCGTCATGCAATGCATAATAACGCGTCTACTTTGCACCACCCATTCTATTTTAACACACACACACCATACAAATACTACAAGAGCAAGAGAGCACATTATTATTATTATACTTTCTTTATTCGGTTGTGTATGTCCGTCTTTAACTAACTATATATTTATATATGTAAGTCCTCTTCTGTACATTGCCACTAACACCTCTAACATAGTTCACAAAACTGAACTTTTCACAAACTATAACATAATATTCATAGTTCTATCTCTGTTACACTTCCATTTACTTCAATTGATTGAACTCTGTTTATTTTGACAGTTTAGTGATGAATTGTTTTAGGTTAGGTGTACGTATATTATTCATCTATATCTATCAATGTATGTATCATACATCAAAGAATCCTCTGAATGTCTATAGGTTTCAGTAATAACTCTTAATATTGTTTTGGTTTATACAAAAGATAACGAACGTATTATATGTATTCAAATGTTTGCTAAATATTGTAATGTATATCTATAATATAATGTAATTAATTATATACATGTTTAGTTGCATATATTTTGTTTTAAACTATGTTTTATATGTTGACTAAACATTTGTTTAAATCTTTTGTTTGTATACTAAATATAATTGATAACTCTTAAACTAATGATCGGAATTTTTTTTCTTTATTCGAATTGTGAAAATGGAATTTGAAGTGCACCCAACTAGCTGGGGGCAAGTGTGTGAATCGTAAGTAGGTATATTGGCGATTATTAGCGAGAAGTATTTACAAGAAATACGAAAAAAAAAATCTTAAATTAAAGCACAATAATCATATGACTCCATTTTGTAACTGAAATTACAGCGTTGGTTCCTTCGTTTTAGTTCTTTTTATATTTCAATACTACATGGTTGCATTGGACCATGTAGTTCAATACAACAATTTTGTAAGCTCAGAAAGCCCCTCATTTACGTATGAACCTGAAAATAAGATCTTTATCTTCCCATTTTTCTGTTATTTTTTTAAAAATATTATTGTTAAAAGGTTTTAAAAATTAAATGCTACAAACTTTAAAGTAGATTTCTGTGTATTCCATCTTAATTGAATGGATATTGATACTAGTAGCTACGTTCTAATCAAAATTTATCCAAGCAGTTTTTGTGTACGATAACTACAGACTTTTAAAGCTTTTAATATAATATTTAGCAAGTATTTTGTTAATTAATACAATAGGTTTTTGAAATTTTTAGATGATATTGACGAGAATAAATGACGTTCCCTTTCTCTCGGTTTTCAGGGTACTAAGAATTCTTGTAAGGTTTGGAATGGATTGAGCTAAACATTATTCTAGGCTACAAGCAAGTCTAATAAAAACAAGAAGAAGCGAAATCTGCACTGCAGTCTTTAATCCAGAATTTCGCTGGTTAAGATACATCATGTGTATGCCTGACCTCGAGACCAGAAACAAAATCCAAACTGTTTATTCACAAAAGCTCTAAACTGTTTTTGTAGCTTTCTTCAAAACCCGACACATTGACTGTGTAGAATTGGAAGCATCAAATTCCAGTAACGTACTTATTTGTAGTATTGTGTACTAAATTTTTCTGGAAGCAAATATTAGCAATTTCTCTCTTCAATATGTATTATTGAATTCTTTCTCAAGTCGATAAAATACTAAGAGAGTACAGCAAAGAAATCGAACATAAAGTATAGTAACCTTCAATCACGAAAACATATAACATAGAATTGTGAAGAAAAAGAGAAAATGATGAACACGATAGTTCTTTGAATTTTCTTATTTATTCATGAATTCACTAGCAATGTTCGTTCGTATGACTAAATTGTGTCGTGCGTCGATGGTCGCTTACAAACAGTCAGTTGAATGGACGACAAATGTACGTTTAGGTAGGTAGCTACTTTGTCTTACACTCAGACACCGATTTTATGAATATTGAACGAGTATATGTAATATAATCTTGTTAATATTCAATTTTAATATGAATCTGTTGGAACTTGTGGAAAAAAAGCGAACATAAAGACTCCCGAATTATAAAAAAATTTATTATGCGTAAGGACTGTAGTATTTTCAGGACATTTTGATGCCAGTCCAACATCAAAAAAGTATATCATCGGCTTTAGTCCTTAAGAACAAGGATTATCATTGGTTTGGATGAGACTGTGAAGATGGTCATGAAAGTTGCAACTGATCATCTTTTCTTCTAGAATTCGTTACACTGTAGATACATCGTTCGAGACCGCGGTAAAGGAGTCAGAGCCACCGGTTTTTTTACCAGTCAAAGATCAGGTTTTCATTTATTGGGGATGGATTAATCCAGAGTGCGTAAGGACAAGATTTTCATCATTGATAGGTTTGAATTAAAATTCAGCCGCACTATGAATCAAACCCGGACCATTGGCATGAAAACTCTGGACGGTATCGCATAGCCACTATGCAAATAAAAATAATTATTATATTAAAGTCTGCGTACTCATATGAATTCGCTTAGGATACATTGCTATTCGGCACACAAATAGTTGTTACTCTTTAACATTTTTGCACTCAAAATCAGAATAATTCTAAAAATGAAAATTTATGACAAGATATCTGTAACGTTAGGAAAATCACAAGATATAATCTACATAAAATTTTATCTCTAGTAGGTAACTTTTTTTCTGCCTTTATCCGATTCACTTTTAACCATAGGCATGATCTAGTGAATAATGAGGTTTTAACATTTTTTAAAAAGTACATACGAATTTAAAAACTACAAATGGGAGACAATTTTGCAAACAATTTCATTTATTCATTAATTTTCTGAAACCCTGAAAACGTAACTCATAGTTTTATTTATCAGATTTTTCATAATTTTTATGTATAAAAAATTCCAAATTAACTTTGATTATTTAATTTAATTACACTCAAATATTCTTTACCAAATTCGAGTTCCGAATTAAAACACAACCACATAATATTATGATAATAGAACGTCAACAACCGACGCCTTTCTCTCTGTGCACAAAACACGCGCCTATACTCATCTATATTTAGCTGACGACGTTTAGTTGTGATGCGTCGCTAACTAGCCGGTCGTCGACCATTTTTTTTCAACCATTCGTAAAACGTTGTTCACGTTTCTAAAAATTTCGTATAATAATAACTGAACTGAATGTATCATCATCTCTCAAACATTGATATTTTTATACCTATTTATATATTTATTATATTCTATGTAGTGTAACTTTATTCAAGGCCACATAAAATACCAAAAGACTGTATCGTTAAAACTGTTATATACCTTGAAAACTATGTTTTTTTTTATTCCTTTCGGTCAATGAAAAACAAACTTTTCGAAAAAGGTAAGTATTCAAAAATTCCATTCAAAATTTATATAAATTGAACGAAAAAAGTTTTATTGATTTTATTCTATGTTGCTTTTTTTCTTCTTATTCTGTTCATCGTATTGTTTGATTGTAGCGTGTAGGGTATACATATCACACAGTTTTTCCTTTTTTGTAATATATGGGTGCTATGAAATTTTTATTCGACAGTGATGCGCAACTCGTAATATGTATACAAAGAATTTGATACACGCATGCACTTCACATGGTTATGAGACTTTGTTGATTTTTCTTTCACAAAATATTTGAATATTTTTTGAATATACAGTATGTAATATATTCTTTTGAATTATGTAACAAATATTTAATGTTTAATATTTATTTGTTTTGTAAAAGTGAAATTATTGAAGATAAAAATAAAACATGTGTATTGTTCGCTCGCGATAGAAATAAAACTACAAGGTTAAGAGATAAATATAGAATATCAAGAATTGGATAATTGGATTTATTTGTGAATAGATTGATTAATTTTATCATTATTATACATTTAATTTACAAATATATTACATATATGAAACTAATACAGTCTCCGAGTTAAATTCTCAGTAAATGTTTTTATTAAAAATGCTTTTATTAAAATAATGAAATATTTATTAAACAATACTTATGTGAAATATACAACGCATGGGCAAAACGGTTTTGTCTATGACACCACGGTTCTTATGATGCTATTACTGCTTTACAAGCACGCATACACGCATACTATCTCTATAATAAATACTACATAATGCTTATATTAAATTCTTCCGTACGTTATATTCTATAGATATTTTAATCTCATTCTCTCTCAAGTTATACCGTGAGTGACTGTCTCTTTTTACTGTCGCATTTTCTATACTACTTTGATTTTTTCTTTTCACTAAAAATTTGTTTTTTCTTGTGAGTACGGAAGTATTGTTTTCTCCGAATAAAAATTTATTTTACTTTATAATGTTATAATTTTTTATTTTGACGTTTTGAAACTTAGCAATTTTTATTTCGTGTCCATCGTTTAAACTCAAGTGAACGTGCAAAGCTCCATAACTAATTATCAAATATATATAAATTTGTGGTAAACAATAATGAAGATGAACAGGATAGTTCCACTTTAATTAGCTCCCAGTCTAAAAGTCTTACTCAATTACTTATTTTTAAATCAATTAAGAATACAAAATTGCATGTTCTAATACCTCTGTTTTTATGTCATAACGTGGTCGATTGCGTATATTTTTAATTGCACACCTAAAATTCTCTATTATTTTGGTCACAATTGGAGCTTGACACAAGCTCGATCTAAAGGCCATTTATTTATCTAGAAAATGAAAAAAAAATTATAATAACACCTGCTTTTACAAACTTAACATCACTTCATTAGGCTAATAATTGTAATTCATTTAATCCATGTATTTAATTCAGAATATTATCTATCGGATACCAGAAATTCGGATATTTTATTATAGAAATACTTACTTATAGTTTGTCATTCATAAATAAACTTTTTTTTAAACAAAGATGTAGATAATTACTGTAACACTGAATTTTTTATATTTTTTTTTCATTAACAAATGTTATACGTTATAAATAATAAACTGTATTATAGTCTTGATTTTATTTCTAGAAATTCATTTCCGTTATAACATTGACTGTTTGTCGTGAAATGTATCATTTTAACTTTAAGACAAATCAAATACTTATAAAAATAGAATTGTCTTGTAGAAATTAAAATAAAATAGATTCAGTTAATTTTTTAAAGAATTAAGTTTTTAAAGACATATGCTTTCATATATAATAGGGACATGTTATCGTTTCAAAACTATCTATAGTTTATGAGTAATATCGAATCAATATTTTTTAACTAGAGGCTACTAAATTTGTGTGATCCTCTGCAGTATTTATTGTTGATAATAATAGAATAGCATAAATTTGAATCTTAAATTATAAGCAACTGTGACATTTTCCAAACAGACAATTTATCAGTCAAATCATACAAATAAAGTTGATGAATGCGTGTTGAGCTCTAAACAATCTAAAATGCATCCAATTTGAGTGTTTAATAGCTCAAATGATACGCATTGAGTGTTCTAAGGCCAAACTATACATTTCGCAATTTTAATGTGGCGTTTCTTACCCGTTTCGTATCCAAATATCTCCTTCTAAGGTAGATATTGTTCTTTCTAATAACACTAAGTGACTTTTCATTTTAGATATTATACAATCAAATTGAATGAGATCAAGGTGCGGATATTCAACTGAATTTCAACTCTTTATGAAATTTTCTCCACTCGAAGTTAAATATTTCTTGTTCTAATAAACATAGTAAGTTTGTTTTGATTAAAGAACATTCAAGATCTTTCAGTTGAGCTATAAAACGCTCAAATTGAATGTTATGAAGGAGAGAAAATTTCGGATATTCAGCTCTTTATGAAATTTGCTCCAAAGTTAGATATCTCCTATTCTAATGAGCATTGAAAGTTCCGCTAAAGAACACTCAGTGACTCAATATATGCCATTTGAGCTATAAAACACTCAAATTGGATGAGATAAAGAAGAGCCAGGCGTGGACTTTCAACTTCTATTTACACTTCTGTTAAAAACTTGGCTTAGAGAGAAGAGCGGGGCTTGTTCGCCATTATACTCCTCTAAAATCCACACTTGATGCTTTTTTTAAACTTCCGTATATTTATAAACAACATACCTACATCAAATACAATCTATAAGTATTTAAAAATAAAAATTGATTCTTAATATTTCCGTCTAACACGCTCTCAAATAATAAATCATACTTTAATTGTAAAGCAATTTTATTATTTAATTAGAAAATAATAATTATAAAAATAATCAATAATAATAATACTATACAACACATAATGCCAGTTGCGTTTTTAAAAGAGAAATCATTATGATTAAAACTGTACCTATTATTTAAAAGTCGTTAAAATTTTAATTAATTACAATATTTCAACATTAAAACATTGATTGGCATCGTAAAAATTGCTTCTATTGCTAATCCAGTTGTTTTTTATTGACATCAATGAAAAGACTTATGGAGCTAGTTTTGAAAAGTCTAATAATGTTTAGAGTAACCAATAGAAATCATGTACTATTTTAATCTTTAACCGACTACAAAAAAGGAAGGAGTTGTATTACAGCTTTTTTGTTTATGAACCGATTTTAATAACTTTTTTTTCGTTGACTTTAATATAGCTTTAAATTGATCAAATATTAGTATGAAGAAAATATTTTGATAGGTAATAGGAGAGGGTTAACAAGATGGTTACAAATAATCCAAATTTCAAGTATCGAGTATCGGGAAGTTTGTCAAAAATTAATTACAAAATTTCACCCATGCAGGCGTACAAGAATACAAGTTTATAAAAACATTTTAATTAAAGATGTATTTTATATCAAAATATGGTGGAAGCGTAATGAAATGATATGTTTATATAAAATTATGTCATAATATTATATTGTCATTAAATTTATATATATTGGCTCCATTTCAGCTCAATCGAAATACGTGAAATGGGTCAAATGTAACATACAAAATTTGATTACAGGCAGACAGCGGTCGACATGTGAAACTAAATAAAAGCTTGTAAAAAATGTAGGGTTTTAGTTTAAAAAATGTTGATCTGGTTGACCGTATTCTGTTTAGTGCTACTTTATCATATTATCAAAGACAATAGAATGCAGAATACTTGTATTATACAGATAGGTACTCAAACAAGTAGATGGTATTACAATATTGACTGCAAAAGCATTGTTAAAACTAATATAAGATTCAAACAATATGAAAATGAATTTAAGTAAAAGAAGTACAAACTTAATATCAACTAGTGACTTACACAAACATTTATTAACATTTACAATTATACAACCATTTATCAAAATTTGATACAAGATGCTAAATATGAATTGTTTGAGTGTAGTAATATTTTTCTAACGTTGCTTGAAAAGCTGATGGAAGTAAGTTGATTCCGCAAATGTTCGGAGAATAAACAAATCGCAGATATTTTCTATTTTATTCATGTATCTGTTTCGAAACTTGGAGACTCGTCTGAGCAAAACTTCTGAGTATTTAAATAAGCTATTATATTTATCATGAAGTGTTTTTATACGTTTATCAAGATGTGATTGATGATATAGGGTTGACGATCAGAATATTAAAATGAAAAATCGATAGTTTAATCGACAGATTAAGATATGGTAGATTGATTATGTGCTAAAAAATGTACATTCTACTAATCTTCTGATTTCAGAATGTCGCAGGTTGCGGGTCCTGTTTTCAACTTTGTGGCCCTCCCATTCTCTTATGCACGTTAAAATTCTGATAATAGTGGCATACAGCATTTCGATCTTCATGAGTAATAAATTTTTAAAATTCAATGCATTCACTCGGTTATATGACCAAAATTGTAACTAACAATAATGTTTGTGAGCATCTGAGACATTTGCTGTCAAATTGAGATAAAATAGCTATCATCATGACATATGGTAATGAACTCTTTCGGTATAAAATCTATTTTTTAATAAATCAACTTTAAATTGGAAATTTATGTGTCAAACCAAATAGAGTATTCTGTCAGTTTATAGCGTGAAGTATGTTCTAGTCATGATATTTAGTGTAGGTGCACCTGATAAATCGTTAAAATTTTAGTAAAGAAAAGAGCCACTCGAAATATTTTTATAATTCTATTACAACAGTTTATTTACAAACTTTTACTAACAAAAATTATAATAAACTAAAATGAGTTTATTTTTTTAATTACACGATTTTTTCATTATTGAAAGACATATTGAAACTAGTATAATTTCAGAGCCAATCTAATAAATTCCTGTTTTCGGATATGCAAACAAATATTACTGTTTGGTGTTGAATTTAATTTATTTATTAAATTTTACATATTTTATAAATACAATAATAAAATTAATTAACTCAATCAAATTAATACATTTTACATAATTTAGTTTTAATTTAATTAATTTTGACTTCATTGCAGTGTATCTGGTGGGTATTCTTCAAGCTTTTATGTTTCAACAGTTGAGTCCATTGGACCAAATATACACAAACACATTCACAAACTTAATCTTACGTGTTAGGTTTGGAACACTTCTCCAAAATTTCGATTTGCTATCGTTATTGAGTTATCTTGATGACAGACGGGCGTAATTAGGTGATTCTATGACCACCTATTATCATAATTTTGTTTGGGATTTCATTATTTTCTAGCGTTACCAGTTTTAGACTAAAATTATTATATTCTAGCATATTGTAAATATGTGGAGTCTAAGTATAAAATCGAAATGTAAATGAATAATCTTTTTAAAAATGTAAAAATTTAATCATTGAAGAGATCCATCTGATTTTTTAAGGCTTTTTCCTTGCGGATGGTACAATAGTTTTTTTTCGATATTCCATATATGAAGTCTCAATATCCCAGAACCAGTATAGTAATTGTATGATGACACACAATTTATTAAACTATATTTGTATCGCTTATATTTAGGTATACGTATACCGGTGTTACAGAACAGTTATTATATTTAAGACGATACATGTAACTGAAAGACTGTTTCCGGTTTGCCAGTATTTAATTCAAAAAAAAAAATATTTTTTGTCAACACATTAATCTTGACAATGTTTATTTTTGAAAAATTCAAATTTCATATCATTGAAAATGTTCGTACATAAGTGCATTCTTTTAATTTATTTCAAAATAATTTACTATGTTTATGAAAGGTTAATAAAGGTCAGATGTGTGTACAAGATAAAACGGCTATTTATTTTGATACTTTCTTTCCATTCAGCATGTGCTACTGGACATTTATATCCTTTCGAAGCAAATTTAGTGTATCTATTATTTTTCAAAAATTATTTTCAGTAAATGTCCGAAATTAATTTTCTATACATCTCATGAAAATTCTACCACAAGGTCTTCGAACACTTCTACCACTCTTGGGCATTATTACCCCAATATTATCAGCATAAAGGTATATTCGACGATTTATTAAATATTGTACATTGTTCAAGTTTTTGATGACCTAGTAAAGAAGAATGATGAAAATATTTTGCTGAGACTCTATCTTCTTTATTAAAATCAAATTGAATACAAGATCGATCAAAATTTAGATAAAATGTATTATGTAATATTTTTAATAAAATTTCATAACCGTATACCATACCGTATTGGTAAGTACCTATACCAATTTAATTTCAATTTACCATACAAAACTTGCCCGTGTACAAGTAAAAATTAATTATACTTTCACTAATTTGCTACCGAAAAATTTACTATTCATAAATAAATTAATAAAAGATTTCATTAGCAAGAAATATGTTATTTAATAATATTAATATGTAATAAGTATTTAAAGTCTGAAACGATGTAAAACCAGTTGAAAATTGAAGCTGAATAATGACGTCACATTCATGAATATTCGGAACAGTTGCGGAGCAGTCTACAATTTTATATTTTTGTTTGTTTGGAAATTTATGCAGCTTGAATTTGTTGAAAAACAATATGCAAACTTGAATCTACTCTATATAGAAATTTTACGAAGAAAATTTTTTTTTTTTAATATTACGGTCGATCTGATAAAAATCAGAGCGCCATTTATCAAACTCAACAGTTAATAACACATATATTATACTAAGAATTAAAAAGAGATAAAAAAATAAGGCATAAGAATTCGAACTGCAAACGAATAGTTGCCATTTTTTACATTGGTTAACGTTAGGAGGCAAGAGTTTTCATTCGCTTATACACAATTATGTACGATATTGCTAAATTTAATTCAATTCTTCGACTTATGAAGGGAAGGGGAAGGTATGCTGCTATGGCTGAATTTATAAGGAACTATACCAGTATTCACTTTGTGCAAACCAAATGGAAAACCATTGGTAAGGATAACCAGCACCCGATTCTAACGATGAAATTCCTCCCGAATATCACTGAGGAGGTGATTTGGTTCAGAATAATGAATATAAACTTCATATTTTAAATCAAATGTGTATTATTTTTTTAAATAAATAATTAAAAGGTAAAGCTTTCAACGTTTTTATACAAAAATCATTTAAAAACGATTTATAACGGAAATATTATTAGGAGATGAATGTGTTTAAAAACTGACTTAATGGGAATAAAACATGATTAGTAAGGACGATAATCCAGAAGTATTTGCTTGATTTATAACATCCAGACATCTAAATATCCAAAAATAACGAACTCCATGTAGTATATATATAATTAAACGAATTTGATAGTTAAGCGATTAAGCATTTTAGGCTTTGTAATTTTATAACTGCTTATTAAAATTTAATTTTCATGTCTATACCTATTATTATGTATAGATATTTTTCAATGCTGTTCACAATACGAGGATTATTATATTTTGAGAGATTAATTCAAGAAATTTTTTCTGTTCGTTTCTAATATCCCGCATATCTAACCAGTCAAAATGTTTTTCTAGGTCCTTGGATCGTAATATTGAAATACATATCGGATCACTGCACATTAAACATTGAAGACAATTATTATGCATAATGTTTAATAGATGCCAATTTTTTTTTAATTCTCAATAAATAGTTTATTAATTACAGGGTACTCACTTCTGTATAGGTAACTACCAATATAATACAAATTTGTAGGTAGTCATTTGTATATTATTGGACATAAATTCATTTTAATTGGTTGTGATTATATGCAATAAACGTTTTTAATAATTAGATATAGCAAACAACATACATTTATATATACATATTTTACTAGTGTACTAAAAATAAAAATAGATAGAATTAAAACAACTAACTTGCATTAAGTGTGCGCTACGATGATGCTGTATAAAAAGGATGAACGGTCCACAGTGCACACTGATGTTTTATATTGTTTTGAGTTTTGTCTTTTGTTTGTTTTTTCTATGCTCATAAAGTACGGGATCCCAGCACTCACTTACTAATACTAGTAAACTCAGTGACTCACATTCGTTCTAGAGAATTCAAGAAAAACAAAATAAAAATTTAAAAAATTGTAAACAAAACTTTTCCCTGCAAGAACTTTTGAAAATTCTCATTAATCTCATCTCAAATTTTTTAAAGCACTCTAGTTACTGTGTGGGAATGCTGTGTAAAATTTTCCAAACATTAAGAACTCATTGAAAATATTACATTGTTAAATCAACAATAATTGAAAATTTATAGAAGTAAATATAAACAGAGTCGCTTAAACGAAATGATATCTGAATGTAAGCCACATTTCTTTATCAGAATTAGCTTTTAATACAATTAGTTTTTATATACGGATTGTTCACAGATTCATTTTCCATAGGATAACAAAGGGGAAGTCGATATTTAAATACGTGTATATAAACTACACACTCACGTATACTTTACTATAGAATCGACACACACATACATACTTTAACATTATTTTGTTTTGTCAGTAACCCGTACTTAAATTCCACCGCCAATATTGAATTTTTTTTTAAATAAGCATATTATATGTGCATTATGTGCTAATTAAACTACATAAACATGCACTTAAAGAACGTTCAACGTATTTTAATACACAAGTCCGTCTCTTAAATTTTTTATGAATACACAAATAATAACGCTAAATGTTAAACTTTTTTGTATATATGTATTTTAATATTGACTTCCACTTTTTGTCCTATGGAAAATGATTCTATGGACAATCGGTATATTACAAACATACAGCTAATTGTAACATACAATATGTGGGAGAATCAATAAGTTTTGGAATTTATTATATTGAAAATTTAAGGAAAACATTAAACAGATTTTAGACATTTTGTATCATCGAACTGTGGTATTACTAAGTTTGAAACAGGTATTCACACATATCAGTCATGCCACTGGCTAGTCTCAGTCAGAAATAACCAGTCTATCTACACATGTCTGTCGTGTGTCAGTTCAGTCACAGATAGGTAATCGTACCATCTTTGGTACTTCAATTTGTGAATCCCCACACGCAACAACAAATTCCGTCAGTCAAACTGTAAAAATATCGTTTTTGACGAATTTTAAAATGATGGAGCTGTGAGTGAAGTCGTACTTAACCACTGAGTCTGAACTGTTACGGACAAGTATGATCTTTTGCATTAATAAGTTTCATTACGTATATGAATTTATCAGAAAATGTAGCAATAAAATACTGTGAAATCCCATTAAAATAGTTTTTATTTCTTAAAAATTATATATTTAGCAAACATTTAACATTTCAAACCTTATTGTAGTGAGATAAGTAATTCTTATAGCTACTTATCATAATGTAATCTAAATTCAAATTAATTTTTCAAATTCATTATTATTCAAATCAAATAATCCTGCTAAATGATATCTCAAATCACAATCTCATTTAATTCAATAAACAAGCTTATTTTCAAAGAAATTCAAAACAATATACCAATCGATTGAGTTGAAAATTTAAAAATTTAAGATAGGAATCCGCGGAACTTTTCAACGATCCGTCACATTCCTGTACAAAGCGTTTTCTCATAAAAGTGCCTGTAGTAATATCTAATTTTGCCACTACATAAAATGCCACTGTTTGAATGATTTTAATAATTTAAAAAAAAAAAAATAACAAAAAATGTTACAGAATGCTAATAATATTTAAACTATGCTAATTTTACATTAGTTGATATATGTATGATATATATTATTTGCATGGGAAATTTACCTATTGGCGTTGTGTTGTGTTGTGTGTGTAAAAAGTATTATACAACAACAATAATTAAAATGACATTATTTATCAATTATATTTACTTATTTATTTATTATATGCACAAAGTTTACACTATATAATTATTTACATTATTATGTTAAGTATACTTTTAACTTGTATGCTTTGCTTCACTGTACTTACTTAGAGTGTTGATTATGTTTATAAGAATATATATATATATAATAATCTGTCTCGCAAAATATTTATCTATTACTCTTAAAATCACTGAAACGATTATTTAATTACAAAAAAAAAAAAACTATATTAATATTTAACTATTACAGTAAACAAAATAAAATTTAAACCAATTAAATTTTTATCCAATTACAAAATCGCCTAATTTTTAGTCATTATATATAATAAGTAATGATGTTAAGTCCACGGATCCAGACTTTTGTTGGAGATAGTTGTGGCTATATTTCTGGGCTGGAAATATTCAACTCAGGAACATTATTCAACAAAAATAAAATAAACTAAATACGATGTTGAACAGATTTTATATATAATAGAATGTTTTATGCAAATTTAAAAAATGGTGATAATTGGTTCTTGATCATAAAACTTCCATATGGATAATTGTGAATATTTCTTTGAAAAAATTAAAAAATAGTTCACTAAGTACTTCTCCTCTTATGGTTCCTGGCAATGTTATAAGATTAAATGTAACTTGAGGTATTTTTCAGATTGTATAAGAAACCTGAAACAAACCTGAAGTACTTCTCCTCTTATGCTTCCTGGCAATGTTATAAGATTTAATGTATCTTGAATCCTAATCAGGCTTTATATGGTGAATTTTTTCGAAAAACATATTTTGTGTGATTGTTATAACTTGAGGTATTTTTCAGATTGTATAAGAAACCTGAAACAAACCGTCGAAAAGTTCAAAATTTATTTTTCTCTATTTATAGATTTTCTTGGATAATTCAGGTCTAAAGAATTTAAAAATTACCTTAATTTTATAAATCGACCTCGGGATCGTATTTTTTGTAATATCTTAAAAACGAGGTATCCAATCGTTAAATAGATACTTTATTGAAATCTACTGGTCAAATTACACTTATTAAATTACTTTTTTTCGAAATCGGGTTTAAAAAAATTTACCCGATTTTTCGAATTTTTTTTTGCTCCCCATTTGGATGAAATATATGCTCCCAAGTAATTTTGACCCGCAGATTTCAAAAAATCTATTTACCTGTTTATCTGTTTAACGATTGGATGCATAGTTTTTGAGATATCGCTATAAATCCGATCCAGAGGCCAATTTATCGGCTGTATTTCATACAATATTTCGAAAACTAATCGACCGATTGTAAAATAAATATTATTTTTTAAGTTTTTAGACCTCAATTATCCTAGAAAACTCATAAATAACGAACACAAAATTTTAAAATTTTCCTCGTTTTTTTTAAAGTTTTCGTATAAAATTGCAAAAATTTCGGAAAATTTATAGTATTTTTGGATTATAAAATACATAACACTTCATTAACTTGAACACTAAGTCTTGATGACCTGACTTTTCAGCTTTTAGGAAGTAGTTGCAACGTACATAGTTTTTTTAATTTATTTCCCACCCCCCGGCAAACGCTATAGAATCGTAATGCCTGACAGCAGGATATTATAAATGTATCATCATATAAAAACCAGCCTTTAGAAAATGGTTGCATTTTTTGTCGCTCACCACTCTTTGTATAACGATTGTTTCGAAGTTAAAATATTCGAATTCTATGAAAAACCCTATTCTTTTAAAAAATACCGAATAAGAAAGCAGAAGAAGAGTTCACCATAAATTATTAATGAATATTCAATCTTTAATTTTACATCGAAAATAAATTAAAGAGAATAAGGAAATAGGAGGAATATGAACAGATCAATTATATGGTAATATTAATTATATCGGTAACACAGATTTTAATGCATGGAACACAATTTTAATAATAATATATGTTTAAAATGAATAGTATTGTATGGTGGATAGTGGATATTTTCATATATTATGCTTAGGGCAAAAATATAACCGGAGGGTTAGCTAGAGAATAGTCGCTAACAGACATGGACCCGCGAGACCGGTTTTTTTTTTTTTCTAAAGGTTACATATATGACTACCACAAATGCACAATACCAGCAATCATATTTACAAGTTTATTCTTTTTAAGTGAGTTTAATGCTTCTATTTAATACTGTATGAGTTTTCAGTAAAGATTGAACAAAAACAATTACACTTTTGTATCTACATTCCTATGAGTCGCAAGTCTTTTTATCTTAGAACTATATCCGAAATAGTTCTACAGGCACATTTCCATAATTTGCACTCTTTTACGTCCCATTGGCCGAATGAAGGCATGTAGTCTCTTTGAAGGGCTACCAACTCCCATATTAAAACCGTAAATTGGTGTAAGCGCCAACTGCTTTTATTGCAGAACTATTTCCGAAAATGTTCTACAGGTACATTACCATAATTCGCACTCTTTCCATTAACAGATTGAAATCATGTACTCTCTTTGAAGGCTTACCAACTCTCATATTAAAATCGTAAACTTCAGGTAAAGTTTTTCGTGCCTCCAAATTATTGAAGCGAATTTTTCCGAATTAAGATACGAATAATAATAAGCTCTGTACTAAAATTATTACACAATTTGGAAGCCTAAAAAATTTTTAATATAAAAAATTAATTATTTTATTTTATTTTATAAAATTTTTCACAAAAATATCTTCTGATTTTTTCGGATTTTTTACGATTTTATAGAGTAATGTGCGATCTCCAGTTTTTGTAAAATCTTGAGTTGGCAATTCTTACTCTATTTGTCTTGAGCTTGATAACTCTTAACTATAATTTTACAAACCAGCAATGACAGTGAATTATTTTCTTTGCTTGAGAAACATACAAACGAAATGAAAAATCTTTTAGTTTTATCATAGACCTTACTCCATTCGGTCAATTAAAAAAATTAAAATTAAATTTAAAAAAATTAAAAATTTTTTTGCTTGAATTTTCAAAATTTTTATATACCTATCTCCAAAGCAAATCTGTTTCTGACTGTCTGCCTGTAGGTCTATTAAAATCATGGAACGCATAAGTCCAAAACGAATGCGAATAAAGAACAAACTTATCATTAATTGATACTATATTATATTCAATATTCTTGCGTCGAAACGTAAATTGGAATTTTAAAATTTCTTCAAAACCTCGCCTTGCCTTGTGTGAAGCTCTATTTATTATATATTTTGAACCTTTTAAGTGAAACTATCATGTTTTAAAAGGTAGGGAACGCGCTTAATTAGAAAATGAAATTCATCAAATTGTCTTCTTAATATAAAATAGGCAAATAATGTTTAGCTAATTACAATTATAGTTTTGGAAAACAGTGAATTATTTTTCCAGAGTTAGAATTATTAATAAGAAAGGTGAAATATAAAGAAAACAGTTTGAAGTGTGAAATACAATTTTCAATTACTAATTAAAGCACACAATTTTTTTTCTTATTCCTTTTACATGCCGGAGATTTTGGAGAAACAAAAATATGATGTGTGCCAACAGCTAAAAGGGGTTTTTTTGTATTTTGCGGAATGTATTTCCCTTAAGCTCAGAAAAGCACTTGCCCCCGTATCGTAGTTGCTTGACTTTGACTTTATATCGTTCTGTTAACTCCATACTTAGTCTAAATATGTACTTGAAAAAATACTAGTCAAGCTAACAGAGCATATAGCTATTCAAAATTTAATTTAAATATGCTCAAAATTAATCCGTGCAAATTTTCTTTAGCACAATTCATGTTCGGCGGATTGTTTAAGTAACTTTGATTAAATTGATTTATTGGAAGCCACACCATAAAAACACCTAATTCTGGTACTTACTTACATTATAATAGTTTTTTTCACATTGATATGTCAGCGTGATATCACGGCAACAGTGCACCATAATGACACAAATTTCTAAATTTAAAATTCTAGCACCTAATTTAATTTTGCACCATCTAATTAGTATTTAATTTTGAGCATATTTAAATTCAATTTTGAACACTTTTGACTGGTATCGTGAAAAAGTACTCAATTTACTTGTATACCATATTTAAGTTACAAGAAACCAAACCAGGTATTATACCCACTATATGAACATAATATAGTGAACCTTTATTGTAAATTGTTGAATTTAACAAAAACCACCCGCTCTTTTTAATGCATTCTACACATATATATATATATATATTGTTCACCTTTTCTGTCTACATTTATCTCTTTGTCTATGCTTTGATTAATGCATATTTGTTACACTTTTAGTGGTACAGAGCAGCTAATGTTGTTCTTCTTCATTCTCTAATATATATATGCCATACATATTATTATATCTATACTAGATACATTGCATTGTTCATCATCTTCACTGTAGTATAAAGCGGTTTCGCGGTTTTTCAATAGAGGTGCTATGATATAAATATTGTATAACCAAAAATAAAGGTATACAATATACTTATATACTTATACGAGAACTATTTAATTTAACTAAGTGAAAGTAGATAAAATTTACCAAAGTTATCTACATATAAGGCTTCTCATCGTATTATGGATTTTTTAACCATTTTTTAACCGTCTTTCTCAAAAGGATATGATCAATTCGATTATGGTATTTTTATAAATTTTTAGAATTATACAATTTTTGTATATGTTATTCTTGACAGCCTTCTACACAGAATAATAACGATTAGCTAACTCATACTGATGATGACTACTTTGAAATCGAAACATGTATATAAATACACAAAGATTTTGAGTTTAGAACTTAGGACAAAAATCAAAATATATTAATACAGTCAAACCTGAGTAAGAGAGAACTGGGTAAGCGAGAAAACTCTATAAGTGAAAATAAGTCTCAGGTCCCGAGCTTTGACCCCTCAAAAACCTCTATATATGAGAAACAAAAACCTCTTTATGTGACAGTCGTTTTTCCCATTCTGACCTCTATAATTGAGAGCCTCTTTTGTATTTAACTCTATAAGCGACAATTTTCCTATGTATGACTCATTCTTTTTTTTCAGGAATTAGGAACTATGTTGTTTTCTTGTAATTCAAAGAAATAATATTTAACAAAAAAAGTTGACTGATTTTCTTACATAAAATTTACCTGTTACTTGCTACTTTGTATTTATGTATTTCAATAATCACTTCGTAATCACTCTAATAAATTGTTCTTTATCATGTTTACAACTAAATATTTTGAATAAACCTTTGTAAGTGAGACAAACCTCTTCTATACCTCTATAAGCTAGAAACTTGCATTAGTGAGAAACCTTGACAAGCGAGAATAAAATCATGATCCCTTGAACTCTCTCTTAACCAGGTTTGACTGTATATATATATATATATATATATATATATATATATATATATATATATATATATATATATATATATATATATTTTTTTTTTTTTTTTTTTTTTTCTTCAAATTTTTCCCATAAACAAAAAATCCGATTGCAAAGTTTCTTCAAAATCAGTTGAGTAGTTCTCAAAATATTGACTATTTTTAAGATATTTCAATGTGTGTCTAACGGAAGATGGTATATTATTTGTAAACTTAACTTTATAGAATATATCAGAGTATATAAGTTTTAGTCTCAAGTTAGCAATGCTCGTAAAAATTGACCTACTAAACAAAACTTTGGTATAGGTGTTCATAGAATCACCAAGCTAGTCCATTTCCATTTCTCCGCCTGACCCGTCATCAAACTAACTCATGAACGTATAGATATATCGAGCTGAAATTTTGGAGGCGTACTCTGAACTTAAACAATGAGTTAAAATTTTAGAATTGCAAAAATCGGTCCATTGAGTCTAATAGCTTCATGAACTTTTTAACCATGAAAGATAGAAGAAAAATTCTAACACAAAAAAATTTTATTTTAAATCAAACAACTTTTGACTGAAACTTTTTTTCGTTAATTGTTTGGATTCTCCAAAAATTAAGCTTAAATTTATATATGTATTTATAATTATATAAACTGAATATTTCGACCATTTTATGAATTTTAACGATTAAAAATGGTACAAATATTGATACTCAATCATATGCCGAGTATCTAAAAAATGTAATTTTGCATAAAGCTTTTAATAAAGTAATCCTTATTTTTATAATCGAAGGATTATTTTAGTTGTTATTAAATGAAAACACATTTATTCAAAAGGGTTATTAAAAATACTCCGAAATAATGTTTGCTGAATATCCTGATTGTATTCTGAAACAGTAGGTAGTTATTATGGTGATTATAATCATTATAGATATTCCAATAACTTTTATTTTAAATTAAGGGTTGCCATTCATTTAAACGATAAATTCTCTAGTGAATATTACCCGTTAAAAAATCAACTATTCAAAAAATTGGTATAGTTTATTATTAAGCTTTTTGTATGATAAATTAAAAAAAAAAAAAAAAGCTTTTATTTAAATGCTTTAAAAAGAATATAGTGAAACTTAAACCTTTATTTTTACACAAGTTTCGCTTATGATTGCAAATCGATTTCAAAAGACTTTCTAACTAGAATAGAAAAAAAGTTTGAATTATGTTCTCCTAATAACTTGTTAAGGATGATTCCAAAATTAATGTTTAAAAAGACTGCTTATGAAATTAATTATTACAGGTGTTTTGAATAACAAAATATTTATGATGTTAATAAATGCTACTTATTTAAGTTAAATTATAGAGGTAAACAGTATATCAATTTTTTTTTTGTAGGGGATAATCTTTTCAACTACTAAACATCAGTGTCTAACATATTTTGTTTAAAAACGTGTTATCATATAAGATTATAGTACCTGGATGACCGAGCTTTGCTCGGTTTTTTTTTTTTTTTTATAAATTGTGTTTTTTGGAAATTATATTACGTCGAGGCGGAAGACGATTCCAGCACGCTAACACTTAGCCACTCCAATGACTTTAAATATTAAACAAATATATCATTGCATTATAAAAAATTATTCAATTATAATAACAAAATATTATTTGAAAAATATTATTCACTTTAAAAAATTAAAATGTATTTAAAATTAAAAAATTAAAATGTATTCACTTTAAAATGTAAAAAAAATTAATATTATTCGTCGGCCGAGCCGGGATTTGAACGTGGGATCTCTGTATAAGAGCCTCGCACGCTACCACTAAGCCACTGCTATGACTATATGACTATTAAATATTAAACAAATATATCATTTCATTATAAACATGACATTTTCTAAATGTCATGACACTTTAGAAAATGATGAACTCATGAAACATTATTGACATTTTCTAAAAATGATTCCTAGCTAGATCGATTTATCGCCCCCGAAACCCCCTATATACTGAATTTCATGAAAATCGTTGGAGCCGATTCCGAGATTCCAATTATATATATATATAAATATATATATTTATATATATATATACAAGAATTGCTCATTTAAAGATATAAGATACAGATTTAAGGATGTTCCCAAGGATGATTCCTGCTCAAATGATTAAGCGACATTTTTCACAAATTTCATAGCACCATTTTTTGGATTCGTTATCTTTTACCTGTAAGGGAATGAGAAAAAGATAATTAATAATTTGTATTATAGATATCAATATAATTTTTATACCTTCAATTAATGATTTTGATCTTCAATTAATAAAATCGACCAGAATATAAACCACGGATTAAATGGGCAATCTTTAGCACAAAACTTTCCAAAAATTACTGCCTCAGAGACAAAAAAATAATTTGTTTAGCTTAGAGGACACTTCTAAGTATTTGTATTTAAGTTTTCTTAAATATTCTAAGAAATATATGATTTTCTTGGGCGTCTTTATAATGCTGTCGAAACTAAACAACAATTTCGATAACGCTCGTTTCACACGTAACGAACGTTCAACAAAATGATACATATCAGAAAACGTATAACATGATTGTTTTCTTTTTTGTTCTTATATACCTGAATTACATTATTAGCCTAAAGGTGTATTATTAGATAGTTAGTGAGTGAGTGCTGTTCTTGCATTTAAATTAAATTTATTTATTTTATTATTATTATTATGATTTTAAAAAACAAAATCCATACAGAATATGTAGATATTATATCTGTATATTAAATTATGTATTCATAAACATACAAATAACTGTATTATTTGTAAAACATCATGTTTTTATAATTTGTATTTGACATGTTCATTTTACCTTATTTTATACATTTTTTTATTTGATTTTTATTACTTCTTAAGGCCATTCTACATAGTCGTTTGTCGATAAACGTATGCATGCGCAATAAGTATGATGTTAAGACGTCATGTCGTAAGGAATCGTATAAGTAAAATATACTGTCTATACAAAAAGTCGTTAGCAGCCTTTAGATCTGTCATTTTATGTTTATAAAATGTCATTTTAAATATGAGAATATCCATTTAAATATATTTTGCGATTGAACGTTATAAAATATGAATACGATTTACGATATACATGATTTAAAAATGGTAGTATGTTGTAATCTACTTAAATTTGCTTAGAGTTCAATAAAATAAAATTAGAACATAAAAATTTGGTTAGAACTCAAAGACGATGAAGTAGATCCTCATTCGATATCAAATATGAGGCAGAATTTAGGTGCCAATCAAAAGGAATGTCAATTTGATTAAATACATTATTTATTAAAATCAATACTTCTTAAAAATACTTACCGGCCACCGTTCTTAGCAATTATTACAAAAATTATTTTTATAATTTATATCGCGTTTGTCGTAAATGCATTTATTCTTTCGTATAATATTTGATATTATTTCGTCTACCGTTACATTATTTTTGAAGTAGTCAACCATTTTAAGTTCAAAATACTACAGGAAATAAACAATAAGACGAGAATTTAACATATTACAGCAAAGTACAAACGGCACATTCTACACGTTTTTGAGCAACTGCGCATGACTACGACTTCCGACAAGCGACTACCAACTATGTAGAACGGTGTTTATAATACTTCTGTTTTTTTTGCATAAATTGTATATTGTATATTGCTGCATAAACGTATAGTTGCTTAAATTCTTAGTAGAGGAGACGCAGACACTTCGTTTGTATCTCGAAGAGGTTGCCACATGTGAACTGGAATCCTTAAGTTCTGTGGAATATAAAAATGTATATTGTATTAAAACCCAAAATATATGAAGGTGCAGTGGCATCTTGAAATATCAGGGAAAATTCAAAATTGCATTTAAATAAATTCAAAACTAGGTGCTTTTTAAATACTGCAAAATTAAATTTGATGCTAAAATTTGTAATTAAAAATATAAGTCATTAAGTCACTAAGGTGTACGGCTACCCTTATATCACACTACCAGAGCAATTCTAAAATAAAAACTATAATGATATAATATAAGTACTAAAATTAGATGCTTTTTATGTGCTTCATTGTAGTCACTAATTTTAACAACTTTGTACTAAAATTAGGTGCTTTTATGGTGTGCCTTCAACAAATCCATTTAATCAAAATTACCAAAAATTACAGTAACCAAAATATAAACTAATGTTGAAACACTGGCCTATTTATGTTCCTACAGTTAACATATACAGATAAAAAAATGGATGCAAGCTTTTAGATAAATAAATAGTCTATGAAGATTTGCAAATCATAAAGCTGTACGCATTTATTTAATGCATATATAGATTATCTATGTTACTACGCTAATATTTCCCCGAATTTCTTAATGCTAATACCGAAAGTTTTATAAAAAGTTATTAGCAAAAGCAGATTACAGTTTAATGTAACTTATATAAAAGTAGTTTTTAATATATAGAATGTTCTCTGATAAATTCGTGTTGCATTTTATTTGTTGCAGTATCTATAGTTCAAATTTAAAAAAGTAAAAATATTAATGGATATTTACTTTATATTCTTTCAAAATAAATCACATTATTTCTAGTTTAAAGTTCTGTTAACTGCATTAATTGGTTAAATACCTGACAATTGGTTGAGTTGCAATGTTTAAATTGTTTTTAATTATTAACATATAATATTTAAATTATTTATATACAGGTTGATATGCCTGAATTTTTAAATGACCAAAGAAAATTTTGGAGAAAATCTTTTCAGTCAAACGCTTTATAATTTGAAGGGTCCGAAGGATCTCAATGATTTTAAAAAGATGACAGTTAGGTTATTAAATATCAACGTCTTCCTTTTTTAATATATTCCTAAATTTTTAATTAATGGTTCGTATTTTCAATAAAATAAACATAAATTATGAGAGATATCATAAATAATTTCATAAAAAATCTTTCCAATTTTCCTGTTTATCCCATGATAACCAAATTTTTGAAACTATATTTCATAATTACTCGAAAAATACCTAAATATTTCCTTTCTATTTGGATAAAGTATTAAAATCGTAAATCAAAATTACACTTCATAATACTTTTTTGCCACTTAAAAGCAAATCATCAGCCCGATTCGTCACAGCTTTTCGTTTGATCATCCCTGTTTGATCCCAATATTTGCTCGGCTTTGCTTTAATGTTTTTTAACAAAAAGTTTGAAAACAATATTTTGAGATCAAAATTAATAAAATGTTTGATAATTTATGGAGCCATTGTAGAGTCTCAAAGATATATCATCAATCCATGGGATCGATTTCGTTATATTTGCCATTCAAGGACTCTTTTTTAGATGTCTAATATGCCGTCATACTTTTATCTCACTACCACTTTTCGTTTTATAAAGTGATTCTACGATTAATTACATACCAGGTAAATGATTCTTTGAACACCTATGATGCCCAATTTTGAATATTTTAAAGCGTTTTAAAACTATTTTTGGTGCACTCAATATATGCATGCATATTGTATGCATGCATGTTGTTTTTGTTGTTGTTACGTTGTCTAGAAGAGAGTCATCAATCTATTCGAGGTCGTGTTGCAGATCGAATTCCATCATTCTATCTTATACACACATAAAATAAATGAATGTTGTTACATGTGTATTATGATACGGGGGAGGGTGGAGAGGCTTCTTCATCCTCTTAGTTAGTCAGTCAGTTCTGATGGTCTGTCTATCAATCAGTCAGTCTCTTCATCTATATATATATATATATATATATATATATATATATATATATATATATATATATATATATATATATATATATATATATATATATATATATATATATATATATATATTGTTGTTTTTGTTTGTTAGTGAATTCATCCTGCTACTTAAGTAAACGATTACAGCTTTATTTAATCACTTAACTAATATTTAATAATGTATAGAAATAAAATTTATTTTGTTATTTTTATTTTACGAAAGTATTTTACGAAATAAAATTTCTAACATTGTTCTACTATTTTATAAGATGATGAGGTTTTAAAGGATTATATAATTTTTATAAAAATACATTAAATATCCACTAAGAATCCTCAACTGTTTTTATACTTTTTGTTAGAAAGGTATTGTTTATACGTCGAAAACGGAAATTGTACGATATATCTTTTTAATTATATATTCCGTTTGAAAATTGGCCACCACTTTTGCTCGCCATAGGGAACGTTCTAAGAAAGTCTTGGTTCTAAGGAAGTCTTGTCTTATGAAGCTAAAACCCTGAAATTCACATCTTTCGCTTTACAAAGGCAAATAAATTTTGTTACTCTAAACTTTACTTTGGTGGGAGTAAAATTTCGCCCCACTAAAGGTAACAATTAAACTTTTTGATATGAGTATTTAAATTTTAATCGAAAATGTTGTATGCATATAAGATTCTCTCAATAACATTTTCGCAAAAATGTGAGAGGTGCCAGATCCAGAAAAAACATTAAAACTATCTACGGAATTTAAGTGCTTTCCCTAAAACTAAGTAACTCTCACGTTTCCTTGAAATAACAGGTCATTGTTAATTTTATTATTATTAATACTATAATTATATAATCTTTACGTGGAGACTATGAGTAAAATACCCGGGGAAAAATTTGGGGTTGAGTTACCTTGGAACAAAGAAGATTTAAAGGGCAGCTTGATTAAGTCAGTCCTTAATCAACACCAAATATGCAAATCCACGTTTATTACACCCGAAATATTACCTGACTTAAATGGCGTAAAATAACTTAATTTAAATTTTACATTCTTTCCTTTGAAACGATTTTTCATATCTTATCATTACTTACGATTAAGGAATAGAAATACAAATAAGTTTTCCGTTTTTATTTTTCTAGCCGGAAACAAATAATTTTTATACAATTGTCTTAGAAATTGAAACGCGGAAAACACTTCTAGTTCGTGAGACCTAAGCTTATCTAGAAATGAACGCTATGATACCGATTACTGTTCAATCTCGGTACGATTAAGGCCCGGTAAAATATTTTCAACTAGACCCAATATGCACATTCATAATTATGGAATGGGACTGCACCTAGAGGTATTTCAGTCAAATTTACGAAATTTTGACGAAGGGATAATGTTAATAGTTAAAAATTAATTATCAAAAATTAAAACTGTTTTTAATGCCTATTTATTCTCAGTTCTCTAAAATAGATATAATGTAAAAAAATAACTGTTGAATTATTATTTTGAATCATATCAAGAAGGTGCATGTTGCCCTTTATGAACCCAATGATTTATGAACCGTATATAAATCATTGAATGAAAGTTTTAGAAATAAGCTCAATAAGTATTTAAAATCAGGATTCTGAGAAACAAATAGTTTCTAAGAAATGCGATTGTTTAAAAAGATACTTTTCATAAACCTGAATCGTCCACTTACAGCTTTGGCTAGTTTTATTTTGAAATATCCATTTTACTTTTGAAGAGTTCTATTTGATATGAACTAAATAGTACAATTAAACATTTAAATTAATTGCTTAATACGTATATTTAAAATTGCTGTTAATTTAAAACACTTATACCTCGAGGTTGTACTTCACTAGATGTCTTTGTAAAGCTTTCGGAGGAAAATTCTAATTTGACTGTTTTTTAAATCCTAATCAATAATGGAGCTGTCTGAGGTCTGCATTTAATTTTTAATTTTCACATATATAATTTAGAAAATATATATGGTAAATTTTATAAATAACAGATTTTATTTGATATTTACATCAAAAATAAATTGATCCAATATTTCTCATGTTTATGTATTCGAACATTGGCTGTAACACACAATTGACACAATGATTAATCAAATCAATATCAAACAACATATATACATATTATAAACACGGTAAATAATGATCGATATACTTGATCATCATCTTTTGAATGAATGTTATAAAAATATCTACAAAACAGATTGTTTTATAGAATCGAAGGCGACGCACCCAGGATTCAAAACATTTGCATTGCACATAGTTAATGTGTATTGCTGCAGATTATATCGAGAGTTTAGTTTTAAAACTATGTATAAAAGTACATTAATAATAAAAATACATGCTTATGACGTACGACTTAATGGTACTTTGTAGTACATAGAGATATTTCAATATAGAATGACCCTTCGTTATCAAAAGTATCCATCTTTTATTAAATCATCTTAAATAAGGTGTTTGACTCAATTTTTTTTTAATATTTTAATTGATGCGTCTTTATTTCACAAACAGGGACCTGAAATTATTTTTTTTAATCTTTAAAAATAAGTAAGAATCGGACATTCAAAATTAAACAATGAGGGGAAATACTTGCACATCACGTCACTTGCTAGTAACTCCATATAAATTATATGTAAACCATCATCTTCAAGAATGAGATGGAAAACGGTGCGGCAGACGAAGGTAGGGTATGTTATAATCACTCGGTGAATTTCAATAGACGGGCGATTTGAGCATGACGTATTAAATTGGAAGTTTGTTTTATTTTAAAGACAATAATTGCATTGTTACGGGAAACAAATTTCTGCCTGTTTGGCAGCTAAAGTAACAAAGCTTCGGGGTGCAGCTGCAATGTATTCTATGAATGTATTCCATGCATAACAAATAGAATCATGTATGATGACAGTTCCACGGAAGAAGGTAAATGTTAAAATAAAATTTACGTATAAAATTTACTTTTAAAATTTTAATTTATTTTACTAATTTTTTTTTTTGAAATTACTTGAAGTTATAAGTAATAATTTAAAAATTTATTTTGGGAAAATAAAACAATTCAAATTTTAAGAAAATGAGTTGTTTTTCCTAGCAATTTTCCGTATAGTTTATTTTATTCTTGTATCACATCCTAGCTGAATGTGTGGCCCACTCGAGTAAATTTTTCCCTTTTTTAACTCTTCCATGTGACTGTTTTTTTATACATTTTTGAAAGCTTGTAGCCCTCATCAGTGACATATATTATATGAGCTTTATTTTAATCATTAGTCCCCCTTCTATTAAAATAAATTCAAAAGGTGTCACTGCCCTTAAAATAAACATTATTGCAAACATCGATGATTCAGTCTTAAAATATTAACATCAAAGACTCATCGCTTATAAAAACAACTACATATTTATAAACTTCATATATTATTTTACAAATACATTTTGTTTATATTATATTTCTTTGATGATATATTGATATGTTGATAAATTATACACAAAATCATTACTATATATACATTGTCAAACGAATTCATCATATATGTATTGTGTATTAACAAACTATACGACTACACTCTGGCATCAAATATATAATTCAAACATTAATATACTTGATTAAAATAGGTTTTTTAAAATTCTTATACTCGGAAAAAGTAATTAAAAATTACTTGGATTAATAAAGTACCAAAAATGATTTCTACCTGCTCGATCTTTTTACCCGTCTGTCCGATTATCTAGTGGTCTGTCCTTCAACTAAAAGCTGAAATTTTAATTTAATATTTGAGTTTTCTAATGAACAAAATCGTGGCCTAGGAGTTAAACCAAAAGAGTTTGTTTCTAAAACATAAATATTTTAAGGCTAAAACATTTAAGATTCACTAAAATTATATGACAAACTCTTCATAAGTCTATGAATTACCGTATTTCGTGTAATTTTCTAAAGTTGATAATTAAAAGTAGTTGAATCTAGACTCAAATTTTATACAATTTGATTCACTTATATGTAAATATTTTATATTTAATATGTGGTTCCTATTCTGACTGATTTTGAAGCGAACGTTTAATAAACATCATAAGCAATTTTCTTACGACTGTCTAAAAAAACTGATTATTATTAATTGGAGGTATTACAATTGTCTATAAAAGAAATTTCGACAAGCGGTATTCGTTTAATTATCGAAATGAAAAAAGTGAACCAGTCTTTCGTGAAAAGTAAAAAAAAAAAAAACGAATCGTAAAAATAGCGCAATGATATTATTTTTGTATTTTTGCGCTTGGAAAATTAATGGAAGAAACTCAGTGAATATTATCCCTTTCAAATGTAATTATCATAATTTTCATTGTAGTAGTCCCTTAATCAGTTGAGTATCAATCACCCTTGGCAACGTTCATTGGCAAGACATATTGACAGTATGTTAGACGCTAATAATATAGCTTTTGTATCGTCGATAGAATTAATCAGTGAAGTAGGCCTAAAGATAAAAATAGAAATATTATATCCCCAACCCAAAAATAAAAATAGATAAATAAAGTTATTTATTAACATTATTATAAATTTTATAAAGCATCAACTTTGTGAATATCCTTAAATGTCTTCCCTAGAATGATTTTTTCAGCATTAATTTAAACAAAATACAATAAATTTCTGTAAATATATACTATAAATAAAAGAATTCATCATTTTTTATAATTAACTTGCTAAACTCACATTTATGTAGCTTAGCTTAAGAATGGAAATAAACCGGTTATTCAATATAAATTTACAGGTGTAAGAACAGTAATTTAATGTAAATTTAATAATTGAATAATGTTGATATTGTTATAATTATTCAATATATTCTTTTGAAAGAATTATTATAGTTTTATTTTAATAAATGTTTGTAGTAAGTATTAAACTTGACCAAAAAAGTATAAGTTTTAAAATGTCTCATAGAAATGGTCGTAAGAAGTTAACGAAGTTAAATTTTCTTATTTTTGAGCCATGGATACCTTGTTTTGGCTAAACGTTGTTTAGATAATCATTAGTAAGTTGCATACTTAAATTTTAAAGGTTTATTTTGTAAATTACAAAGCGTATGCGTACACGTGCCTATTACAAAACTTTCTAAACAATTAGGTAGCCAGTTCAAAATTTTCGAATCATGAAAAAAAAAATTGAACAGAATACCAAAAAGTTGTAGTTGTTCAGTAATAACTAGTAGTAAACCTAGGAGATATATGTAAAAAAGGACCCAATGTCTTACCCTTTAACAAATAAAAGAGCCAATTGGCGAATATAGGTATCACAATAGGCCTTATGAGATGTGATATAAAGTTAGAACTTCTTAAAGTAAAATTTTTCACCATGTAAAAAATGGAAAAAATTTATTTCTCTATCTATACCATAAACATGGCCACAAGTTAATTAAGGCTAAAGTGAATATTTATCGACTGTAACATAGAGAGGAGAAAAAAAGTTAATATTATCAAAAATATGATACGCATAAATTAACTATAAATTAATTGTATATGAAAATTTATATGAAAATTAAAATTAAAATAAATATAACATTCACGCTTCATTCCACATCACTAATTATTGTATGGACACTTGATTATGATTATTTTTCATTGCAAAATAAAAGCAAAAAAAAACTCTAAAATAGTAAATCTTGTTAACCTAGATATAAATTTCAATATTTTATGTATATAAAAGACAACTCCTTTTAATAATATGCATACATTTTAAAGACTTTGGGCGATATTCAATACAATTTCTTAAGTGCCGTTTTTAAGAGCGTAACCGTGGGCATAATTTGGACATATTCATAATTGAACAAATTTTTCTATAAAATGATTCCCATAAGTGAGTCCTCAAAAAAACAATTCTTGGTAATAATTTTCTTTCCCGTTCAAAAATTATAGGAGTATTTACTTGAATAAATTGCCAAACTTCTCAAGAAAAACTGTTATAACTTTAGAAAATTCTCATTAACCCTCTCCTCAATTTTTTTCGGGCTTCTTGTGGATATTTTGTATAAAATTTTCGTTGATTTCTTAATGTTGGGCAATTTTTTAATTATTTTTTGTACAAAACTATCATTGTTTCAAATTTTCTAAATATTAAGAATTCATTGGAAATTTGAAACAACAAAAATTTTTTGAGATAGAATTTGCATCTTTTTTCGTACAATTCGACGAAATTGAAGCTATTTGTTTCATAACTTTAAATATTATGATATTATTTGAAAAAAAAATCGTTTTAACTTTCAAGTTTTGTATTTTAGAAAATTAAACATTTACACTAAGTTTGAAGAAAAATAAGAAAGTAGTTCTCCAAATTGTTAGAATTTCTCATAATTATTATTTCTTTTATCTTATATAGCAAATGATTCGCTTGATATATATACTCGTGATTGGCAAAATTGTACAGGTAATAGAAATTATTAAAATTATCTTGTCTTGCATAGTTTTTATAATTCTTTATCACCAAATGAGAAATGGGATAAAAATAATTTTGGGATTGTGGTAATTACATGGATTTTACTGACATTTCCCCCAATTCCAATTACACAACACAGCTGGGTATAAATTTTGATATCCCAACAACTTCAATATTATTTTAAACGTTAAATTTTATTCCGAGTAAATATATTATTTCTATAAAACAAATACTAAAAGATTTAAAACTTTTTATAAGCGCCAGTTCAATTTTATACCTAAGACAATCAATTAAATTCAAACGTAAATTTCGTAAAAAAAAAATATACATAATTTATTATGCGTGTACAAAAATAATACATTAAGTGATACGTAGTAATAAGTTAATTAAGTTCACCTTCAATATCCGTTTTGATATCGATGTTTTTAAGAACGTTGTTGCATCCCTAATGATACTAAGATCACAATGGTAATCATAGTATTCCACCCACCATTTAAATCGTAATGATCTATTCTTGACCATTCAGTTCTCATATTGCATTTCTTCCTAATGGTACGGAATACTAAACCCAAAAAAATTTATTAAAAACCGGCTCCATATGTACATATAAAGAACAACACAATTATGTACTGCCAAAAAAAAAACCGAATCTAAGCAGGTTTTCTAATATTTCTAATTCAGTTGGTCTAATAAAAATATTTAAATTTAAAATCATACACATAAAAAAAAATACAAGTAAAATACGTTGTACATTTGCCATAGCTATAAATATATTGTAGGTACTTATGTGCTGAAAAAAAATGAACAATAAAGCATAATATTATTATTAACTCCAAAATCTTTCCTACCTCGAAATAGTAATTTTACGAAATACGAATTATTAGTACTTCTTTAAGATGTATTGGTCATTGTACATTAAGAAGTTCCAATGCAGAAAAAAATTGTGTCGAATTCTGGATTCAAAAGATTTATTTGAACATATTTCTAAAGAATTGCTATAACCATTGATTATCGTATATATTTTAAACAAAAAAAAAACGAAAGCCTGATTTGAAAATTGAAAATACAAGACATATAAAATTTAGATTTGGTTTTCGGTATATAGTTTTTTTAATGCATTGCATGACTGTTTATCGTACTTAAAGACTGTTTAAAGAAAAATGAGCAGCCTTGTTCGCAAAACGTAAGGATAAAATTGAAGAAAATAACTAAAAGTGATAATTGTTTATATTTCTCGACGTATGGCTAAGTATTAATGTTTGACATATCATTAGAATTAATAAAATGTACTAATTACTTAGTCCATATAGTATTATAGTATATTATAATTATATATTGTATTAGCTAACTTTGAGCTGAGCTAATTGTGAAGAATTTGTATGCGAACAGTTAGCGAAAAAATATTTCAAACAAAAGTATTTTGTTTTAGAAATACGAACAAACATTTCTGGCCTTTGAATTTTTCTTCTATATTTACGGTTTGAATGTTGGATCATAAATCCATGGGAACTAATTTCGTCATCCAAAAAATTAAACTCATTTATTAAATCTAGAATACGCCACCAAGATTCGCTATATCTTTTCGTTTTTGAGTTATCTTGATGACGGAAAGACGGACAGACACGGACAAAACAATCGGAAATCGACTAGTTAGATGATTCTATAAACAGCTATTCCCAAATTTTGTAAGGGCCTTCTATATTTACTAGCGTTCCAAACTTTATTCTGTGAGTACACGTTAAGTATAAAAATACAATATTTAAAAATTTGCACAGATTTGATTTTTGGATGAGATTAAAGAAATAATTCATTATAAGATTTTTTATCATACTTTTTGTAAGGAAAAATGAGTCTCATTTGCAAAGAAAAATACCACAGATTAAAAATTTCGAAGATTTTGTTTTTAGGATTTAGTAAAAAAATTATTTTCTAGAAACCGATGCACATAATTTAAGTGATAGCACATCTATTTTTAATTAGTACATGATACCCTGCTATCATATTGCGGATATATGGAAAAAAAATCGTAAAGCGTTTCTTGGTTTCTTTTTGAAAGTTGTATCAATTTTTCAGATCACTATTGTAAGACTAATTTGTAACGTGCAAAAAAAAAACAAGCGAATATAATATAAAAACCTGATTTTTGCATTCTATTCAAAGACAAATTCCTTTATTTCATTCGTTTATACCGATGTTTTTTTATACAAATATCTTCCAAAGAACCTTCTGACTTATACTGTGTAATAGCTCAGTATGCTATGACATGGAGGAGTCGAAAAGCTATCAAATGATAATGTTGATACCTTATTTGATACCATTCTGTCATGAGTTCAGTTAAGTTTTATTTATTTTCATTAGTTACACACATAATTCGTTAAGTCGACTAGTCGTGTTTTCCCAGACTAATTTTCTGCATATATTTCAAAATGATAATCCTCAAGCTAAAAATTTGTAAGTGACTTAAATATGATTATTATAATAACGTTTTTCTCTTCAAAAATTCAGAACAATAAGCTGTTTTTTATCTCGGAGTCCATACCTTTTTTCGATTGCACCTACAAGCTTCAAATTGTTCATTTTTTTGTTATTGCAATGTAAAGAAAATTCAACAATTTTAAGAATTATTTTCTTAGATAACGCCCAAATTGTTATCATATTTATTATTGAATGATCTTTTAAATTACAATAATAATAAAAAAAATAGAAAGCTTTAAGCTTGTGAGTCACATACAAATAGCTTATAATCGCAAAAAAAGACGCTAGACCCACTAGCCATTTAATCACGAAACAGTTATTCAATAACACAATAAACTGAAAAACCAATTTGGTCTTCACGCCTTACTACATTATCGGTATATTACAAATATTTTAAAACAAAAATAAGGAAACAAGAATTGGAAAATTATAAAAAAACTATTATAATTGGCTAGTCCATAAATTTTTAAAATTAATTTGACACTTTATCATTAATTACTAAAATTATAATAAATGACTTCATTTATCACAATTGAGTTAACATGAAGGCTATGTTTTTCATAAAATGTCATGGAAATATACATTCAAAACTTTTACAAATAGTAAAATCCCAATTATGTTTTTGTTCAAAGTTTATAGAAACCATTTTAATGTGAGTCAATACATAATTTATCATTTAATTTAAAATTATTTATCCTTAATTATTACGTTTGAAATAAATTTTTTGTTCAATTAATCAAACAAAAAATGTACTCAAACTAACAACCAGTGTTAATGACAACATACTGTCGATAAATCCATCTGTTGCCGACGATATGCTCGGCAAGTCGAATATCGACCGTTGGGTTGGAAAAAAAACTGAAATAAGATAATTATTGCACTTTTTTGCAGCCTGTGAATGTTTTTATTTTCTTTAGGTAACTCGAGAAGTCCTTAACATTTCTTTATATTCTTAGCATTTATGCTTGATATTAGAGAAATGTAGAGATACAAAAGCCTACATGTAAACTCATTAGACGATAGAAAGCCATAATCCACTTGGTTGTATTCTTGTTAGTCATTGCAAACTTAAAAGATATTCACTCCTTCAAAAAGGCATCAAAAACAAAGGAAATCTGTGTCTGCAGATATGAGGTTTCGTAAAAAAGGCTTGTAGGCTTATTAATAATTGAAGGCAAGAGTCAAGAGTTCGTTAGTCAAAATATCAGTGAAAAAGGCCTTGAAAATCCGTAATTACCACACTTTCCACCAGTGTTACTTCTACTTTATGAATATGAATGAATAAATTATATTAAAACAAAATAAATTCCCATTTTGCTATGCTTGTTAAATAGTAGATACATTGAGAAGTAGACCTCACTCACGGTGACATGCTAATCTCATTAAGAAGAAAATATAGTTTACACTTTTAAAACGTAATTGGTGTACATGTTCAAATATATATAAAGTACACAGTTTATCATACCTTTAGTGAGAATAACAATAATTTAAGGAAGTTTGATAATTTCATAAAAATCGGAAAACACGTTCGAAAGTTACAGCAGAATAAATAAGGATAGATCAACAGACAGATAGACAATTACAAATGATCGAAATTTAAAGTTGTCTAATTATTTATACCATAGACCTCAGTGCGTTCGGCCAATTAAGCTTTCGACAGAATTGTCATCTTGAAAAACGTCTTTTTATCGTAGAAGAATTTTCTAGCACTTTTTTTTTTGCATTTGACTTTTAATTCTTATCTACTAGATGTACAAAAATACAATGTTTACATTTTTTGCACTCCAAAAAATAAATAAATAAAAATATAATAAAAAAAAAAAAAATTAAATTATTATAATAATAATAATTCATTTCCTTTTTTTTTTTTATTTTATTTGGTTTTTATTTTTAAAATAAAAATGTTGAATCACTTTTTACGTAAATGAAATACACATGCATGGTGATGTTATATTATTGTAGTTTTACTTACAACTACGTGTATTTTATTTATTTTGTAAGGTGCATTCATCTTTTCATTATAATTTTTACTTTGTTTTTTTTTTTAATTTATTTTTATTATTTTTTGGGTGATTATTATTACAACAGCAAAAAAACTTATCAAAACAAGATTTTTTGTGTATTGTTTTTTTGACCTACAGAATTCTTTTATTATTTTTTTTAAATGTCGTTTTTTAAATGTACTAACAAATTGTGTTGCAATCAATGAGAGCTTTTTTTTATTAATTTACTACGGAATTCAGTTTTGTTTTTTTTTTTTTTTATTAAATTATTTATTCAAACTTTTATTACTAGCCTTGGAAATTTATAAAAATTGTTTATCAATTTATTGCAACAAAATAGATATTTAATAGATATTAAGAAGTGACGATTATAACTAACAGTATGAATTGTTTAAATACTCAACATACAATTCAGTAGCAATGTCTATTTTTAATCATTAGCATTCATAAAATATGCATTCTATATAGTTATAAGTTTGATATATAATATTATGTATTATTATACTTATAATTGTGTTTCCAAGTTGAATTTGAGTTAAAATTGAGACGAATCATTGTAGTTTAACATTTTTTCTATCGGATATGATTTAAAAATCGGACCATGTATCTAATGGAAACAATTGACGGATTTTGTTTTTTGTTAACTTCACTTTTTAAGTCTGAAACACGTCTAAAGTTGAATCGTTTTTGTTAGTCCACTGATTCATTGCGTGATCACATTAAGGCTTGTTTTATCGATTCTATAGTTTTGGTTAATATACATATTATTATAAATATATAATACATATACGTATCTCTTATTATAAATTATAGTAAACTATTATTTATAAATAAATACAATAACAACCAATCAAATTGTAGAATACAAATGTTCACGTGAAACTTTTGTTTACAAACAATGGATTAATGAAAACGATTCAACTATAGAATCGAAATTTCAATTCGCCATCTGTTTTAACGTTTGATTTATCTCCATGACGGACAGATTCAATCTGCGTGGACAAATAAAAATGTTCTAATTAAGCTAGTACTGAAGTTAGTATGAAATTTTTATACGTATACTACTTTGGACCATATTTAATATACCCAATTAAAGATCATATAAAGGTTTTTGTGCTGCTGAAGTCTTAGTCTCAGAAAATTCTAAAGTTTTCCATACTCATAAAAAGTATTAACACTCAATTACCAATAAAATTTGACTTGAATTTAAAGTATCAAATAAATGGCTACTTAAATGAACAAAAAACAAATTAAAAATTCTCATATGAAATATACAGATCAAAACCCTGCTTCCATTTTAAAGTATTAAATAATTGAATTATAAATAGTAATAATATAATGGTCTTTATTTACATTTAAAACTTCAAATTACTACTTTAAATAAGACTCTTCATAAATATTTTCATTATTGCATTCATTTTTCATTTTATGGTAGGCTATTTTTAATTTCAGTTTATTTTTCATCAAGAAGAAAATTAATTCAGGAAAAACCAACTAATTCATTCATTTTTAAAAAAAGACTCCAATTATTTTTCCATGACTAGAAAATAATATCTCCGAATAAAACAAATAAAATGATAGATAAGAAATCACGATATTAAAATATAAAAATTTTAATAAAATCTCCTTTATGATACAATTTTGAAATAAAGAGACAAGAGACGGCTCATCAATAAATCATGAAGAAGCAGACACGAAACAAGTATGACGTCAATAAATTTAAAGAATTTAATAAACTGGAACTACTAGAATTTTTTTTTGTCTTGATTTTTGTAGATATTTCAGTTCAGTGCTATTACAGTTGGTTGTTAATTTTTCCTTGAAAAAGAATACCATAAATAGCTGAAGTTTACAGCATGCTATTTTTACATGAACATTAAGTTGATTCGATATTTTACACTTGATTGATTTTGCCAACTGTATTATCCAGTATTTAAAATAAAATGTCATACAAACTTTTGATTGGTTAACGTGGGTTTCACGAGATATTGTTATTAGAGTGAAAAAAGTCTCCAATGTCCGGAACGGTAATTGTGAGATGTTTCTAGAGTGAACATCTCCACTTTTGTTTATCACACATTTATTGATAATTTGAAGCTACGTGTATTCGTTGGAAAAGAGTGTTGCAAATTAACTAACCAACGGGCACAAAATAAAAATGGCAAACGATTTTATATTCTATATATGTTTAAAAGCATTCTATTTTGTAAACGGTGTACTTATATATATATATATATATATATATATATATATATATATATATATATATATATATATATATATATATATATATATATATATATATATATATATATATATATATATATATATATATAAAATCCACCAGTGCCACTTTTGTATCTTGATGTTCGTAGGCGTGTTAAGTGGTTAAGGCCTAGTTAAGGTTAATTGTTTTTGCTGTTTGTGATGTGTTTAAAATAATAGTAGCGTCTAGAGTTTTTACAAACAGCAAAAACAATTAACCTTAACTAGGCCTTAACCACTTAACGCCTACGAACACCAAGATACAAAAGCTGTACTGGTGGATGTAGCCTTAAGATATTATTTTTAATAAAATACCTGCCAATCTGTCGAATTTCCATTCAAGGTATCAAGAACATGTTTACAATGCTTTGCTATTTCAGCATAAAATCAATAAAAGAACAACGTTTGAATAATGTTTTCATTTGCTTTTAGATGAGATTAGTATATTAATTTAGTTATAGTTTTGACTATAGATCGATAAATTTTATATATAGATTATAACAATCGAGTGAGCGTGATTGAAACCAGGTCATATTATTATTTCAATTCATACCACTAAGAAAATCGAACTTAAGTTTTGAGGGATGAATTGTTTTATTTTCAAATTTAATAGAAAAATCGAAGCCAGAAAGAGTGTTTATTATTATCTTTTACGACGTTAAATTATATAAATCAATTATTTTTTGTGTGTATTTAAAATATTACAAATCAATATCTATGAAATTAATATTAAAAAAAAAAAAAAAGTTTTTTAAAAGTAAGAATTCAGCTTGTTACAGTATATGTAAAATGTCCATTGTATTCAAAACATACCAATGTATACAGTGGTAACTATTTATGAGACAGCGGGGAGTCCACACTAGGGGATACCATCTTAAATTTTACCGACAAATTGTTCACTTTTACTTAATAATTTAATTTTTTTGAATTATAGTAGTTTTTATTTGCAATTTTAAACAATAATTTTATCAAAATTTAATGAAAAATTAAAAGGTTTTTAATTTAAAATTAATTATTTATAATAATTATTTGATTATTTCTTTTCATCTAAGTAGAATTCATTAGTTTTTTTCGTTTATTGTATATAATTTTTTATAAATCCTCTATATGGCGTCTCATTTTTGTTACTTTTACGAATTTCTCTCTTAATCCAATTCAACGCTTGCAGAAGCTAGTTTAATATAATTTAAATAATTAATTAAGAGAATGGTTAAATAATACAAATACATATATTTTACCATTGAACAAAGCTAAATTAATAAAATTATGGTGGAAGCGCCGAGAACATTAATTTTTGGTAGAAAATCAAATATTCAATGTATTGAATTGCACTTCCACCATAAAATTATCTCCAAACATTAAAAAGCTAATAATTTTTAAAATGCTAAACAAATATTCATTAAAGTTCGTAAAATAATTATGTATTCATAAAACTACATATTTAGAGGGTCTAGTATGTTCCAAAGATCCATTGATCTAATAGACCTTTGAATAAAATATTTTTTTCATATAGTCTATATTCCACCCATTTAAACATATTTTGAATATGTTAACAGTACGTTTTATAATAAAAAACAATTTCAACATTAGTACACAAACATTAACAGAGTATTTAAATAGTATTTGAGTATTTAAATAGTATTTCTTATTGAATTGGAATAAATATATGAAGAAAAGTCAATACACATTAATAATAAAAAAATGAATTAATTTATGATAATGTAAATGATATGTAAACATTTCAAATTTACATTTGTCTTTTTTATTTTATTAATAATTTATATTAAAAATAAACTTTAAAAAATAAAATAAAAATAAAACTTTAATACATTTTATGAATAAAAATAGTTAAAGAATACAAATGTAATAATAAAATATTAAAATATTATAAATAAAAATTATGATTTTTAAATGTTTAAGAATAATAAATAAATAATTATGCATTAAAAAATCAGTTCGTCTGAGATTGATTACTAAGGCTATAATGTGTATAATTGAATAGATTCTGATCGGATCTGAGTATTCAAAAACCAGTGAAGTAGACTGACGGCTTCATGTATATACAGTTTAGTTTTTATTTTTCCACTAATTAAACCAAGTATTGTTTTACCGTTAAAAGTTTCGATATGGAATTTTCAGCTGAAATACATGTTAATATACCAGGGTAGATAATTTTTGAAAACAAAAAAAATTACAGTAGAATGAAACCAATTGGAAACGGAAGATAATATGATAAAAATGAAAGGAAAAATAAATTACGGGCGATCTAAGTTCGGGAAGTATGGAAGGGGTGAGTTTTTAAGGGTAAAATTCGGTTTATCTGAATTTCCGGCAAAACTACAAGTCTTATGGAAAAAAGTTTAATGGCAAAGTTGTAGGTAATAAAAAGATCTAAAGCTTTTATATTCACACTTTTTTTAAATAACCTCAAAATTTATGCAAAAAATTCAAATAACCAAGTTTTTGGTTTTTTATTTTTTTTCTCCGAAATTTGGTGAAAACCTACCTTTTTATGTTCCAAATACATTGTAATTTTTTTTGATTTAAAATATTTATTTTTTCATCTTATTTTGAATAAATATCGAAAAAGCACTCTAATTTTCAATCGAAAAATTTTGAGATTATGTGAAAAAGTGTAATTACAAAAGTTGTTGATCTTTTTATTACCTACAACTTTGCTATTTAACTTTTTTCCATAGGACTTGTTGTTTGCCGGAAATCGAAATAAACCGTGTTTTATCCTTAAAAACTCACCCCTTCCATACTTCCCGAACTCAGATCGCCCGTAATTTATGTTTCCTTTAACCTGTATCATATTATCTTGCGTTTCCAATGGCTTTATCCTAATATAATTTTCTTCTTCTTTTTATCATTTTTTAAGGCTTCTACTCTAGTCTATAAAAGTGGTTTTTAGAAATTTTTTGTTTTCCACTTAATGCGTGTGATTTTTTAGGTTTTTACGTTTTTTTACAAATGATACTTTAAAAATACACTCCAATTCAGAGGTAAATTAATTACACCTTAAAAAAATCGTGAAAATTTTATTCTCTTCGATTTTGACAAAACTATTTATTTCGGTAGTTTGACCTATAGATTACAAAAATTACATCCATTTAATAATTGGGTGAATAGTTTTTGAGATATCGTCTGAAATACGATCTGGAGGTGTATTTTTTTGAAGAATTTCTAGCAACATTTCGAAAGCTACGTATCCAAAAGTAACAAAACGTATTATTTTTGGTTTTACTGAACCTCGATATCCCTAAAATATATAAAATAACAGCAAACAAAAATTATTTTGGCGATTTTTAGTTTTTTTTAAACAAAAACCACAAAATGTAGTATGAATACATTTTATTGTTACCAGTAAATCCAAAGAAATCCAAGATAAGACGTATTTTATATCACAATCTAGATATTTTATACCAATTTTAATTCTAAATTCGTAAACAGCGACATCAAAAACCCCAGGCTCAAATTTTTCAGCCCATGCAATCTAAAAATAAAAAATTAAAATAAAATTCCATAAAAGATAACATCTCGAAAATTTGTATATAATTTGTTCCAATCAAACGGATATGACAAAATTTCTTTATAATTGTCAAAGTCTGTAAAAGATCTACGTCTACTAGTAGAGCTAGTGTCTTTACTATTACAAGATATCCTCTGTGATATCCTATATTAAGAACTGGGATTACTGGGATAGTATACGGCAGTCTAAGTTCAGTATTACCACAGCTAAATCATTTAACTGTTTTCGCAAGAAATTGACCTGGATACCTTTGAGAAATGTTGTGGCTCTTTTGACAGGGAATCATAATTTGGGAATCTCAGACAATCCTACTTGTAGGTCATGGTTGGAGAACAATAAATCCTCCATTTGCACCTGTAGAAATCTTCAGGGTATTAGATATAGATTGTTCGGGTCTGAAACTCTGGATCCATCCATTATGGGACAACGATTTCGGCGGAGAAGTCTTGAGCCAGAAGGTATTCAGGTCTGCAAGTGATCGAGTGTTCTAAAGTAGGGTACAGAGAATCAAAATGTCTAGATGCAATGGTTACAACTGTGGTTCCACTCTTATTCTTATCTTATCTTATTTTCCTCCAAATTAAAACACATCAGTTTCGAGATATTTTTCAAAGAAATTATAAAATATTTTTATAAGTATTTATTTCTTCTCCAGCCAACGTTTTCATATTCTTTTAAAAAGTATTTTCTGGGTACTCACCGTTATTCGCATACTCAAACTCAGCCAGTGCCTTTGCTATAAGAGACTATAAGTATAAGAGAGTCGTAATATATAAAATACTGACTGAGGCATGTTATGTTGTATGTTTTTACATTGAGGAGGAGGCTGTGACTTGTTTCAAGGCCACCATGTAATTCAACAACATATAGAAACTCTCACTAACACACATAAATAACAATCCACATACATTATAATATGTCTTTATTCAATAAATTACAAAACTTATATATCTATTGCAATTATATTGAATAATGTGCTATGTTTACATGTATTTGTGTGTTTGCTCTTTGGTGGCTGTATAAAATATTCTGCTTAAGGCGACAATACCAATCACCATAATCTGAACTGTTTATAACTTGAACCTAATCTTCTAGTGAAATGTTTTGGAACGACAATTTTTGTATAATCAGTCCAACGAATCCAAAAAGTAAATCATTTGAAGCTTATAACTTTCGAATACAATAAGGAAGGATATTTCGAAAATTTTCCATGTCTTGCCAAAATAAATAATTCCTCCTTTGTAAATTGGTTTATATTAAGTTAATCAATTATGTGGCTCTGTATTACCATCCCTTAAGAAATCCAAATTGTTGGCAAATTTTATTATATTCCCGAAACACATTGCCTATTTGCATTATCGATTTCTTATCATTTAGAAAACAATCTAAATTTCAGAACGATTCTCTGATCGAATTATAAAATATCGTTTAAACTTTAAAGTTTATCCTGTCAGCAAAGGTACTGTACTCGTTTTATTAAATTAGGCTTTCTATTAGCTTTATTTGGACTAAATGATTATATTTCTTTCAATATATTACAACCATTTCCCGGAAAAAATCTATACCCAGGAAAATGATTCTCTCAACCTAACATCGTTACAACAGATACAATGTTTTCATCTTTATCGTTGTTTAAGTAGCTACCTACATTTTTTTAACCTCTATTTATTCGAGGATATCCTATCTTCAACCTCGTCATTGTTGAATCTGGCATCATATTTTCAAAATTTGGATTGGTTTCAATTAAATGCCCTGAAGCACTATTGGGAAAAAACGTATGCTTCAAGGGACCCAAATGCCCGGTTTGGATTTTCCACGAGTAATCGTTCCTTTACAAACCCAAAAGAGATAAACTTCGCTGTAGAACATGACCGGTAAGTGAACACACAGCTTTGAATTTTTGTTAACCTTGACAATGACTATTTGATTTTCGTTTTATGGGTAATATATTGTACATTTATAATAAAAAACCACCATATATTTGAACAGTGAGTTGAATACATTCTACATTCACTAATAACAGCAGCCCAATTAACAACAACGAACGAACATAGCCACAAAGGGGATTGGACATTTATGAAGGTCACTCTTATATATATATGTGTGTATTCTATAATATGTCTTATATTTATGTAGAATGTTTTAAGTCTAAATTCAGTGTCAACGTTTGACCTTTGACATCATAGTTCTACCATCATCATATTTAGTTAAAGATCAATTTGATGATTGTTGCAAATATATTCTCTTATAGCAGAAAACCTTCAATCGATTCTATTTAGATAGCTGAGCAAAAAGCTTACACATTTCGTTATTACATTTATATTTATGCAGAATAAATTTTTCTAGCATTTTAAATTGTAAATTCAGTTTTGAGCTAATTCGAAGAAATTTTTTAAATAGAAAGCAAAGAACTAGCTTTGGTTCTTTAATATATCAATTGAATAACATCGGGAGTTCAAAGCGTGTGTAAAAACAAGAAAGTATCCCTTAGTTATATTCGATTTAGATGCATTTTTGAGACGTTTTTAACCCTCTTTTCGTCTAAAGCCTTATTGAGTTTTGCCTCTAAAAATATATTCAAACCTACAATTAATCCAAAACAGTAGGGGCTCAATTAATATAGCTCAAAAACCGACACTTTGCTTTATATATATGAACTCCAAATCGACCCAAATAGGTATTTACCACACGACAGAAAGTTATGGTCACTTTATTTTCTTACGTAATCCCCGAATATATGAACAAACAGGTCATACACAACTTCAGTAAATGATGTTAATTGTAAATTTCTGAGCTCTATACAGTATAGCCATCGAGTTAGGGTATCAAGTCGATCCCAATCTTGGCAAGTTAAAAGTAGTTTAAAATGCATAAAATAAAATATCCTTAGTTAAGACTAATCGATTCGCTGCTAAAACGTCCTTGTTATGTATTAAGTTTTTAAACAACAAATAAGGCTCTTTATAGGAAGGCTTTTTATATCGCTCTAGTGGCAAAACGGTTAGTTTCTAAAAAACATTAAATATTAGAAACGTAAGAAATGTTGCCTACTTTAATTTTGTGTATTTTAAGCTTGTAGAAGAAACGCTTCCTTTCTGGAATAAAGACCAAAAACATTCGTGTTCATCCTTCAAAAAATATGACAAAAATATTTATTTTTTCTGAAAATATGTTTGTTTTTCTTATGAACTTATGAAGAATATATTTTTTTTTTTTTTTAATATTTTTATTAAACACATGCCTACAAAGATCAGATAGCTTCATTATTATGAGTTTCATTTTTTTAAATCTTTATTTCAATTTTCCGAGAAGGTATCGTTTAAAAATGAAAAAACATCCTTTTATCCTTAATCCTTTATGTGTCAGCTGTCATTGGTCACACAGAAAATTAAAGAGTGGTTTCAGAAACCATATTAAATTTTCTACATGGAACTGATAGGATAAGTTTTTAAAGATAGAATAATAATAATCAAAATTTTGCTAAAATAACCATGAAAAATTTAGATGAAGAAACATTATTCATTGATCTTAAATCAAAACCAAATATGAAAAAAAATTCCCATAGTGTTTTGTAAAATCTAAGGCCAAATAGCGAAAATTACTCAGTATTTATTATTATTTTTACAATCCAATATTTCCACCAAAACAATTGAATTTAGAAATTAATCTAAATTCTGTCTCAATTTTGATACTTTGATTTTTTACAGAAAATTTTCAATAAAATTTTATTGGGTATTTACTAAAATATTTAGTAAATTTGTACTCAATTTGTGCAATAAAGAAATAAAAAATACACATTAAAAGATTGTACCTACTGTAAAATAGACCATTATCTCTATAGATTTGGTAAATGTAGAATTTTCAAGAGTAGTTAACATTTTTAAGCTATCGATAAATAATTTAAAAATTAAACCATTCAAATTTATAAAATAATAGACAAAAATATACCCCAAAATGTGTTTCATTAATTCATTTGCAGAATTCCACCATTTTCCTGGTCCGAATATTTTACTTGTTAAAGACGAATTTAACGAACAAGGCTTTATCGCAATTTAATATCCACAGTGTGTCTAAATCATGTTATTGTAAATTTTACAACTACAAAAAATCTTTAAATAGGGATAAATTTATGTGCTGAACTATCATAAGGATAACCATGCAAAACATAATGATTTAAATGTAAAAAAAACCGTGTTTATAAATATACATTTTTCTAGGTATTTAATATCAGAAAAGTTTTTTACTTTTATTCCATGAAGAGAATCTTGTTGAAACATCAACGGTATACCACTGTACTCGTTATACCAAACAATATTCGTAAATCCGCGTAAATACCATAATTGTGTGTATACGAAGGAAAATTATACGCTGACTACCCAAGAGCTTTTTTTAAAAAATTTTAACACACTTTATCTACAAAATTTAATTTTTTCGCTTAACCTAATATATTATTTTTCTGTAAATTTAGGAAAACTGTGGATTCACACTCAATTTTTATTAACTCTTTCCAATTTTGCAGACCTGATATATCACATATCCTTAGCAGATATCCTTATATATCACATATTTAAAGCTTTTGATTCCTGCATGTTAGGCTTCTACTACAAATATTTGCACCGAACGTAGTAACGTCTGTAACTTGATTATTTTGAATTTCGTTTATTTTATATATCGACTTCTGCTGTAACTGTCGAACGCGTTGTGTGATTTTTATGAAATTTATTAAATTAAAATTATTTGTTTTTACAAAGTTCCAGATGACCGAGTAAGCCTCTAAATTTCATGAATGTAATAAACGTGCCTAGAGTTTATTACATTCATGAAATTTAGAGGCTTCTTCGGTGATCTGGAACTTTGTAAAAACAAATAATTTTCGCATATTAGAGAGCTTCGAACACTGGACAGCAAAGATTCAAAACATAATACAACTTATATGAATATATTTTTATATGATAATTATTTGCTAAAAATAAATATGCAATGCACGAAACTTGGAATTCTACCTACATACATTGTACAACAAAAATAAAAAATAAAAAATGGTGTATATTGATTAAATGATTACTATATACTACATACAATATTTAGTATAGTAGTGATACTAAAGTCAGTGGTAAGTATTCCACACTTTTTCTCTCTGTGTGTCAGTCGTAACATAACAATAATAATTTCAATCTTATATGGTATTATAACTGAAAATATATACAATAATCATACAGTTTTTTTAATTTAATATATGTATTGGATAAGATTATAATATGCGTCAAATAAATATATACCTGTTATCATATATGAATAACGGGTAGGGCCTTTATGCAGTAGGACTAGCTCACGGTAACACCCCATTCTTATATAGAGTTAAATATAGATTATATCTCTTTATCGCAATTGGTTTATGAGTCTTTCAAGTGAGAATAACAATTATTTATGGAAATTTGCGAATAGAAGGCCGTTGATGTCCCAGTGGGGTAAAGAATGTGATGAAGGTGGCTGGAATGAAATTGCATAAACATGGATACAATATCTCATCATTGGTAAAACCCTCCTAAATCAGGCATTATTATTTTGTATTTATACCAATTTTATGCCGTCTCACCACCTTCAATATTTTCATTTCACCAGCCTTCCACTGTGCGATTATTCATTCGGCATTAATCAAACGGTGTCCAGAATGTTATAGAATATGTCCATCGATTAGGGGACCTATATATCAAATATAAGATTTCAGCTCTTATTGCGACTTAAAAACTGCTTCAGTTTGTAATCTTCGCTGTCAAAGTGGATAAATGTGAACCTTGTTTTAAATATTAAATTAAAAGATATCTTAGAAGTGGTTAACTCCAGTGAAATAGATTTTTGTATTTGAAACACATAAACACCTGAATCTTAGGAATATCAAACTAACACTTATAAAAAGATAAGGATCTACAATAGAGTACGTAGATGCCGTAGAAGAATTCAACGTTCCATACTCAATATACTCATAATATTAATAAAATTCTACGTAGTTCTTAGTGTTATGAAGAGTTTGTTATATAATAATATGTGAATAAGCTGAATTTCAAGTGGAATTAAAGTGAATCTTAAAATGATATAAAATGAAATTATATTTATAATATTTATGATGCTTTTACAACAAATAAATGGGTACAATACATGATGCATTTAAAAATGCATGTGTACAATTCATCACGGTTGTATGAAGCATGCATCCGCGTGAATGCATACATACTAACCCTGCAATAAACACTGTATAATGCATTCTATCTCATTTTCTCGTATTATTATTCATATTCTATCATATTATCTCGAACTTGATGGATATCACAACAATACTTATGAAGTTTCACTTCAATAAGCTTAAAAAGAAAATGATTATTAAGGTGAGACATTCGAAAAGAAAATGAAAAAATAATGTTGATAATTCATTCACCTCTTTTTTTATTCATTAATAAAAAATAAAAAAAACAATAAACTATTTTAAACATTTAAAAATCTTTATTAATATTAAACGTATATACAGTTTTAATAGTCATTGACTATAATAAGATGAGAATTTAATGTACATATATGTATTGAATGTCTGCCACGACCTTCTCAAGGGTTTCAGGTTGCTGGTAGTCGGTCAAGACAAGTTGTTATGCGTTGCGCTTGCATTACCATTACCATCATCATTCAAACTTGTATCGCATCCATCGCAATGCATTCGTTTACGTAGTAGAGTAGGTGAAGAAAATGATGACGACCGCGAACCGACGATGTTTATGGTTGACTATTATTATTATTATTATTATGATTATGATGATGATAATAATGTTGCGTATACACGTAAGTATGTTGTACGCACTCTCCACCTCAAACACACACACACACACACACACAACATACACACGAAATCAAGTCCAGTTAAGCAGCAGAAGAAGAAGTTTTTTATTTTATTTATACTGTGTTGTTTTTTTTATCATCATCATTCTTAGCACACACGCATTTCAGTCAATACACAACAAATACTTGTTTTTTATTTTTTATATGCGTATTCGGTTGAATCCCGTATATATCAAACATAGCCTCAAAAACCTTCATTTTTGTTGGTCGCCAAAAATTTAATATTATTTCGGAATAATACATACAAATTTTTCAATTTCGATTCAATGTGAACATTAAAACGAAGAAAACATTAGAATATAGAATCTTTGTGACCAAATTTTATGTTATAAGTGCAAATGGATAATATAAGTGGTCACTGTTCGTTCGTATTGGTGTGTATGTGTATGTTATTTTCGATTTTGTGATAATGGTTTAAGTACCAAAAAAAAAAAAATGTATGGAACGACAGTAAATTGAAGTCTAATTCAGATTGGAGTGTTAAAGTTTTTCCTTATATTAAAAATAAAATTGCAAAATGTTAAAATATGGTATGTGACCAGACCAACCAGGGATATTTGGATGTTTATTAGTTTTGAACACCCAAATCTCTTCGCCTAGAGAATGTCTCAATTTAGAGCATAACATTGACTATACTTCATTAGTATCACTATAAATTTTTAATTTAAATTTTTGAAGTAATTCTGTAAAAAATTTAAAGAAGGAATAATGAAACCAAAAACTTATGAATTCTCTAAAATGATCGATTATTCCAAAAATATTTTATGGAATATCAAACACAAAGTTAAAATTCCCCTACCTCATAATTCTGATATTTTGTTAAATCTGAAAGAAACAATTGAAATTTGATACTCAAAAACTCACAAATTTTGTTAATTTTTTCGACCAATTTTAATTTTCTTTTTATTCATTTTTAATGCAGTCTTAAATTGGCTTCGCATTCATTACATTTATAACGTAACTCAAGCTCGTATGCGATTTACGTGAAGCGCTTACACTGTAGAAATAAATGTGAGGCTGTGATCATCATTGAGCCATTAAAAGAATCTGATAAAAAGATGTTGGTAGTTCGTTTGGTCATAGCATTTCTTCGATATTTCGACGATACGATCGAACGTATATATACTATCCTTATAGCAATATGCACGATTATTTCTTTAATTTGTTCTTAAAAATTGACCAACCAATGTGACTATCATTTTTTATTAATGATAAAGGTCAAAACTATAATAAATAAAATTTGTTTTCAACCAAAATTTGACAAATATATATAGTGCTTAATTTTTTCTTAGGGATAAATTTAAAAAAAACAAAAAAAAAACCATTCTGATGTGTCATCCTGTTTTTTATGAGTATTGAGTTTTTCTTAGTTTAATTTGTATGACTACACAAACACTACCATACTGAAACATTTAACAAAGTTTTTGATAATAGATCTATTTCATACAAGTTTATGTCATAAACTTGTAGTATAACTCACCTTTATAGTATAAATGCGAAATTACTTGCATACTAAGATATATTCATGTGTTTATTACATACAGTTTGTTTTAAATTCATTTCTTGTATTTAATTGAAAAATATTAATTTTATTGATTTGAAAGACGTGAAAACTGTACTGTATAGTTGCCTGGAATATGTAACTGTCCTTATACCGATCGAGAATACCACCAGCAAGATTACTGGAGCTTTTGGATTCAATTATTGTAACTATATGTGCAATTTTCACCTTATGCGAGAATGTGGAAATTATCTTCAGGTGATGGAGTGTCCTACAGAGGGTACAGAGGACCAAAAGGTCTACGAACGTATTCACTTCAAACATTATATGTTTAACATAAAAAAAATCAGAATTTCTATTGGCACATTATAGTCCTCGAACTCAATGCATTGTTGTGACATAGAAGCGAAGTGTAATCAGTAGCTTGGTTTTTTCCCCAATCAAAGATCATGTACCTATTTTTATTAGCATGGGTGAAACCAGGGAGCGTGTGGCAAAGAAATTTAACATGGTAGGGCTTGAAAGAAAATTCAAACCCTGTATCGAACCCTGGTCCATTGGCATTAGAGCTCAACGGATTTTATAAGAACTGAATAATTTTGTTTATAATTAATGGGTACTTTAACAAAAAGTGGGCTAAGAAAATGGGGCTTATGCAATCGAAGTTGTAAAATAATTTACTTTAATAAAGAAATGAATAAATAATATAATATAATTACAATTATTTCTCTTTAAAAGAAAGCCAAAATATGAAAACTTCGTTAGTTGGACGAACGCGCTCTGTTAATTAATTATTCCGCCTTAATTTTATGCTCGGCGTATACAGAATATGTCAGAGTATATTATTAACAAAATTTTGGCATAGGTGTTCATAGAATCTCCTAATATGTCCATTTCCGTCTATCTGCCCGTCATCAATATAACTTGAGAGAAGAAGAGAGCATGCTGAATGTTTTATGGCATTCCTTACCTAAAAACTGGGTTTTAACAGATTATTTCCGTGGGAAGGATTTGTATAAAGAATATCAAATATGTTTTATTGGTACAACTAAGCCTTTTTGATTAGACTGTCGTCGAAGAATTTTTACAGCTCCAATAAATGTACAACCGTCTTTACGAAAACAAACTTAAAGTATAATAGCTTAAAGTATACCAAATGAGTTTATATAATTATTAAATCAATGATATTTATAAGTTTTAATAAAACATCCTTTATAGTCATAATGCGTTTGAATAAATATATGATATGTGTATTATATACATATATATATATATATATATATATATGTATAAGTAATACATTTCATACTACCTAGTAGGTACGTACAAGACACGTCCTGTGGGATGCATTGTGCATAATCATGACTGCATCTGGAATGAATGTTAATTAGTCAGCATCATCATGCCCTCGAGATAACTTAGAGCCGTGTTATGTGCACTGAGGATTTATTATATGAAATGTGTATACATACATAATATATTTAAGTATATATATATATATATATATATACTTATTTGTATATAATTTCAATAGGTAGGTAGCTTAGATATCCTTTGTTTGTACTTATTATATGAATGATATATTTTAAACTATGTTCACACACACACATTTTCGTAAATATCATAAACCGTTTTTTAGTGTTGGACATAATAACTGAGATTCAAGAATCAAATCCCTGATTTAATTGAAAAAATTGTACAAATGACTCTGTAAGAAGTAAACCAGAGGGAACATATAATAGCCCAGCAAACATCCAAATCAGAAAGAAGTATATTCAGATATCTCAATTATAATATCAAGATGACCTCTAAAAAATAGCAGTTAACTCTTTAAGTTATTTTTTTTCTTGACTTCGCAATAAGTTTTCTTCTGCTTATGTTTGTTCATTTCACATCAATTAGAAAAAAACTGTATTTTCCTTGTGTGTACACAAAAAATACAAAAAATGTTTACATACAATTTTCCTCAAAGAAAGAGTGCAAAATTTTCCCAGATTTTATTTCCTGAATATGATAAAGTTTGAATAAAATCTTGTTTGAATAAAAGTTTACTACAAGTAATTATTACCAGAGTTATCATTGTGAAGAAATCAAGAATGAGTTCAAGGGATAATTTTGGAAAAAATTTGGGTTTTTAATTAAAAATTGAATTTTTTTTTATTGATTTAAAAGTATACAATATATGTTAGAAATATAATACGAGATAATTGGCTTCCAAAATGCGGCTTAATATTGTTGACACACCGCTTAAAGAAACCGATCTATGTGATTTAATCTATTAAACTTACAACTTCAAAATTAAGTTTTTTATTCTATGGTATTTTGATCGAAATGTTTTAACATCATTATAATTTTTATTTTTCTCTGAATCTGTTAGATTTCTAAAGATCAATGAATTATCAAGAATAGTCGATGTATTTGCCAACAAAACAGAATTGTTTGAAACTTTTTTTATAAAATTATTAACGGTTTATTTGTTTCACTCAAATTAAAATTAAAAAAGATGGTTATGCTTAAAACAAAATTCGTATTAATTTTTTGTGAAAATCTAAGCTTTTGCTCTTTTGCCTGTTAGGAATTTCTATAGAAAGGTATGGTTTTCGTATAAACATCGTCCATTTGCTTAACACCCTTTAAAAGTTGTGACACCTTGTAATTGATAGATGCCAATATAACTTTCTTATTTAAAAGGGCATATTATGAAATGTGTTATTCTGTTGTGACCTCTTATCAGTCCATAGGTAGATATCCTGAAGTTAACAAAAATTTACCGTACTCCAATTTGCAATCTGGAGTATTTTTTTTTTTTTAATTCTAAGTTCTTTAATTCCAAGGGAAGTTTCAAATTAGTTCAATTATCAAACTTGGTCGTTCTAACACTAATTTTTTACAATATATTTCATATTTATTCTTCAGTATGTCGTTGTAAACAAAGTACATGCACACATTTATAAATATCTTTTTGGGTAATTAAATACCAGTTTAATAGTCTTAGTAAAATAAGTTGAATAAAATATTAATTGTTGAGATTTAACTAATTTCAGATTTTATATCGCTTACAATTATCACTATAACTGTCGTTAGTAGAATTTCTTATTTTACGAATTTATTATTGCAGAGAATCTGCAATTAGTATTTTCCGCATAATTATAGGATTTTTCACTTTTCACAAAATAATTTGAATATCTTTCTTAAATATGTAGTATTTTTCTCAAAACAAAAATTATCGAGAATTTGAATAAAATTGAGTAACAATATGGCTTAAAAACTTTTTTTTATTTCTTTAAAGAATTATTCCAGAGTATGTTTTTTATAAGGATTGTTTTTCTCGGTGAGTATAGTCCTGGAATGCTATTTCCAGTGCTTTAATCTTGCAACCCTGAAAACATATTAGATCAGAGTCGTTAATTTTTGAAAGCAATTGGAAACGGAAGAGAATATAACAAAATTAAAAGGGAAAATAATTTTCGAGTGATCTGAGGTCGGGAAGTTGAAAGGGTTGAGTTTTTAACGTTAAAAAATGGTTTATCTCGATTTCCGCCAACGTACAAGTCCTATGGAAAAAAGTTTAATGGCAAAGAATAAAAAACCAAAATCTTGGTTATTTAAATTTTTCACATAAATTTTGAGGTTATGTAATTATTTATTATTTGATCCATAGGACTTGTAGTTTTGCCGCAAATCGAGATAAAGCGTGTGTAACCTTTAAAAACTCAACCCCTTCCACTTCCCGGCCACATATCACCCGTAAATTCTTTTTCCTGTCATTTTTAAAGGCATGATAGAAGCCTATGTAAGCCTAAGTCTATATAGGTATGTTAAAATTAAATTTTGTTTCACACGTGATATTTTGATTATTTTGAAATTTTGCATCCCGGAAGACACTTAAATAAATTTTAAATGTATTACTTATAAAGAGTTAGAGAATGAAGGATCAGTGAAAATATCAAGACAACGCTTTAACTACGCAACGTTTCGTGTTATTTATTAACCCTTCATCAGGAATTGAAGTAGAAGATAAACAACACGAAACATTGCGAAGTAAAAGCTTTGCCTTGATGTTTTCACTGATCATTTGTCCTATAATTCTTAAGAAAATAATTAATGACACAGAATCCTAATTAATAAAATTATAAATATAATTTGATAATTTTTAAAATTTTCCTTAAATAATCCGTAAACACTATTTATAACAATATTTATGTGTATAGTTTTGCAATCGATTCGTAATTAGTTACTTTGTTTTTAAATTAGTACCTGTTGTAGTGTTATTAAAAAAAAATAAATAAAATAAATAAATAAACTAAAACAGTATGAAGCAATAAAAAATATTGGGAAATTTGTAAAAATATTTAAAATATATAATTTATGAAGACTTTTACAACTTTTGATACCTAATAAAAATATTCAGCTAAGTTACCGAATTTCGAAATTGTTTGTATATTCGCTTATTTTTAGTAAAAATATTTAAAACGCATATTCTGTTATTGCCTGTGATTCACGGATTTGTGATTGTCAGTTGTAAATTATATTATTTTTAATGAAAAGCTGTGATAAATCAATGCAATTTTACTTAAAGTTTGAGAAGAATTAAAAATATTGGCATTTGTTGACATTATTTGAATCCTTAATCTTGTTAGATATTTGGATAGAAAATATCATCTGAGAATTTTGAAAGTACAGGTCTAAAAAAAGGATAAAAAAAACCCCCTTCGAAAAAATATACCCTTAAATAGCATTTATCTCTACAAGAAAATTTCATAACATAATATTCTATTTTCAATTTGTTATAAAATACTTTAAGGTTTTTAACTAATATTATTATTTTGAATATTTAAAATTAAATAAATAAATTGGTTATGTGGAGATGACAATACCAAGGACTAAATTTACGGTGGGCCTAATACGAGTTTGGAAGTTTTTTAATTCATTTGGAAAAAAAAAACAAAATTATTAACGTCATATATTGAAATTTATGTGTTTATTTTTCGATTTGGAACCATTTTGAATCGAGTTAGAACGAGTCTGTAAGGTTTACCGTATAACCTCGAGTTTACCGTATGATTCAAATACCCCGGTGATATTTGAGATTGCTTTAGCAGTTGATATTTGCATATTTAAGATTTCGTATTTGCGCGAGTTTCTTTCGGCCCATACGTTTACCCTTTAAGTAAATTACCTAGCCTAAGTTTAGTATCTAGGTAACTCGGATTTTCCCATATGTAATTAAAAAATAAAAAAAAAAAAACGTTGTCGAAATATATAATACAAATAATTCATAGCGATTGGCCACAGAATAATTATAATAATTCAAAAGGAAAGTATTATTATTTGTCTATTTTTATTAATTATAATTTAAGAGATGGGTGTTTGTTTATTGTAGTACGTTGAATGTTCTATAAGTGTATATTTAACACATAATACAAATCCTAGAATATTATTATTTAATAGATTCAATACTGGTGGGGGCTAAATACTTGATAATTGCAAAAATAATAATTGTATTGTATGTATGCATGTGTTGATTCTATCTTACGTATACATATGTATCTATAGTTTATGTATATGTATTTTAATATTGACCTCCCCTTTTTGTCCCTTGGAAATGATTCTATGGACAATCGGAATATTTTTTTATCTAGTATTATTTGCATACTGACAATTTTGTCATTGGATTTTTTTTTCTTTGGGTTATTTTTACATGTTTTTTATTTCGAAATAATAAGTTTCAAGCTTTTATATTCTGTGTGTTTTCTGAAAAAACTATATGATATCTTTGTATGGGCATCAAAATATTTTCATTCGTTTCTATAGTTACGAAATACTTGTTTATCAATCAAATGATATATAACTGAGTGAATGAATGGTTTATAATTAGCATAGGAAATTTATCAGAATTAAATGAATAACTATTTATATTTGCAATGAAAAATAATGACTAATGCAATTTTCTCAATCATTCTTACAATTTTCAACACAATAACTTCAATTAAATATCATTTTTTGTAATTATTCAATAATCTTTGTGTGACATTTACAATACAATTTACTGGCAAACAATTGAACAAATAATTCTATTTTCTAGAATGTGAATGTTTTATCACAAATATTTTTGTCACTCTTAGGGCGTCAATCAATTAAGAAGTCCCTTGGACGTACTATGTACAGTACGGAAAGATGTTGTATGATGTAGGTACACATAAGATTTTAATTTTCTAGTGAAATATAATTACTTTCTATTCAATAGTTAATAAGCATGTGAATCTTATAAATTTTTGTTAAATGTTTATATGTAATATTTGGTTTCGTATGTTTTTAAAAAGGCATTCGCATTTAAAGGAAGGTGCATAATGGCGCCGCTATATAGTATGAGTAATAATGGCGCCAAGTACAGATGCAGGCGTCTTATTTCTGACCCGACGACGTCTTTCTTTGTTCCCTAACTAACCAAATAGTAGCTACATAGCTCTGTACAAATACATTTATATAATAGAGGTACCAACTTACTACACTTTTATTCTATATATATATATTTGTATAGGTTGCAGGCAGTTCAAGACATTCAGTAATTTTATACACGTGGAAAAATTGTGTGTATTTGCGTCAAATATGAAATGTGTTAAAAATTTGTGTGTTAATTTAACGCTTTTCTTATGTAATCTAATGTTTAACATGGAAACAGTATTTCAATTACAGTATTAAAAAAATATCTGCTTTTATTGAAGTTTAAGACTAAATGTTGGCTAATTTATTTAAAATAAAGAATTATTTAATAATTATTAAGAAAATTAGTTATTAATTATTATTTAAATTTCAATCAAGTACCAACAGTCTTAAACTTTAATAAAAACAAATATTTTTTAAAGTGAAAAAATGAAGTTACTTGAAATTCAAATAATAATAAAGTTAACATTTATTTTGTGTTACCATTTAATAGTGTAAAACTTTTATCTACCTCTTTGAAATGAAATTTTAACACAAAATTTCTATTAAAAATTCAACTTCTTTTTTGTATTGATAATCAAAATTAATTTTAAAAAATTTAATATTTTATTGAAAAAATATTGGTAACATTTTCGATATATATCAAAATTACATCAATTTTTAGTTGAATAAATTTCTGTATCTAATCTGTAGGCTCAACAAATACAGCTATAACTTTTGAAAATTTCCATCCACTCTAGAAAGAAATCACTCGCAGATCACTTTCAATACACGAATAATAACGTTAAAACTGATAAAGTTTTCAGCAATTTTTTGTTCAGCTTTAATTAGTTCAGATACATTTTGTTCTGAATAAAAACCTAAAAAGAAAACTATCTGAATTTTTTCAATTTTTTATTTAGATTATTTCCACTGAGAACTGGGTAGTATGAGCCTTATTTTGAGTCACAACTAGAACTTTTGGTTTAGTAAATAAATGTATATCTTGAGGAGCGTACACAAAATTATATAACGTTTTTTAATCAACTTATACATTATTTTGTCTATACCATATTGCAAAATTTAGTCTGTACTTAGTTAGATCGGAAGTCTTGCTAGCAACTCTTATCACTATTTTATTAATATTATCGCCCTTACGAATGACTTGCATATAGAAGTTTGAATTAGAGATGAAAAATTTAATGGCATTCATCTAATTTCTACAGATTAAGTTACTCAAGTAACAAAAATCACAGAGCCTGTAGAATTTATAATGTGATTTTATGGTTCATTTTATGATAGTTTTTATGCAATGGCTGAATTCCATGAAATGCCTGCGTCATATACAATAAATGAAAACCACAAGCAAATAGTCAAGCCAACCGTATTACATGTATACAATCTAGAGAGTGATAAAAAACTATTACTCATATTATAAATATGGAAGTATGTGCTCTTATTTCTTTGTTAATTTTTAAACGAGAATTTTTAAAATTTTGATAGAAAATGAAACTATAAAAGTTTAAAAGTGAAAGAGGCATGCTAAATTTGGAATTTATCGGTTATTTCGAAAGTAATATGGAAATATCTTTACAGGCATTATATTCCAGAAGAAGTGAGAATCGAATCAAATAACATACTTCCAGGCGCCTGGAAATTATAAAATTATGGAAACATGTAATGATCCGATGACAATACCATGGTAAAGTACCAGCAAATTAATGCCATAACCTGAAATTATGGCATTAATCAAAAATATGATTCTATACGTAAATTTGAATGATGAAAAAAGAGTACATGAAATTTTTATTTTCGATAATGGATTAATATCTGTTTTCAAGATTCTAAATCTTCAACTTCATCCATTCCCCACAATTAAATTCAATTTTTACAGCACATTATCAAATGAACTTTTCCACCACAATGAAAGCACTAAAGCACAGTGATAACTCAATATTCACTCCAATAGATCCACAGAAATCATCAGTATTCTCGTTGCCATACTGATATCAAGTTTCGAGTAATAACACTGATATCTCTTCGTGCAATAACTGGCTATTTTAGTTTTCATGATATTTGGAGAAAATTCTATTTAAGTGTTTTTAAGTACGGATTATGATAGACGTTTTTGGATTCAACTCTATAACAACGGCCTGTCATATTATTTTAAATGCTTTATTATTAAAATTACATTTTAAATAAATTAAAATTTTTTAACAATCATATCCATGGCAAGGACGATGGAAAAAAACAACGATTTGGGCTAGATTTGGAAAATAATTCACAAGCACAGTCGGTTACTTCGTTCTGATTCATAGAATTACAATAAAATTAATATTGCAATTGATAAACTGTAGATACCGAAATTCGAACTCAAAACTCCAACATTAATTAAAATTGATGAGTTGATTTTGGACCATTGTATATAAAATAAATGAAACACAGTGTAGATTCTTTTCGTTTATATACATAAGTGTAATCTGTACCAATCAACAATATATCCATTTTTCCAAAATGATTAAATGCTTCTCTAGCAATTTTATAGTTGCTTTGAAAATAGCATAGAAATTAACAAAAGTATATTTTGTATACAACATACACATTAGTATATTATTATTTAACTTGTTAAATTAAAATTATATTACTGGCATTGTAATTGAATACCATTTTAAATTAAACATTCTAAATCATTTATGGTAATCTAAAGAATAAACCAAATTATATTTTGGATCTATTCTCTTACATCCAAATATATTGATCTCAATGTCCGAAATGGCTTTACGTGAACTTCGTTTGTATGTACGCTTCTGCCTACCTATGTTTTTCAGTATAACTTTCGGTATTTGATACTTTTCTCACAATCAGAAAATTTGTTTTCTAGCAATAAAAAACATTTTATTTCTTCTTTACGGGTAAATCTAAATACTTCACAGTTATTAGATAACAGAATTTTTGATTCAATATTTATTCATTATCTTAATACAACGTTTCGCTAGTTTCTTAACTTCCTTCATCAGGTACTTAATTACTAAACAATAATTCTCAGAGAATTAATGTTTAGTAATTGAGCACCTGATGAAGCTAGGAAATTTTGTTTTAGCATTATGAATAAACATTCCATTAAAAATTATATTATCCGTGACTATGAAAATCAATGTATATACTCCGAAATTACAAATTTTTGTATGCAAGCTCAGACACTACTGGTTTTGTGTCCCATTTTTGTTTTTATTTATTTCTGAATGACATCAGTAAATAAATTATAAGCTTTTGTTAAGCATCTTACGAATGACGTCTGAAAGGCACAATACCAAATACCATTATCATTTGTAATCCATTACGCAGTAGGTATGCCAATTTCAACTCACAAGCTGCGTAAACTAACAAAAATCCCTTTTATGTTATTAAACTGAGTAAGCTGACTTACCATCAACTTGTTGTCCTTACATAAAGGAATGGGGTTCTAAACAGCTGTTGACTTAAATAGCATGTAATATACAGTATATTTCTTTCAATAAATAACTCAAAATAAACTTATCAAAATGTTATGAAATGTGGTATCCATAATATTGGCATAAAAACCTACAAGTACTTCTCGAAGAGTTTTCTCGAAAATAATTTGTAAGGTATCAAAAACTCATTTCAATATTGTGCATACTATATTCCATAACATTTGGATAAGTGTTTTTTTAGTTATTTGTGCTGTTGATGCACCTCGTTAATAATAATTTCAAATAAACATAACAGGTATATAATAAAATAGTTATTTTTATATTTTTAAAAATCAATTCTTTAATTAAATATTATTAATATCCACTGAAAAAATTGTATTCAACTGTTTAAAAAAAATATTTAGCTATAAACAAATATGTGTCCTTTTTCTGTTACATATACCCTCATATTGCAGTATATTCGCAGAAAAAATTAAATTATTCACAAATTAAAAGCAATCACGAACAAGGAAGATAAGATTTTATTCATTAAAAAAAAAAAATATATGATTTAATAAAAATGAATGAAATGAAATATTATTTACATATTTAATGAAACAATTAACCTTCAGTTTTTTTTCAATAAAGTTATAACAAAAATTTCACGGGCAAAAATTATCTTACACAAAAAATATAAACTGATATTTAATTAAACACGTACAACTTACTAAAACACATAAACAATTATTAAGTATGGTATAAAATGACGAGGCATAGGTGTTTGTGTAATCAAAAATGCGATACTTTTACCTATTTTCATTGTTTTACCTAATTAAAAACCTTAAATACTCGGCTGTTATGTTGTGTATTGAATTATTTATCAGAATTAATTTTATTTATCTATCTAAAACATTCGTTTAAATTAAAATAATAATAAAAAACACCACAAAATTAGTATATTTTATAATTTAAAGTAAGTGTATAACACTAGGAAATCTCGAAAAATCCACTACCTCTTCAAGTCTAATTGTGATCGATAGGCTTATACTATATCTAAAAACATCATAAATAAATAAGTACGTGAATAAATGAACTATCAGAGTTAATTGTTTAAATACTAGACATATCATTGAGATTAGATTTTTAATCATCATTCATAAAATATTTTAAATATCCAGTCTATATAGTTATAAACACATATAATAATAAATATGTATTTTAATTATATATATTGTTAGCATTTGAGCTAAAAGTATGATGCAAAATTTTACAATGTTTCAAACAAAAGTTGTTAAAAATAATACATTGCAGTTTGAAGTTCTACGCATCAATAATTTTCAATAAACCAGTACTTTCTGATACTGTACTAGTAAAAAACAATAATTATTATTTATATATATATATACATTGAATTCAACATAATTGAATATTTTTATGACTTAATGATTATTAAATATATTTTATACATTTAAATTGTAATATTGAATAATGAAAATGAAACAATTTAAAATATGATGAAGGTCACAAAATACTATCTTGTTATAGAAGATAAAGTCTGCTGCTTTGTAAATTATAGCAAATAATATCATACTATATATGTTCGTTCAATTATTCTGCCTTTGATTTTACTTTTGTATATATGACACTTCTACAGTGTGTTCAGTCAGTGTTGGATAAATAATACTAATGCTAAGCCGAATTAGCTAAGGCATTGTCGGATTATAAGAAGGGCACTTGCATATTATTGAAATTGGGTACTATCATTTGATTTCATTACGACACATTTCAATTGAAGATAACAAAGACACAGCAACTTGTTTAAATACTCGATATATAATTGGGTATCAATATTTTTGAATTATTTATAACCATTATCATTCATAAAATACTCTAAATATCCACTTATGAATATATACGTAGTAATAAGAATATTTATTGTAATTTGAGACAAATTGTAGCGAATTCAAACATAATGTTTAATGGTTTAAAAGTTGACCGAATTAGACTCAATGGACCGTTCATACACAAACTTGATCTTAAATTTTAGGTCTACAATGCACCACTAATTTCAACAAACGGACGAACAAACGAAAATTGATTAGGCGGATTCTATGAATATCTATACCAAAATTTTGATTGTGTGGTCAATATAAGCGTAACAAACTTTAGACTTATATACTCAGACATTTTTTTACATCTCAAGAATAAAAATAAATTTTTTTCTTTGACTTTTTCTTCCCGAAAGTGTTATATCCATTTTTAGGTGCGTTATATAGCGTACTATTAAGATTGTTCTAACGACAACCGATTTTATAGAATTCTGATACATAGTTTAGAAGATATGATAGAAATTAGATAAACATACAAATATACCTACATACCGGTTAAACGTAGAAACCTCCAATTACCCTAGTAAGGTCTTGGAAGTATAGTGTAAAACTCAATACCTCAGTATAAACATTATTCTATTATTTTATATATCACCAAATACACATATTATATGCATAGTCAAGGAAATGAAACACAAAAATGTGCTTTATTATGGATTTAATGCGTAGAAAGACGGATTTTAATGCGGTTTGGTGCGTAGGATTCGTGAAACTCTCTAAAAGCTTTGTAAACTAATCTAATTATGAAGAAATTCAAAATTGTATTTGTGCATAACAAAAATGCATTTTAGAAGTATAAAATTATTAAAACATGTGAAATTCGATTAATAATGGATGAAATTAGTTCAGTTTGATTACAATGGAGTTTTTGGGGTCACTGAACTCGATTATGAGGTCGGCGAGAGCATGTGGGATAACTGGTGCCTGCTACGTGTATTGTAAACGTTTTTCTCTGCAGTATTAATGATAATTTATCATATAATTAGCACAAATTGTTTGGGGATTTTTGGGGTCACTGAACACGTATACGAAATCTACGAAAGCTTATGGAGTATCTGCTGACTACAAGGGGTGTTCTTAACGCCTTCCTCTGAAGTATTAATGACAATTTTTGAGGTCACTCAATATGAATACCAGATCGGCGAAAGCCCGCGAAGTATCTGATATCTTTAGCGAGTGTTCTAAACGTCTACATCTAAAGTATTTTGACAATTTATCATAAAATTGGTCCAGTATAACGGTTATATTATCTACAACACGTACACGTTTTATTCTCTTATTTTGTTTTTTTGTAGTATTTAACTTATTTATGATAACCAAAAAGTGCAAAAGATGATAATATATTTCTGTACTAATTATTTTTATAATTTATTTATATGAATATGTTTATAAATTCAAGTGAGTAAATTCAAGTTAGTGTTTATAAATTATAAAGTTATATAAATGAACTAACTTATAAATAAATATTTTAATTTATAGTAATTGATATACCATAAGTAATTTGAATTTTTTTATGGTAAAAATATGTTTGTATAAATTTGATAACAAAGAATTTATTTTTTTATGATTTGCTAAGAAAAATGTATAAAAGCGGAGCTAATACAACGGTATACTCGTATATTATTAGAATATGTCTTAATTAAACAAGATAATACAGTTGGTAAAAGTTATGAACACTTATCCATAAAAATTATGAATAGCAAATAATATTACTTATTTTGTTTGATTTTTACTTCAAAATTCCCGAGTAACGAATTTGGGTTAAAAGTTGAAGAAATTTTCATAAAACTCCAGAGGAAGACGTTGATAGCAACCCTGCGCTACACCGCAAGCCCTTGTATTCAGTGACCTTAAAAACACTCGAGTAAATTTTTTTGGGCCAATTATATGATAAATTGTCAAAATACTCCAGAGAAAAACGATTAAAACACCCGCTAAGGACACTGGTACTCCGCAGGATTTCATTGACGTCATATTTGTGTTTAGTGACCCCGAAAACCCCTTTTTCAAATTTGCTTATTTAAAATGCACATCTGAAATTCATTTAATTTGGGAGTTTCGTAATGAGATTGATTTACAAAACTTCTAGAGATTCTCACGAATCCAACACAATCAACCGTATTAAAATCTAATCTTACTTCGCAAAAAATCCATAGTGTGTATTGCTGCTTTAATTCCTCGACTAGCATGTATATGTATAATTACTTTACACATATATATGTTATATAACGTAAAATTTGTATTATACCATTAACAATTATCATTCAGATTAGTTATATATCTTTTATTTAACAATTTGATATTCTAAATATCCATTACTGTGAATACATCCATAAATATATAAACGATTTTCAAAAATTGTACTTTTTGTTTTTCTATTAGCTACTGCGAAAGTAAAATGATATTTACTTCACTGTGGGAGGTTTTTGTTATGCGACCAATTTTGTGAATCCTTAAATTTTGCATATCTCTTTAAAGTCCTATATAAAGAACGAAAAACAATATTGACGTAGGACCAACTTTATTAGACTTAGCATCATTATGTAGCTTAAAACTGATTAAGGTTTCAGTAAAATCAGTTCAGCTATTTTTTGTACCTACTGATCTATAAAATTTTACTTTAATTTTCAATAAAGGAATTTATTATACGCATTTCATAAACCAGTGTTCAAATGCATTGCATTGGACGCAATTTCTCTAAATAAACAACTTGGTTAACAACACCCACGTTTTCGAAACAGTAAAGACCATTTTTGTTTAATTTAAATAAATAAATATTTGTCCACCGAGTACGCTATCTGGTAATTTTCTCCAATATTATAATACTATGTAATTTCCCGACTTTTTTTCATATTCGATTTTGTATTACGATAATGAAGAAAATTGAACAATACGCATGTAGAACAAATGGAGGTAGCGACTAGCAGTGTTAATATTTTAGATATCGACATGGATTCATTGGACGTCACCGATTTTGCTCATTCACGAACTAAAACTCCGTTTGTAGGTCTAGAATACACCACAAAAGTTTCACATCGCGTCTCGTCTCGTGTTTAAGTTATCTTGATGGCAGGCCTGGCTGACTGACAGATATGGAATAGGAATGGACTAGGCGATTCTGTTAATACCTATACAAAAATTTTGTTTGCTCCTTCTATATTTGATAGCGTTACAAAATTAGTCGGCATTAAAGAGAAAAATTAGGGTGAACTTTCAAGTGCTGTATCCCAGAACCTGTAATTAATTAGGGTCAAAGCAATGTAGACCATCCCGAATATACTTTCACCATTGTTTACCAAAATTATATGAATATCCGGCCAGTAGCTTTTAAGCTTTAAGCGTTCATTTCAATAATGTTATCAGGTCATAAAACCGATAGCCAAATAGCCAGGAATGAAATAAAAGTTGCTCAGAAGTTTTCCAAGCAACGATAATCAACGTAATTTTTATGATCATAATAGAAATACTTTCCATATTAGTAGATATAACTTAGAAAATCTTCTTCGAAAATATCTTAAAATGTGTTTGTGTAAGATAAGCATATATTAACGTTTTTTGATCAGAAGAATGTGCTATTAAATTAAATTGTAACAAATACCCAATTTTCGTCTCTCTATATAATTAATCTTCGTTATTCACAATAAATATTATTTTTTCTTTCGGAGTTTTAACACTACAACAGAATTAAGTAATTATCTTGATTGATTCCTTTAATTGTTCGTTTTTTTTTTTTCGCACAAAATAAATAATGTTACATTTACTTACAATTACAGTCTTTGTTTAATAGGTCAATAGCCCTACTGCCTGGCTGCCTTGCCTGCTAGATAAGTTTGTTTGGATGAAGAGAACGAAGCATTATAATAATAATAATAATAATAATAAAACCCTCATCATTTATACAAAAAGCTTTCTGTTTTGATAGATAGAAACTCGTCAATGTGTACAAACTTCAATGTTATATATAGAAATTGTACTATGTGCACATGACACTCGTACACAAATAATAACGGCACTTGAACAAAAAGATGCGACAGAGATATTTTTTTAGGATATAGTGCAAATAAACCAGGCATTTATCTTCAAAAATTTGGGAATATGACGATCACATTGAATTTGTTACCTTTCACATCAAAATGTGAAGGTAATGAATACCGAAACAAAATTTGCAAATTAAAATTGAATAAAAAATGAAGAAAGTCAAAGATTGTTTTCCATCTCTGTTTGAAAATGGAATTTTACTTTTAATAGAGATACTGGATGATGACATCAATTCTAATTATGAATATCTTTGTTTAAAAAATAACTTCAGTCCTGTTCATGAAGTAAAGACACTTCAAATAAAGTTATATTGAAGTCATAAACAACTTCTTGAAAAAATTATTTGAAACAAAATTTCTCATTTATCGTCAGAAAGTTAACGATGGATGAGCTTATAAAGTAGAAAATGTCATCAAATAATATATCAAGGAAAAAATGTTTTGATAGAGTTAAAAGGATCTTATTGAAACAAAAGAAGTTCATTAAATTGAAGACCTCACTCCAAAATAAACAAAAACCAAATTTTTCATCATTTCACAAAGAATGGTAAAGAAAACGTTAATTTTTCCTATTTTCCCGTATCATTTCACATTGATTTCCAAAAAAACTCGCCTTCTTAGTTTGCGTAAAAAATAACTAAGATTTGAAATTGTACAAAATTTTTGTCAATCTGATAAGGTGTTTACCAAATTTAATCAAAACCGAACAACGAGCTCAAAGGTACATCGAAACAGATATAGATAGATAGATACAGGCAAACGAAACCTAAAATTTTCGAGGTAAACCATAAAGCTCATTACGTACGGTCAATATAACCTTCTATAAATAATAAACTTCTGTTGTATACATGCCTTATGTAAACTGCAGACAAATTTCATTGGTATTTTCGCTTATAGGATATTGATAAATTTGTTGAAACATTATTGGTGAAAAATTTTAATTAATGCCTTTTGAATATCATAAAATTAAGAATGAGGATTTTTGGCTTAGACAAATAATTTAAAAATCATTCCTAAAACATTTCTTTTCAGAAAATTTTTACTTTGAATTTGTAATCTTATTTTATTGGACTACTGTGTACCAGGATTAAATAGGGCTAGGCAAACGAATAACACATTCGTTGATAGAATAAATAAATGTTTGGGGAAAAATAATTGAAAGAAAATACTTATACAATCCAAATATATTATATTTTCTTTTTCATATACTACTGCACTGTTTGTTTGAAATCGTGTATGAAAACTGTGTGAGAAAATTATTTACCATAAATTTTCCTTAATAGATATATAATAATTACAATTTAAGATAAATTGAATAATCAATCAAGTAAATTTATAATTCATTATAATCAATATTAATATCTGCGTATATTTCTTGGTATACTCCCATTCAAATCTTTCCTCTAGGGAATTCCATAATTCGAGGAAAGAAGTTTAGTACTCTCCAAAATATGAATTTTCAAATAAAAAAATATGAACTTCTTTCTATAAGTAATTTACTTGTGACTCTAATAACAATTAATATTTTCTGCGTAATTAGCTCACCCATCCTGGATGAAATTTTTAGAGAGAATATGATTGTACTGATATCGAGAGGTAATTTATTTGGGTACAAGGCAATTATTCATAGTAGTTTATAATTTAGAATTAATTTTTTATTCCTTCTGTTTGAAGTCTTTTAAACTTTTTGTTTTTTATATACCACCAATAGTGATATTTAATCACTAAAAATACATATTGCACCACTATCTCTCTCCCTCTAGGTCTGAATTGAGGTTATGTGAAAAAAGTGTAAATACAAAAGCTATAGATCTTTTTATTACCTACAACTTTGCCATTTAACTTTTATCCATAGGAGTTGTAGTTTTGCCGGAAATTCAGATAAACCGAATTTTACTCTTAAACACTCACCGCCTCCCCCTACTTCCCGAACTCAGATCGCCTGTAAATTATTTTTCCTTTCATTTTTATCATATTATCCTTGCGTTTCCAATTGGTTTCATTCTACTACAAATTCTTTTGTTTTCAAAAATTATCTATCCTGGTATATTAAAGCTTTTTTTTTAAATACTCCCGACTTGTAATATTTAGAAATCTTATTTTAAATAACTTCCAAAAAAGGAGGTTCTCAATTTGACTTATTTTTATGACCTTATTTTTTTTTTATGTTTGTTACCTCAGAACTTTCGACTGGGTGAACAGATTATTTGAAATCCGATGCTTTCCGTATGGTTTCATTTCAATTTTGTTTAGATCTGGTGTACCTAAGGGGAAAGAAGGGGCAAAAACAATTTTATTGGTTACATTTCATCCAAATGAAAAATTATTCATAGTTGTATGCAATACTCAAAAGTCAAAGTAAAAAATTTGCATACAAAAAAGGAACCGTCTTCAAAAAAATGAGCTAAAAAGAAAACAAAAATTTAAAATTTTTCCTTGCGACCAATAATTACCTTTCAAAGTCGGTACCAATATTATCCTTAGCGAAAAAAATTGATTGGTTGGCGTCGACCGAGAAACGTAATTGGTCAAAAGCAATAAATTTAAAATTTTACGTTTTTATCCATTTTTTAAGGCGGCTCTTTTTGGTATAAAAATTTTCTATTTTATAAGAGAATCCACAATATGGTAACCAATTTTTATTTTATGTTGTTACTATAAAATCTCTCTAATTGAGGTGGTGATCACCAATATCAACAAAAACAATAAAGTAAAGGAAATAATTAAAAGAATTATAAAAGATATATAGATAATAATATTAGCGAAAAATGAAAATATTACATAAAAAAGCTTTTAACTGACGACTTTCCAAACTTTGTTACGAACCAACTAAATATGAATAAAAATGATATTTTAGAGAATTTACTTTTAATTTTTTTTTTTTTTTTTCATAGTATATTCGATTGATGATACAAAAAACACCCGTGGCAGTATCCTATAGCAACCCTACCTTTTGTTCTGCCCAATACTACAATATATCGAAATATTCTAATACCTCACATACAGTGCGTCCCGATTCAACGATTAATCATCGTCATATTTAGCATATTCGTTTTTTTCGACCTCAATATTCCAATGAGAACTTTCACGAGCAAACTGGTTAAATTAAAGAATTTTGTATTTGAATTTAGTATGAAATTTTGATGAGCAATTTAATGATGGCCAACCGTGGGATGGCAAAAAGAGGGGTTTCTCAAACTTAAGGAATCTTATTTGAAGAAAAACATGTGAAAATAACAACTAACAGTGTTAATCGTTTAAATATTCGACATATGCATATCTCAGTATCATTGTTTGAACTATTTTTAATAATAAGTATTCACAAAATACCCGAAATACTTAGTCCATACAGTAATAAATACAGAATATATAATAATGTATTGAAAATGAACATATTTAACTTTTTATTCTATAGTTTGAGTCATGGACACGTTGGACTCATTAGACTGATTTTGCTCATTCACGAACTTAAATTCACTTTTTATGTCAAAAAAACGTCTTCAAAATTAAACGTCGCTATCTCCTTTCGTTTTTCACTTATCTTACTGACGGACATACAAACGAACGAACGGACATGCGGAAATAATCACGTGATTCTGTGAATACTTTTACCAAAATTTTTGTTTGTAGTTTCAACATATTCTAGCGTTTTGTAAATGATCGATTTTCAGGGAAATCACTAAAATTTCTCTGAAAATCAATCCAGAACCGATCATTTGGTCCAGTGTAGATGATTCTATGAACACTTATACTAAAATTTCATATGCGGCTTCAATATTTCTAGCGCTTCAAACTTTTAAACTAAAATTGTTTTACTCTGACACTTTTTAAATATTTGAGTTCAAATATTTTTGTATAGGTAAGCAGTTAATATTTAGATATACCTTGTATGAATACTGGCATACATGTCATGTGATAGTCCATTACTTAAGAAATGTGGACCACCTCTAACTTCCTGTTTAAATTACGAATTTCTTAGCATTAAACCTTTACACGATTTTTATGTTGGAAATGTTGAAAAATGAAAATAATTATATACCTCGATAAGTTGGATGTTAAACACTTAAGAACATTCGAGGTATGATTTTATATTAAAATAATTTGTATAATTTTTCCAGAGTTCCTCAAATTCCATATTGGTTTCAAATTTACCAACCCTAAGAGAAATATCCAATTTTAATATAAAGATACTCTCTGATCAAAAAAAAAAAATCGTTTAATAATATTTTACAAAAATATTTTTATTTGTTTCCAGGAAAAGTGGTAAAAAAGCCCACAGCATCAATGAAATATAATAAAATCCATCAATTTCCATTTTGGTGTTAATATTATTTTTATAAACAACACTGAAAAATTGAAATGATAAAATAAAAACGGACGACAAAGAAAAATATACGAAGATCACCATCGTCGTCATCATCATCATCATCATCAGACACTGGTGGTAGCAGCAGCAGCAATGAGCGGCAAACAAGAGCCATAGCAAGCAAGCAAGCAAGCAGGTCGAACGACGTGCACTTTTTCCTATACTACGTAGAATATGATGATGATATTGATTCGAATATATAGCAGTGTAGTAGAAATAGTGCGATGGTAACAAGAGTTTTTTAACATTGTGTATTATATCTATATATTATACTGTATACATACATAGTATAAAAGCAGCCACCCCCATGCATCATAGTCGTGCATGCCGCCTCCAACATGCAGTGATGCACGTGCGCGCATTGGTAGCAAGAGAGCATTATAGTGGTAAATACATACAAGTGAACGGCGCTCTATGTGTGAGTGTTGTGTGTATAGTTAAGAGTAAATGTGTGTGATAGTCATGCATGCATACAGCAACGAGCGAGGAATAGTACAAATCATTGTGTGTTGGCGGTAGAATAGATCGTGGAGTAGAGTGCGCGGGGACCAAGCTACATTTTAAACACACATATATACATGAATAGACTATACACTGGCATGGCACGGACAGACCGACTTGGATATATATAGAGTGTGCTTAACTGCACTACTAGACATGCTTATTGCACAAAGTGGCAACAGTGTTGTCGACGACAATAACACAAGCGGGATGCACAAATCGCATTCTCTCACTTGCGATTCGTTATCCTTGTTGCACCATCTTCGCGACGCGGTCCACACTCAAACTTCAGCACTTGGTATCTCACCCTACCACAATATGCCATGCTTCTAACTATACATTGCCGCCGTCTCAGCTGCAAGTTCCATTTATTACAATAAATCAGTTTTGTAAACAAATGTGTAACGCAGACAACAATCAAATTTAAAAATTATTATTATTATTGTTGCGCGCCACTCATCATCAAAAATTATTATTACACAACCGAAAAACACAAATCAAGCCAAAAAAAAAGGAAACATTTTTGGATAATCCATAATTTAAAAAAAAAAAAACCAACCCCCAATTAAAAATTAAAAATAATTTGTGTGCTTTCATAAAACAATTTATTTTGAGTTTTTTTTATTTTAAATAATTTTTTATTTTTAATTTTCTGTGAATAAATTTTGATAAACAAGTGAATTTATTTTGTATTGTTTTTTATTTAAATTTTTTTCTTGGAAAATTGTTGTGTGATTATTAACCATAAAAATTTAATCAAATATAGTTGAAAAGTTTTAACAGTTTTTTCCACGATCAAGTTCTCATATGTTATGGTAATATATAATTTTATTCAGTGTTTCTTTTTTACCAATATTATAAATCAATCCATAGTTCATTCTATCATGGATGATGCCGATGCATACATAAATGTTCCTTCCTTCCTTTACAAAGGAACTTTTTAACAAAATCAAACATTTTACATTGTTTACATTTTACAAAGTAAACAATATTTTGTATGTGTATGTGTGTGTGCGTGTGTATGTAAAAACATGCATATAGAATGGATTATGTGTTTGATATTAAGGCAAAGAGTTTTTAATATAAATTAAAACTATTTAATGAAATTTATGATAATTTGATAGTAAACTTTTTGATATAGTTTTACTAAACGAGGATAACAAACATATTATATACGTTCTAGTTTTATATTATAAAGTTAACTATGAAACACTTTCAGTATTTGTGAATGCTCTTGAACTTTTAATGATAAACTTTTCAGAAATTTTATCTCTTAAAATAAAATATTTTAATCATACACATGTAAATGTGTTATTAATATTTGTTTTTACACGCATTTTTATTATCTATTATTTATAAATAATACCTTTAATTAAGATCTCTATTTTTAAATTAATTGATATAAATTAGTATTATTATGTTTTATTGAAATAAATTCACGCGTCCAATTTTACAAGCATAAATTAATGTTTATTGAATTCATAAGCTTGCACATTATTTTAATGGAATTCCTAGCATTAATTAATAATTTTAATTTTATCAATTTATGAATATTCGGTTTTTATTAAATTCCTATAAATTATTTATTTTATTTTATATTTTTTAATTAATATACTAAATATTTTTTAACATAATTTTTAATCGTTCTTATTATTATTTAATTGATAATTTATGTTTGCTTCATTGAAGATTTCGGCATATTTGTTTATTTTTATTAATTTTTAATTAATTTTAATATCAATTTGTTTTCTATTTCTTTCAATAAATTGTCGCTTTTGTTTATATCTATTTTTATCTATTTGAAATCTTTTTATTAAATAATTTCAAACAATTTGTTTAATACGTAGATAAAATTATTGATTATAAACAATTATGGATTTTTTAAAATGGAGATTCTGGAGTTTTTAACGAAACTTTGAATTTTAATAAATTCTGTTTTTGAATTAAGCTTATATTTTTCTTTATAAACTGATTAGATATCAGGAAATCTTTTAATTTAGAAGATAAATTTTCAAATTTTTTTTTTTTTCCAAAATTTGTACGTAAATATTTCAAAAAAAACCGTTTTTTAATATTTTTATCATTTTTAATTAATATTTAAAAATTGTTATTTTTTATTCTTTATATGCTTCTGAAAAAGCGTTCAATAAAATAAATTTTTATGAATTAATATGGAGGTATGAAAAATCTGCCGACTTTATAAAACAATGTTATCAAGAAACAACTTTTTATCTTATTGATCTTAAAAATAAATAAATTTTGATTATCTAATTAATTATGCTTTTTTAATTAATTATTTATTTTTTTCTTTTTTTAAATAACTATTTGAGGTTTTTCACATTATAATTTCATAATATATTCAGTACTAAAAGATATAAAAGTAAGCATAAAAATTTGTAAAATACATATTTAATTTTATTCTATGCGATTTTTTAATCATTTATTGGTATTTAATTGATATTAAATATGTTATTTCAACAATTTATAATTATTTAATTCAATTTATTGTATTTAATTTGAAATTATTTATGACACGTTATTTATTATAATTGCTAATTTTTTTTCTCGTATTATTATTTCTTGTTTTTTAATGACAAATCGCAGACACATTGTTTTCGAACAATTTCTACTAGCATTTATTATTAAACATATTTATCTTAATCTGTAGATTCGTTTGGAGATAATTGATCGCTTTAATATTATTATCCAGATAATAACAAATTATAATTTTCACATTCAAAAATTTTTAATAAATCATAAACATTATTCTGCCTTAATCCTTTTAAGCAGATACACATTTTAATGTAAAAATATATTTGAATACGGGGATTCCAAAATTATTTTTTCCTTATAACAAATTCATTGTTAATTTTCTTGGTAAATAATATTGATTTTATATCGATTCGAATGGTTTATTCATCTGAATTTATTTTAAATTTTTCATGAAAATAATAAGAATAATAAAAATAGACAAATGGCGCTGGGTATTTGATACGGAAACCATTATTGACTATTGGTAAATTTTTAAGAATTACAATTTTTTTTTTGATATTTAACTGTCCATGATATTTGTAATAATTGTCTTACCTTTAAAAATTTAACATACGGAAAGATTGCAAAATATAGCTGAAATAAAAATGGCGACACAGTCTTATAAAGCCATTTTGTAAATATTCTATTACCTATATAATATACATATATATATTTAATATAATAGACGAATTACCATGGTTTCAAAGACCGCGACGGTCGGATTAATGATGTTTGATTATCAGGTAAATAATAAAATCAAAATTAGGATAATTGAGAATCAAACCATAGGTATCATATATCTATATTAAAAGTATTAAGACAAACAATTATTGTGTTGACTTGTTTTTTGCAATGTTCAAAAACAGCTTTTTGGCAAACAGTACACATTTCTCAAGGGCGGATTTGTTCACATTTCGAATTAATATCTTTTAGTTGATATGCAGATGTTATTAGTTAATGTGTTTATATTACTATAAGCGTTGAATGGTAGTTAATTTTGCTTACTCTGCACGAAGTTCTTACTGTAGTATTTGAGAATGTATTATGCGCCTACATCTAAAATACTATAAAAGACATGAACTGGAAAAATTAAATCCACTCCTATCTTGAATTCGTTATAAATATTCTTTAAATTAGTATCAATTTGAATATTTTGATGAAGTGTACTTAAGGTAATTTGTTTCCTGGCTTACGTTGTATCACTTAGGGTTAAATTTCTTGTCAATATCAGGATAGAGGTTTCATATCTTTGTTTCTAAAAATTAATCATGTACTCAAGGTAATTTGTTTCCCGGCTTACGTTGATAAGAAGTTAAATTTATTGTCGATTTCTAGATATAACTTTCATATATTTGTTTCTTGTAATTAATAATACTTCTCGGATTTCTCTTGCTTCAGCTACACTCGTGTTTACAGATCTTAACTTTTCTGTCAATTTTTTAAAAAATTCAGTAATATTCTAAAAAGAAACATTTTAAGTATTCTTTAGGAAAACTATACACAATTAATAAATAATTTACCAAAAGATAAATTTCTTTTAGATTTTTAATGAATTTTCGTTAAGAAACAAGCAATATTTTATTTAACCAATCAATCAACATAAAAGTTCTGTGTTTTATCTATTTAAAAAATTTTTTAATCGATTGATTTTTACCAATTAATCAACTTTTTGCTTAAAAGCATACGGCCTTTTATTAGTCTTGTAGAAATAAACTCTTGAATATGTTCTTATACATCAAATATTATTTGCAATGTTTTTATTATATTATTTACATAATAATAACAACCACGTAATGATATCAGCGCTCTGGAATTAACAGCGCAAACCTCCTTATCTCGAAATTTCTTCGTACACATAATTAAGTTCACTGATTTTGTTGATTACATTGTTTGCTACAACAGTCATCCTCACCATGGTATAAATTTTTTTAGCCGGCTAAGTAATTTAAATATAAATTTGTCAGTAATTTAAAAACAAAAAAGGGACATAAATTTACAATATTTTTATAAAAATTAAAGTTGAGATTAAGAGGTTGCTGAATGGTGGAATAAATCATAAATGCGATTTTCATCCAATCAAACTGATTGAATCAATTTCTGTTTTATAATTTTTGTTGCGACGGCGGGTATCTTACTCAATTTATTACAATCGCAGTTTGAATCAACTGAATTGCCCACGACCATGTTTAATGACTTCAAAGTAAATTCATACTTGAACTATAACACTGATCGGTTGCGAAATCCAAACATTATGTGCACGAGTCCCATTCGAGTTTATATTTCTTCATATCTAACGAGTTTTGTGAGTAACCGACGCCAATTTTTGTCAGTTCAGAAAATCGTTTTGAAATTTCTCGGTATGGGTTCATTAGTTATTTAAATTGTGTCATAATCCACTATTCTAGAACTCTGTTGTTACAGAAGAATCGAAAACCGAACGAATAAACGGGTAAAACATAAATTTAGTTTACTGTCTGCTTTTGATATATTGGTCACTAAATTTTTGTTCGAATAAAATATTATTCTTAAGAGGAGGGTTGGATTAACTCGTGCAAAAAAAGTACATTTTGGTAAATTTTTTTTACGACATAGTTAAATCTATTTATTAAAACTAATGGTACATGAAATAATTTAAAAATATTGCAACGCAGCAATTATTGGATAATTGGTTTTCCCAAATAGCACCGATGAGCGTCGTTTCCTAGATAACACCGATAATTGCTTTTCCCAGATAACAACGATGAACGAAATTTCAATTTTTGACAGACTTTGTGATGACGTTTAACATTAAATCGAGATTATTGCAAAAAAAACGGTAATCGTAAATTATATATAGAAATAGTGTTCAAAATTTCAAAAGGATCTTTGAAAACGTGCGTTGTAGGAAAAACGCTTTAAAGATGGTATGACCTAAACTGATAACGGACACTGTGAAAAAATTTGAAATAAACGGAAAGGGTCTTATAGTAGATACCTCACACTGAATCATCGATGCCCCAGGTTCGTTATGGATGTTGTTATAATCCATGATGTATGAAGCTTTTTTTTAACTAATCCTGCACTTTTTAAAAGCTTAACAGCAAACGGGCGCTCAAACACTTATAACGTCATCAATTTTGCTTCGGTTGTTTTGATATTTGACACAATATTCTTGAGATGCATTCAATTAAGAAAAAAAAAAAACAAATTTGAAAAGCCTACACTGCCCTTAAATTCGTTTAGATTATCTAGAAAATATTATGCATTGGTTTACATTGCAGAAAAGATATCATTATGTATTGCAAAGCATGCGCATAAATTATTATACTAAATACTAAAAGTTCGTAACAAATTACCTTATGTATAGATATGTTTCAAAGAATACAAAATTTATATATAGTATAATTTATCGAATTTTCTAAGTTTTATTTATTATACTATTATAAACTATTTTGTAGTTTACAAAAAATAAAAAAAAGTTTGATGCAAACTTTTGTTGTCGGAATGCCTTTTACAGGTTTAATATTTAAATCAATTGAGTTTATACAAAACAAAAAATAAGAAACAATTCATACAAAAGTTGTTTTTACTTTCTCACGTGAAAGGGATCTTCTAATTTAATATTTAAAAGTTCCGAATTGGTGCTAATAATTGTTGAGTCACTAAAGTCATAATAATAATCAGTACCTCTGATACTTCTAGAACTCGAAAATAAACCAAAATCGGCATCTAACTCTATTGCACAAAAGCAGAGGGATTAAGAATAAAATATAAATTTTTCTGCTTGGACCTGATCAATTCTCTACCCACTAATAGGAATGAGCAAAGCGAGACCAAGACCACGACTGAGACTGTTATAGAATCTTGGTGTTTCATATTCAGTCTTTGGTGTTGCTAAAATACTACGAGTCTTGGTCTTGCTCAAATACTTCGAGTCTGATCTTGCACTTTGTCTTCCTCGTATAGTCTTGGTATTGGCTTAGCTTTATCTTACTTATCTGATCTGATACTTACGGTTTTTATTAATTTTTCTGTGTATAATTTTCTATGATATTGGTCTTGGTGTTGTATATTCAGTCTTGGTTTTGGTGTTGCTCAAATACTACGAGTCTTGGTCTTGCTCAAATACTTCGAGTGTGGCCTTGGTCTTTGTCTTCCTTATATAGTCTTGGCCTTGGCTTAGCTTTATCTTGCTTATCTGATCTGATACTTACGTTTTTTATTAATTTTTCTATGTATAATCATTATGAAGACTATTAAAGGTATAAATACCTCACAATGAATTATTAGCTCTTTATTTCTTTGTTGTATTTAAAATGAAAAATTCGGCAAAAAAATTCGATGCTACATATATTTTGACTCATGCATTTATCAGAAGCTATTATTTTTAGCGTAGTCCCACCCATTTAGTCTTGGTCATGCATACTCGATCTTGGTCTTGCTGATGTTTAGATAATATGTATCTTGATCTTGTTATTTTGCAATACCAAGATAAATTTTTCCTCATCACTACACACCCATTGAAAAAATCCCCAACTTCGTAGCTTGAATAGAATAAATTGATATTTTTATGGTTTTTCCAAAGTTAGGAGAGTTTAATACAAGTTACAGTTTTCCGATGTTCCATCATTATTTTACATCGATTGCCAAAAAAATCGCATCTTCGTAGCTTGCATAGAAAAAATTTTGGTATTTTCACACATTATTTCCAATAAGGTGGGAGGGGTACAGTAAACAAATTTTCCCTAACATCGAATACCAAAAAACATAATTCTCTTAGTATAGAAAAAACTTGGTAACTTGGATGACGGGCAGGGTTGATTCCTGCCAAAACGTGGATTCTTTAGTTCCCATACTACGACTCTTCATTTAAAAAATTACAGCCATACGGCAAGAGGTTTACTCAAATCTCCCACGAGCTCTTAGATTATAACTTCAAAAATGATAACTTTTTATCGAGAAAAACGTTTTGACTAGCCCTCCGTTTTCATGTCAATATAATACATTCCAAATTTCATAACTTTTGATAAGAATTGTTTGTGTTATTTGTGCGTGATGTTAACAGATTGTTAGAAGCACACTCCTTACATAAAGGAGTATACTTCTTAAAATATATTTTACTACATTTTATGTATTTGTTTAATGTGGGTGTCGTGTATTATTTTGGAACAGTCATTTCCAACAGACAAAAAAATTAAAAAAAAAAAATATTCCGTATATTAAATTATTTGCAATAAATTAAAATTTATAAAAGATATTGCAAAAAATTTTCTAAATACAATTTTTTGATTCTGCGAGCAAGGTCAAATACCTGAAGTATCTGTTGAATATTATGTATGAGACAAAAAAAAAAAAAAGATTGTCGTTTTTTTGCAACCAGTTTACGTATTTTATATTACACTAATATGAAAAAACCAAGCCAGTGTGTACAGTAGTCAATAGAATTCATCAGCAAAATATGTGAATATTTTTGTTTCAATACTATAGATTTAAATATTGGCGGGCTATTATAATCGTAAAAATTAGAATTGCATAGTCCTGAGTGTACATTAGCATCATGCAAACAATGTTGGACGTTCTGGAATATATTTGATAGCCTGCAAAAACTTTTGGTTATTCGTTTTTATGTCATTATAACAGGAATATCATTCATAGATTATAATTAATCAAAAATAGATTGGCAACTCTTGCCCTCTATCAAAGGTTTTTTTTTTGAACTAAGAAAAACTGATTTAGTTTCCGAGATTCGGTTAGATTGTGAATTTTTGAAGTTATACTTTTTTGGGCGCGTTATGAAAAAATGATGAGGGTAACATTTTAAGATGCGCGCGCATCACCGTCACACAAAAGTCACAGGTTGAAGCTGTTGTTATGATTTATGTTACACTTATTGTAAGAAAATTTATATTTATTCATTTAATTTTTCAAATTTAAACTGAGCTTTGTTGACTGTCGACTATCCTTATCCAGTCCTTATTATTTTATTGCAATTAATTATTTGCATGCAATTAAAAATTGTTTTTTAATGATGCCAAAGAAGTATAAGTTCTGACGCGCGTACATAAGTACACGAACCCATTTTTTTAAGTATTTTTATTATAAGGCGATATTTCTTTTAAATTAAAAGTTAAACATAATTGAAATTTTTTGCAATATTATGAAATTATAATTAATTTAGTTTTATGACTAGTTGGCATTAAGTGTTACTGTCGTGCAGAAACTTCTACGAGAGGTCTTTTTTTCGTGAACTAAGAGAATCTCTTATCAATCTTAGGTATAATAATCTGTGCGATCATAACAAATTCAAATACTGTTAGATTGCAATGCGTTTTCGTACAAATGACTAACCGATTGTCTGATGTAAAACGGGCCTTATGGATTTTGCTTTATTAACAAAGAGAATATAACAAATCAGGAATATTATTTACCAGAATCAGAATTATGTTACATTTTGCATATCAATTTTTTTGAGCCTAAAATACACTAAATATTTAGTCCAAACTCATAATACAATTTGTTATATTATAATATGTAGGTATTATAATTAAACATGCGCTTATTAGCTAAATTTGAGCTGAAATTGTGCCAAATCTAAGCATTTTACGAAAAAAGGGTTTTGAAGAAACAAACATTTTTGTTTTTGATTTTTTCTTGTATAGTTTAAAACTTGAGTCATAGTTTCATTGGACCTCATTAACCGATTTTGGTTATTTATGAATTTTAACTCAAGTTTTAAATCTAGAACACATCAAAATTTCAGCTGCCCCAGGTAATTCAATGAACAGCCATACTAAAATTTTGTAAATGCTTCCAATATTAGAGATTTAACTTTATTGACTATGAAATTATTACTAATTGAAAGGCTTACTCAAAACCAAATCATGTGAGATGTAAAATTGTAAATTTTAATACACAATGTAGCATTTTAGCAGAAAATAAATATATTTATCCATAAACTTGTCTTAAAGATAAGCTGTTAAATTTTTATAATACAATCAATAATTCAGCTGTCGCGAAAAAAAATTCAATACACTAGCATTTTCAAAAACTATACCAAATTTCGCATTTGACTAGAACCTGCCAAATATAGAATTTATATAAATCAAATAAAAACTATCCATCATGAATAATGCACATTATTATATTGAATAAATAAGACAGACACCTTGCTATGACCATCGATAGTAAAAGTGGTTGATAAAACGTTCCAAAGTTATTTTTATATTTTGATTGTACGTACATTATTAAAAATACATGAAAAAAAAATCATATAACTCTGTCTGTTTGTCTGTCTGTCCTTCACTACTTCACATACTTAAATGTTTCACAAAGAATTACAGACCAAAAAAATAATAAAAAAATCAGGTGCTTCGTAAATAGATAATACACGATCTTATATATTATATTCAGTTACGAAGACCCTATTGTGTTTTATGATTGAGTATATCTGTGTGTAAAATCAATAGTCCTGACCTATTATTAACTCACAATCTAAAACTTGAAAATCGTAGAAAGCTGTATGGACAGCGTAATAAAAGTTAAGCAAGAATTTAATAAGATTTAGACCATTCTGAGAAAGCTTATTTGAAAACTGAAAGTAAAATTTTTATACTAATATTATAAAGACGAAACATTTGTATTTTTTTAAGTAACGAATAAACCTATTAAAAAAATTATTTCACCGTTGGGAAGCTATACTATCCACGGGTGATATGGGCTACTTTTTATTCCTGTATTCCCACAGTAACGGGAACTACACGGGTGAAACCGCATGACGTCCGCTGTGGCTTTAACATTAGGCTAGATGCATATACGTATATCATATCATTAATAAATATACTTCTAAAAGTGTATACATGACTTAAAAATGATTAGTTTAATTTTTCGATTGGGCCCATAGACATCAGTTTTTTTTTTGGGATTGTAGTAAAATCATTCATTAACAAACTCGTGACAATTTCTGCTCAAATTTAGCTAATAATAAATACATACCTGCCTGTATCATTATAAAGCAGTCATACATTTTATATAATAATTGTAATACATATCATTATATGTAAATAAACTAACACTTATAACTGCATGAACTGAATATTTTGAGTATTTTATGAATGCTAATGATTAAAAATAGTTCAAGCATTGATACTCAACTTCAAATATTGATATGTAGAGTATGTAAGTAATGAACACTGATGATTTGTAACTTCACTTGTTTATAAGAAAATTAAACGTATTTTGGTATATGATTCAATTAAAACAAAATGAAGAACATTTAATGGTTATTAAATGAATCAGACATTATTACCATAGACCTATTAATCACGACAAAAGTACAAGTCTATGCTAGACTATATGCCTGCTAAAGGAGAAAATGTTGCAACCATAACTAGAATAAACATTGGTGTGGACAAAATTGGACAATAAGGAGTAAACTTCAAATCTACAGTTATAATACACGCACACCAAAACGGTCCCCTGGTCCATAGAATTGTATTTTAGAACCGTCTTTTCAATGATCCTGTACTAGTGCATCTGTTACGATGAACGTTAGAGGTTACTAATATTTTCGAAACAAATTTCCATCTGCTTAATAATTGCATATCCGTTCCATATTCACGTTTAATTTGCAAAAGAATTGGTCTATATAAAATACAATCGAACATTCAAAGTTTTCAAGTATTTAGGTAAAATAATTGTGTGGGAAATTCTATTTAATTATATTATCATATTTTCCTTTTTGTTTATGTGTTACATTTTCCGTATGACATCATTTTCAATAAACATATGTTGGAAAATAATTACACACTCTCTTGTAATACTCTTGAAATGTAATACTGTTTATCAAGGACAACGAATTACAAAAACAGTGTTAATAACTTTTTTTTTAGTACATTAATTTTTGTTTTCTTATTAAGAAAGCTTTTGTATGCGCTCCAAGATCGAACTTTCTCTGTTACATCCACCTTTTGGGGTATTAAAAATATCTTTTTGAAGATCTTTATATATGGAAAGAACGTTTTGCGTTTTCATAATAATAGTACCGTTTGAGACTTGAATTGAGATGTACGTATTGAGACTTAAATTGAGATTTTGATAGAATGTTGACGCTGGATCTGAATGAAATATGTCATTCCTCATACGTCCTGCCCAAATCATAATAGTATGACTAAAATTGTATACCGTCGCGCCCATTCGTAATGAGTTCACTAATATGATTTTTCCAATTGTAAAGTTTTATGCATAGAGCGTTAGCTTAGATATAAAAATAATTTTCATGATATAAAAAAATAAGTTTCGTTAAAAAGAAAATTGAAACTTTAACCGTAATATGACTATCAAAATTATAGAATTCAAATTGTATTATTTTTGGACATATTTTTTATTTGCTATTATTGAAAAACCATACCTGTTAAAATAATAATTCACTATAATCGTGGAAAATTTCAACAGAAAGTGTGAGTTGCCAAATTCGTTTCCGTAACCCCATACTTATAAAACAAAAAACATTTCAATTTTAATTAGAAAATCGTGTTTGTTTATTTCAAAATGACTTCTTCTGTAAATTTTGTGCACAGTATTTATTTCTTAGAAATATTTAATTTGGGTCGAGTTATAATGGTTCTTATAGTTATTAGTTTTCAATTGTTTCAACTGTATATAATGTAACGATTGCGCAGTAAGTTGTAAAAGTGTTACTCATAAAGAAAGTAAAGCTTATTATATAGCCTTTCAAACCCCCATACTCATAGTAAAACACAAATTCTTAAATATCTAAATAGAAATATTTATCAAGACTTGACCAGACTTGACTTTTTTATCAAGAGTAATAAAGAGGCTAATAGTTTTTATACATTTTCTTAAGCGAACTGTAGAAGAAGAGCTTGGAGATATTTACATTTTTTCTCGATTGTTCGATTTCCTATCTATTAAAATAAAAAGAAAAGGAAAACACGCTACAAAATAGAATTTAAGTGACATTGAGAATAATGAGATGTTATAAAATTTATTATAGAAATGACTGACGTTTTTTCTACAAACAATTACTGATAATTCGCATAGCTTTTACAGAATTATTTTAAGAAGAACCATATCAAATGCTCCGAATATTGCTTACATTCTTCATTTTTAACAAAATAAATTCTGCAAGTTTGTTAAAATAAGTAAGTTATGAGAAATACTGTAAAACAAACTTCGATTTGTATATTGATTGAAAATAAATTTAAAGTATGCAAATCATCATCAAAAAACCAGTAGCACATGCAAATTACATTATTCAACATTTTTGATAACAACAAAAAAAAAGGGTTTCCCTATCAAAATATTGAATGAATTTAAAATAATAACAAACAAAAAAAAATGCATAAAAACGTAATAATATGCCAAAGGCAATATTTTTTTTGCACAAACTTTATTTATTCCAAAATTTAAATTACCTATCAACTAAAAACTGTATCGTAACCCATTTAAATGTTACATAACGCATTATTATTTATTCTTCCCAAAAATAAAATAAAAAGTACACTAAAATTAATATTGCTCGTCGTACAGAAAGCAAGTAGACGGATGGATTGGGTTGATACAAAAGGTATATGGATAATTGAAACGAAAAATAAAAACGCGTATAACTAAATAAAAAAAAAAAAATGATAAAACATGTTTTTGTGTGTGTAAGTTGTCGAACCTTGTTGTCTGTCCACTAATATCTGTGCAAGGTTGCGAGAGGCAGCATCAAAGAATCCGTCTGTCTGTCTGTACGTTGTATATTTTGTGTCCGCGCGGAGTTGTACTGTCTAGACGGGCGGACGAGATTCGGTGGAGAATTCAAACCTTTATTTTATATACATATATATAAAATATAAATACATATACACATGTACATAATACATTAATAAAGTCTGACTAACTTGCATATTATATTCATTTTAGAAATAAGAATTTGTTAAATATTGAAGGTAGAATAGTTACATCACTTGGATTTTTTATAATAAGGTTTGAGTATTAAATTTGAATACGATAAATCATTTAGTAATATGTTATTTAATTTTTCAATTTTATTACCCACCAAACAGTGTATATGTTGGCTGCAGTGTATAAATTAGATTTTTACAGAGAATGCACGATTTGAAGCCCCCTGGATCCAAAGACATTATTTTTGGAAAATCGGACAACTTATATTTTATATGTAAGCTTCGGATAATCCAAGAACGTAAAACTAAGCATTTTGTCATATCCATTTACTGGCTGTCCCACTTTATTTTAGTGGTTTTCAGGTTATAACGTTTTTCTCGAAAATGACTGCAATTCACATAGCATTTTATGCTCTAAAACTTTTATTTGAAATGTTTTTCTGGGAACATTCGAATAAGAGGGAAATTTAACTAACGATGTATTTATTATTTCATAAGAATTCAGATTATTGTTATACGGAAAGAAGAAGTCTAGAAAACATGTCTTTCTGGGTCTTTTAGAATTCACTCCTACTTTTCGATTATTTTAGCTTATACTTTGTTTTAAGAAGATTGTAATGATGTGTTAGGCAGGGAAGGGAATTGGGTCATCAATTTCGACTTCCCCAATTAGTTTTTATATAAAAAAAAAAAAATTATAAAAAAAACTTAATTAAATTTTAGGCCGAAGTAATCTACGCTCACGATACACGCCTGAAATTTCTAATTTTATATAACTACTATAACTAATTGTCAAATGATCCATTTTTTTAGCTAACTCTGACACCATTAACAATCGAATATTTTCCTGATTCAAGAGTCATGTGAAATTGGAGCAAATTCTAGAGTCTTTATTTTCAATAATACCAATTCTTCGAATACAGATTTGACCAAAAATGGGGATATCATTTTTTTTTTATACCAGCTTAGAATGTAGAGATATACTCTCAATATTTGTACAACTTTTTGTACTAAAAAAAAAAATATTTACAACGTTATCTATATTCTCTTACGTGAAGTCCTCTTAGTCCGCAGTAGACGACGCACGATCACTTGCTCAATGTTGACTGTTATATTAAATATGCTGATGCTGCTTTGTTCTTATAAATTCATGATACACTACACACCGGAATCACCCATGATCAATATACAAAAAAAAAAAAAACAAATGTATTGGTTTTTATTTATGATAATTTCATTCATCGCAGAAGAAGGTATTATTATACAGTTTTTTGATGGAGATCTGTCATCATGTTATCACCATGGTGAGATATTTAAATTTATCAATGGAATAAGAAGTAGTAAGCGCATAACAATAATATAGATTACGGCTTGTTGTACGTAAAATATTATACTTAGATAAATGAAAAATAATACTACTTATTAATATCCGTTGGTTTTATATCAAAGGCATTTGATGAAAGCATAAAATATTTGAAGTACCTAAACTATATTTGGTCCACGATTTTAGAAATATCATTTAAGAATTTCAAAATTTTTCAATGAATTTTATGGACAATACCAGAGTTTTCAAAATAAAATTGGATTTTCTGTCCCGTTCAAAAGTTGTAGCTATATCTGTTTGACAAAAAATTGCCAAATTTCTCAATAAAAATTGCTATAATTTTTCTAAATTGTCATTAATCCTATCTAAAATTTTTTTTGAGCACTTGGTTTACTTTGGTAGGAATGCTGTGTAAAATTTCCAAAGAATTCTTGATGAATATTTGTTTATATAAATGAACTCCTTGGAAAATCACTGTTTTGATCAAAAAGTCACAGAAAATTTTGCTTTAAAAAATTTGAGATGGGATTAATGAGCAAGTTATAGCATTTTTTTTTTAAATTTGAAATTTGGGAAATTTTTTTAAGCAAATTACCTCTATCACTTTTGAACGGAACAGAAAATTGTTACCAAATTATTTTATTTTGAGTAATCTTAAAAAATTTCCAATTTTTCGGATCTAGGGTATGTCCATTTTATCCTTTATTCAGTCTAGAGACATAAGCATCACTCCCATACTTAAAAGTTAATTACATGAAAATTCATGATAATGGCAATCAAAGGCTTTCGATTGATCAAATAGTATAAGTTCTTACTCCAAGCACTTACCATGCGATGACCAATTACTTTGAATAATGCCAAGTCAGTGGTGTATCATGTTCCAAAACCATGCTGATTCTTAAAGATGTCAAACTTTTGAAAATAATTAGCCAAGGTCCAGTATATGACTGTCTTATGGTAATTAAAAGCTTGTGTGGACCTGTAGTTTTCAATATTCTCAATATCTCCTTTTTAAGCAATAGATTTAACAATTGCTTTTTTAAGGAAATATACCTTGTTGCTGGGAATGATTTATCACAATGCACAATGGTTCGAGAAATGCTGATAACTCTTCTAATTTTCACTGGTATTTCATCTCAACCTGTAGAAAGGTATATCCTTTAATTTCATTGTTCATTTAAATACCTTCAGGTAATCCAAAATCAGAGCAAAGTTCTGGATTTTGTAAGTTCATTTTTTTAAAAACACTAATATATTCGCCGCCGTATTAAATACTTTTCAATTTCTTTATGAATTTTAAATAATTGTGGGAAATTTGTTTTTATCTGAGTATTACAAATTTTGCTGATTTATTATTTTCCAAATTGCTGATGATTTATTATTTAGCATTTGTAATTTAAAAAATAAAAGCGATTCCACTTTGTGTAAATAATATACTTTGCTACTTATACCAAATATTGAATATACTTTGCTATTCCATACGATATTATTAAAAAATATTTTCTAAATTCAAAATAATAGGGAAAAAATTGGTATTTAATGGAAGGTAATTTATTTTAAACTTTCAAATATTTCCTAAAAATTAACAACAAAAAATCCCGAAAAAATAAATTTCAACATTTTAATGTTTTTTCATGCTGCCTCCAAACATAATTTGCATTAACTGATTCCTTGGTTCCCGAATTAATATTCCGAAATTAAAGTCAATTTTTAGAAAAATTAATGTTAAATATTTTATCAAAATTGGTCAAACTTAGCTTGGATAAATTTTATAAAATAATTTTATAGGCCATTTGTAAAACTTCCTTGACATAACATTGTAAAATTTCTTTGCCGGAAATTTTATAAAATATGTTTGAAACTCATAGTAGCGCCCGTAGATATTTTATATTGTGCATAGAATAGTGAATGAAAGTTCAATTGATTTCTTTTCAATTTGAAAAGTTAAAAAACTGTGCATATAGAAAAAAAATATTGATTGTAGAATCTTATCTTAAACTCGTGCGTGTCCTTGCTCACTTGCGATATTAACAATGTCTCTTACGTCAACTATACGTATAATCGCAATTTATAATATAAATAAATGCTATAAATAGGGGTCAATATGTTATCCATGTCTTTTTTTGTATTTAGTTTTTATATATTGGTCAAAAAACACAATTTTTGGCTTTAAAAAAAAGCATCTTAAAATCCAGAATTTATATATTGTACTTACACAGAGCGTCCCGTATATAAAAAATAGTTCATAAAACTTTAAAAAAATGAGCCAAAAAGTAAGCGAAAGTTTAAATAGTTTTATCAATTAGCTCGTTGTGACCAATCTTTTGGAAGTCAAATCTAACGAATTTTTGGTATAAGAATATAAAGTGAAAACATTATTTATAGACGTATTAATTTAAAATTATTTTTTGTTCATTTTTCATGTCACTAAAACTTTCCCCGTCCCCTCCCACTTATGGATAACATTTTTTCTAGTAATTTATAACGGGTTCCCCTAAAATATCCTTTTTCTAATTTAATTAGATTAATCGAGATTCAATTGGTATGTTTACATCCAAAATTTTTAACAAACTTGGTAAAGCTTTAGTTATAACTAAGTACTTAACGATAAATTATATTTCTCAGTTATTGGAAAACACAATTTTTAATTTAATGTTAATTCATAATCTTTGTACAACGTTTCACTAATTCCCAAGCTTCATCTGGTAGTGCAAAAACACTGCTATTAACAATAAAAGTACCTACTAATTAAAAGAAGTCGTTGCAATTTTTAAAAATATTTTGGTACGTCCTGTCGACTAATCATAAAGATTAGCATATTAGATCACAGTAGTAGCCTTAAAAAATGATAAAAAGTGGAAGAAAATTATAGTATGATGAAACCCATTGGAAACGGAAGATAATATGATAAAAATAAATTACGGGCGATCTAAGTTCGGGAAGTGTGGGATGTGAGTTTTTAAGGGTAAAACACGGTTTCCGGATACAAGTCCTATGGAAAAAAGTTAAATAGCAAAGTTTTAGGTAATAAAAAGATCTAAAACTTTTGCACTTTTTTCACATAATCTCAAAATTTATCGATTGAAAATTAGGCTTTTTCGATATTTATTCAAAATAAGATGAAAAAATAAATATTTTAAATCAAAAAAATTACAGTGTATTTGGAACATAAGTTTTCACCAAATTTCGAAGAAAAAAAAATAAAAAACCAAAAACTTGGTTATTTCAATTTTTCATATAAATTTTGAAGTTATGTGAAAAAAGTGTGAAAACAAAAGCTGTAGATCTTTTTATTACCTACAACTTTGCCATTTAATTTTTTTCCATAGGACTTGTAGTTTTGCCGGAAATTCAGATAAACCGAATTTTACCCTTAAAAACTCACCCCCTCCTACTTCCCGAACTCAGATCGCCCATAATTTTTTTATCTTTTCATTTTTATCATATTATCTTACGTTTCCAATTAGTTTCATCCTATTATAATTTTTTTTGTTTTCAAAAATTATCTACCCTGGTACAAAACATAATTTAAAATCATTCAAATGTAACTAATAAAATTTAGCATATAAAATTTTAACATGAAAATGAACTTTTTGAAAATCAATTTTTTAATAGTTTCTTTTTTAAGTGAAGATTGTAGGTACATTCATTACATTAAATTTAAATAATTTGTTTTTTAGCTTGTAAAAATTTAATTATCACTACAATTTTTGAATTCTATGGATTTATAAATATTGTTTGAAAATTTCATAAAAAATGCTGATATTACAAAAAAAATTTTAGTAATTATTCATGAAAAAAATGTCTTGCAATAATAGACGTCTCCTTTGTGATATGGACGATTTCTGACGAAAAACGCAATTAATGTTTTTTTACAAAATTTTTCGATATTTTGGCTATTGAAGTTCAAACACAAAGATAAAAAAAAATATAATATACCAATTTGAGGAAACATTTTAAGATTTTAGCGTGTACAATACACCGTGCAAAAAAATATAATTTCAAGGTCTCACATATATTGTACATTTTTTATTTTACATTTGATATGAATCACCAATTTATTCTAGCATTGAATATTTGCAAGATTAATAGTATGAAGAAATGTGATTATTAAAAATAAATCAAAATATAGAATTAAAAAAAAAAAAAAAAAAGTAAAAGGCTTTATTTATGTTAGTAACAAGTGAATACAAATCTGTTTGAAACCTAGGGTGAATAATAAAAGGAAGAGCGAACTTATGTGAGTTACTTTCATCCCAAGAAAATAAGGTAATATACGTGATCTAAACAGTGGTGGATTTAGGCCTAGACCCGTGAGTCTTGAACGTAGAGTCGCATTATTTTAGCGGCAGAATGTCACAGTGACTTGTGAAAGTTTATGAAAAATCAGGGTGTCTACTGACCAGAGAAAATCTGGAAAATCTGGAATAGTCTTGAATTTAGAATTTGCTGAAAAAATCATGGAATAATAAGGGAACATGGAAAATAATGCAAATATTCACGGAAATTTTCTGGATTTTTAACACATCTAATTATGAGTTCTTAATCTTACTATACGATAATGATGCTCTCTCATGGACTGTTCAGGCCTTAAACTAGAAATAATTTTAACAATGACGAATGATAATAGTTCATATTTACAAAAAATAGTCTAGAAAAAATCAATATGAGACCTAGAAAAGTCAGGGAAAATAAAATATTGTAGACACCCTGAAAATATTTAAAACAAAAGTGGTTTGTTTTTAAAAATCAAACATTTTTTATTCGAAGTTTTCTTATGGGTTAAAAAATTATCGGTAGCACCCAGTTGAGGGAATTTTCTCATTTACAAACTAAAACCAGCTTTTGAGAGAGTGTCGCATCAAAACTTCACTTTTCTGTTTCGATAAACAGATGGAAATGTACTCATTATGTGGTTCTATACCTTAACTCAAGTTTTGTTGGTACTCAAATTGTAACTCAAATTTTTGCGTAAAAACTACAGATAAAATTTAATATACCTACATATTTTATATACATATGCCGGTATAAAAACAAAACGCCATCATGATTTAGGTTTTTGATATTAGAAAAGCTTAATTACAAACTAGATAATAAGAAAATTTTACTTATATCCAAAAAAGAAACAAACAACGAATTTTTCATATATATTTAAAATTACAAAAATACACGACTTTTATGGTGTATTTTAAAATTTATTCTATTTAAAATGAATGTTTTACATAATATCTGTAAACAATTTTCAACAAAAATTAAAAAAACTTTTAATGTATGACGAAATGTCAATTTAAATTGAAATTATAAATCATCGAATAGATGGTTTTTTTTTTTTAATTTATGAAAAAATGATGTGAATCAGTTTTTTTCATCTGCAAACTACGAATGTGGTTTACATATGAGTTAGGACTCACTTTTAATGCATTTTTATTACAGTGTAAAAACTTATTGATCATTTATTGTGCATCTACTGTATTGACTTGTAATTATTGGAATAGAAAAAAAAATTTTCTACACAATTTTGTTACCAAATGTCTCTTCTTTTGTTTGCAGGTGGCCGCACCAAATTTTTTAAGTAACTTATATTATCTATCACTCACAAAAGAAAAAAATGGCTGTGTACTTATACTCATCTTACAAAACTACCACTAATAAAATAAGAAATAAATATATGAAAAATAAATTAAAAATGATAAATAAATAATAATAATTAATTTTTAAAACAAAAACAACAAATAATAATAATAGCAAAACCAACCAATTTTAAAACATAAAAAAAAAAAACAGTGCTGTGTGTTCAATAAAATAAATTATTTAACAATGTTCGTTACTTAAAAAATTATTCAAAAAACAAAATCAACTTCAAACAAACATTTATTGGTCCCGATTCATCATCATGATTAGAAGAAAATTAATTTTGATTTTTTGTGTGAAAATGTAATTTTCCATTTTTGTTTTTTTTTAACGTTCGTTTATTTTCTGGTGAATATATTTGGAATAAAAACTTATAAAACAAATATAAATGCAGATGCAGTTACAACAATTTATTTATAAAACTAATCAACAATACAACAATAATGGCGATCAACTTTTCAGCGTCATTTGCAGCATGTTTGGCGGCAAATTTGAAAATGCCGCGGCATGTTATGTACTGCATATCACAAGGTTTGTTATTAACATTTATTTAATAATTTATAAATTCAGTTTTATTTTATCAAAAGAATTATATATCTATAGGTAATGATTTTAATCGCATTATTGTTTTAATAAATTTACGATTGCCTAACCTTGATAGTCATTTTGAATGAAGTTATTCTATATTTATATTTCTTATTTATCTCTTGTGTTGTATTTTTATATTTCTTATTTAATGCATTAGAACAGGAAAACTTAAAAATAAACAATAATTCCAAACTTTGGTTATATGTTTGAAATACACAGTTCAAAGATCATGATAAAAAAAAGTTTCACGTTATTTCCAACCCCGAGAGAGTTTGCTATTCCTCTCAAAATGGAGAATAATAATTTGCAATATTAAGAATAATCATTGAAATCGATAAAGGTACACATTTCCAGCAAAAGGTTTTTTTTTCGAAAAGTCAAAACATTTCACTTAACCGGGATTAAAAATATTAATTTGCCATCAAAAAATAACTATAAAAATAATTTAGGTCAGTTTAATCGAACAATAAATCGAAAAATATTGCATCTTCGGAACTCAAAATATTCTTATTAATGTTTTTATTAGCTAAATTTTGTTCATTTGTACTGTTTTCGATAAAATGTAACGAATTATTCGTGAAAGATCAAAATATTTATGTGATAACTAATTAAATATTTTCAATCACGGATAACTCAATAAGTATTGATTTTATTAGATATTTTTATTTGTCCATTTATCGATTTCCATAATTATTTTTATTGTTGCCAGGATAGGGTTTAGCTTCAAATTTTTACCCATTTGAAACCAATAACGAATTTTTTAAGATTTAACTATTTTTTTCATGATTAAGATGATTTTTTACATTATTTTACAGTAATGCTTCATAAAAAAATTTATGATTCGGGGTTTAGTTAATACGGAAACTTCGCCTGCTTACAATAAAATTTTCTCATTCGCTTTATTTTTTGCATATTCAATATAAAATTGTTAGTATAGGAATTCCATTAAGTATAATATATTTGAGCAAATAAATTTGGATTTGTACTTTACGAAAACATCAGCAGTTTCCCGTGCAAGATTTAGTATTTTCCATTTTGTTGGTAATTGTCTGAAAAATTCAGGCATGTCGACACTTGGGCTATTACAAATATTACATGAGTTGAGACTGAAAATTACTTTGATAATATTAAGAGAATATTTGATAAAAGTTAAACTTAAAAGTTTAATTATTTCGTGACCATTTGATATTTTTTGTTATCTGTATTTAAAACTTTCTCTATTCATATCATATTGACTTGGTTTGGTAGGAAAGTAAAAATTAGTTAACTAACTACATAGATTTTAGTAACAACAAACTAAACCGACAACAAACACGTACACATTCATAAAATGTAAGTATGTTTGTAATTTTGTAAGTACTATCATGCACAACGATACTGATTATTATAGTCGATCGACATATATAGAAATATGTCAGTTAATTTAAGTCTAAAATTTGGAAATACTGACGCTATGTCAGTACAAAAGGTGGAGCCGGATTTTACTTTAGTTCCGCCCCTGGGCACTCTATAAAACACCGCTCCACTACCGATAATTTACATAAATAGATTAATAAATTAGGACTATTATAGCAATCGGCTGAAACCATTAAGAATATTCTAGAACGCTCCAAATCCCAATTCCATCGATCTAACCGTTCAGAAGTTATGTGGGGTTAACATGCTTGTTAGAAATGGGTTCTAAGACCATACAACGCCGATATCTGATGATAAACCCTTTAACCCAAATTGGATGGACATCAATAAATTGGAATTTTTGAAAATTTTTAATTTTCATAACGGGAAATAAAAAAAATTATGAATTGAAATCTTAAACAACCATTCACTGAAACTTGTTCTCAATTTTGTTGATGAAACTGCAATATTTATAATTTTGTTCTTACTCTTGATAATGAAAAGAAATTTTATCTAAATTTGAAGATGTTTTTAACAGGATGGCACTTTTCAAAGCATTTTCCATAATGCGGAGAAAATTTCTTTTCTCATTCTACGAATTTTTTTTTCTGCAATCATTTTTGATATTTTTTATTTTGAATATCAAAAATGATTGCAATGCGATTAGGTTTGCTTATCCGAGAAACGATTAGCTAACCTTGTAAAAAGGCTCTATGTAGCAGGTTACAATTTTGTCATTCTGTAAAACATTAAAATCAATCGCCAAAATCTTTTTCTCATCTTTTTTATGTTTGGATGGCCAGTTTATCGCTTGCAATTTGTTCGAAATATTCGCTTTCGGATCGATTTTTAGGCGATGTCTCCAAAATTACGCATCCAATCGTTAAATGGTTATTTTTGAAATCTATAGATCAAACTACGCTAATAGACATTATTTTATCAAAATCGAAGACAACAAAATTTTTTTGGATTTTTCCTAATTTTCTTAAGGGATATAAAAACCCTTTAAAAAATCGATAAAATCGAAATCAATTTTTTTATCTAGTTTATAGTTGTAATTTAACATGTAGATTTCAAAAACAATATCCATTTAACGATTGAATGTGTAGTTTTCGAGATATCGTCTAAAATCCGATACGGAGGTAAATATCTTGAAGAAGTTTCAAGCGATATCTCAAAAACTGGCCATCCAATCATAAAATAAATGTTTTTTTTTTGTTTTCCTAGACCTTAATTAGTCTAGAAAACCTATAAACAATTATTTTTGGATATTTTCGTGATTTTTATGATATTTTACAGAAACCCAGAAACCATCTGATATAATATGAATGCATTTTATTTTATCAAATAAATGCATTTAATTAACTTTCGCTGTAGATATTTTAAGGCCCCAGGTACCAATTTTTCACCCTTTTTGCACCAAATTAAACAAATATTATACTAAAGTTTACCTCAATCAAGGACATATTCCCGATTTTTCTGATGTTGTTCTTAAAACATTTCCGCAAGCCGCACTAACTCATAGATTTACAGTAAAAATTATTAACTGTAACGATATAATAAATCAATACATCCAAAATCAGTCATAAGTTCTGAAAAGTTCGTCCCAAAAACAGTCGTACATTCAGGAACTTGTGTGTTAGCAATCATCTTGTTGAAATTATACAGATTCTACATTTATATTTGGAAGAGCCAAATAAGTCCGTTATTTTGTAACAAATTTATAATATCCATCACGCGATCGTTCGTCAAGCTAACTTGAGTGCAATTTTATCCTACTCTTTGGGTAAAACCTCCAAAAATATTATACCTCGTTTCTATACACACAAAAAGGGCGATTTTCCACAATCATGTGAAATGATATGACATATAAGGAAACTTTTGAAAAACTACTCCTCCTGTATTTTGGGAAAAATCTGCAAAAATGACAACTTTTTTCAAGGTAAGCTTGCAAAATGAGATTTCTTCCGTTTTATCCCGTCTTCAAAACTATCTACTTTTTTCTGTGTAAATTAGAAAGACAGGATTTTGTGCATACAAAGTGAAATGAAATGATCAGAGTGAATAAGAAAATTTATATTTTCTTTTGATTCTACCCCCTAAGGTTTCCACAAAATAAATGATTGGCTGTTTTATCATTATTGGGGATTTCGATTTAAACTAGGCTATGTATAAATTTTCCTATAAAATGATGTTAGATTTCATGTAGAAGTCCAAACCCTGAAAATTGTAGTAATAAGTAAAACTGTATTCTTTTTTTAAGAATCGTTTTTATTTTTCACGAAGAATACAATTGTTTTCCCATTATATATTTTTTTGTTTTTGCAAATATAAGAATTGTAAGCTAAAATAAATACCTCTGTTTTAAAACTTTCGTCCACTGATATTACACTAAAAGTAACTTACAAAAATGAAATCAAAAACTTTTATAATTTGAAAACTTTTTATTAATTTAAAATATTTTATTTGATAGAGAAAAGTCATTGACTTTTAATTTATATAAAACACACAAACACACAATATTTAAACAACTTTTTTCACACTTATGTCTTGTTTTTTGAAAATTATTATAAAAAGTGCATTTATAATAGAGCACAATCTAGAGATACTTGAGTGAGCAAAACTAGGGCACCGTATTCTTACAATCTAGTTTACAAGAATAGCTTATTTATTAGGAATCCGGATGTAGTCGAACTAATTTTTGCATCAATTTTTTGTAGGACTTCCTCTTCTTTTTAGATACTCTCTCAAGAGTTATATTAACGAGTGTTTGATGCGAATTTTTGTATTATAATTTTTTCCAAAATTTTTTTATTTCGGGCTATACGCGGTTTACGAATAGAATTTTTGCCCAAAATACATAAAACAAACATTTTTGAATTTTTTTGATTAGCTCAAAAAATCCTCGATATGTGTATGAAATAGTTGGCAAACGAAATCTTCGAAATTCTGAAAAGTATTTATTTTATGTATATTGGAAAAAAATAAAAAGTTTTGAAGTCTTGCAAAAAGGAGGGAGTCGTGAAAAATATAGGTCAAAAAATTTTCCCGACCAAAAATCCAAATAAAAAATATATAAATTGCTATTTTCAAAACAATTCCATTGGCAGATTACGGTGCTCTTTCTTGTACACTCAAGTACCTCTATGTCCTACTCTATAATTACTTTTATTTGTTTCAACAGTTCAAAAAAAGAATTATATTCATTATATATTTTCAAGGTTGGTAATTACAAAGCTTATATGCATTATAAATTTGAAAATTGGATTTTATTTTTCCTGGAATAACTAAAATAGGTTGATTACTCATAGTTTTACATTGCGGTTAAAAAAGTTTTTATTTAAAATTTTCCTCTTGTAAAACTTAAATAATCGATGACGAAAGTGTAACTACTTTATTTATGAAACTGTACTCTCTTATTGCAGATTGTCTCTTAACCTCATCGCCTTCTTTCTAAAAATATGTTGTGAACTAAAATGGAAATGTACTATAAAATCTCTTAATTTCCCCAAATAGAAGAATATTATATTGCATAATATTATTACACCACCAAAATCGAGATATGTTAATAAAGGAAAATACTAGGAGTTCTTAATGGATTTTTACGTTTTTATTTTAGCCACGTTGAAGATTAAAAACATCTCATTTTATTAGGAGTAAAGTAAAACCGCCAAAATACTCTTTTTAGTCGAATTTAAATACCGCATTAGTATATAAATGAGTTTAGGCTAAAAGGATAATTTTAGGAGTTATCTCACTTTTAGGGTAATTTCGTTGGACTTTCTGGTTAGTGTAAATGGAATAACATTGAATGTAGCTACAAGGTTATTTCAAGGTGTTTTTTTTAAACGTAATTTTCTTTTTCACAAATCCAAACTCACATCTTCGAACCCATAAACCTGATTTATGGGTACAAATTTATGTCCGATTGAACGTTTTTACATGGTAAAAAAGGGGAGGGAATCGAAAGAATTCTTCTGCCTGGGTTTAGCATTCGGCCTCAGTTCTCGCTTCGCTAGCAAGGAAACTATTGTAGGCCTTTTGCCCAAAAAGCTAATAAAGATAATAAAGACCATAAACTTTGTTTTAGGCCTACGGTCTAGCCTCAGCCTCCAACATCAATACTCACTTTGCTCACAATGAAGGACGGCATTGGGCCTCCCTTATAAACATATATAATACAGTTTTAACTTGCCAGCGAAGGGGTCGGGTAACAGCTAATAAAAGTAGCATAGGTAACTCCTTATACGCTGGCTACCAGTGCAAGTCCTGTCAAAATAGAGTCAACAGATTTGGAGATAATTAATAACAAATATTAAATTAGTTTGCGAAATGGACGGGAAACAGCTATTAACAAATAAAGCTTAGGTAACTAATAACATCAGCAATCTGCCAGTAAAAGTCCCATCAACATCGAACAAACAATTTCGGAGATAATTAGGAGCAAATACTAAATTGTCCAACAAAACGGGCGGATAGTAGCTTTTTCCGGTGCTTTACTAGTTATTCTACTATTCGGGACGGACACAAATTCAACAAATCAAAGAGTATAAAAATCGGTACACTGGTTCAACAAATACTAAATTGTACTGCGGTGTGGGAGAGTAACAGCGTTTTCTGTTGTTTTATTACTTATTATCCTATTCTGGGTCCAGTATAGAAAAACTGGTCCAGCCGTTCTTGAGTTATAGGTGGTGTAACTAACATGAATTTGTTTTATATATATATATATATATAGAAGATTGAATAAATATTATCGGTTCCTGTATATATCGTGTAATATTCAATTCATAACTATTTCGAAAGTTAAACAATCCCTTTAGCAAAACTAAGGTGTGCCAATCTTCCTCCTACAGTTTCGTTTACAGAAATAAAAGATTTTATGAGTTACATAAATAAAAAATAAAAAGTTCAATTTACTCTATGCCATTGAATTGAATATAAACTATATAAGTTTATATTAACATATTCAAGATAGATAGTTGACGTTTGATCGTTCGTTATGTTTTCAAATCAATTTCCATGTAGATTGAGTGAGAAGACATAATTAGCAACGTAATTAGTGTAATGAGAATAATTTATCAATTAAAAATTATCTAACGTAGGAACGTAGAATAAATGTTGTTACTTACAATGAAGTTTACCAACTTCAAAGGATTCGTCAAATAGTTGTAAAACACGATGGTCGTTCTTATAATATTCTTATTTAGTGTATTGCATTAATGCTTATTATTAAAAATAATTTCATTAATAATTATCAACCATATGTTGGGTATTAAAACAATTTACACTGTTAGTTCTTTTTTTTTTTTTTTTATGTTGTGTAGTCGCGATGCCAAAAAGTACCGTTTTTATTGCTGTTCTGTAGGACTTTATATTTATTACTTATTTATAATCAATAAAACTAGTGAAAAAGACTAAATTTTCCCACTTTTAATCAATATTTTAACTCGTAAAAAATTACAGACTAACATTCTAGGTGCGACCCCTAAGGTCCACACGACGAATTGAGAAGAATACAAAACGTTAATTTGTTTTTTATTACGAATATGGGTAGTTTTTTTTTTTTAGTTTTTTATTCCCAGTCTTGATCGATTTTGCTCAAATCATTCACTTTTAAGTTACATAATTACGCGTCGAATGAAAGTGGTTCCAAGTAAAGATTATTATTTCTTGTAGGGATAATCAAGGCGAAAAAAAAAACTAACGCACATTCATACATAAACATAACATACAGGCATCTCTCTGAAAATGTGGATTTTGGATTCTAGTGTCTTTGAAACGTAAAGACATGTCAAAGTTTGGGATTAAGAAAATCTGACCCGTTGCAAGACCTTCACATTCGGAAATTAATAAAACATAACAGCACCATTGGTTTTCTTTTAACTGGTATTTGGTTTTATAAATTGTTGGACTCAAGTACTCCTAGCACATAGCTAGAAGAGCACTTAATGGGTTAAATTTGGAGACCATAACTTGTAATCCAATAAAACATTGTAGATACTAGTAAAATTTTGGCATAGATATTGTATCTAGAACAGTTAGTTAAGACGTAATCACTTTACATTTGTCAGTCCATTCACATGAAAATAACTCTAAATAAAAAGTGTGTTCTAGAGCAAAAAGTCACAGTTTTTAGTTGAAACGATATTGGGTCCCGTAGATGTATACTCAAATTAATTTCAAACCGTTATACAAGTTCAAATACAAAAAATTTGTATTTTAAAAAGTAAACAACTTAATTTTGACGTACTATTTCATAAAAATAAATAGGGTCCCTACATTTTTCGATTTAAATTAGCTAATAGAAACACACATTTTTTTTTTATTTGTATATTTTATATACTGCATCATTTTTCTTTCTTGCTTGTAGGGTCCTTAGCCTGTATAATTAAATATATATATGAATAAATAAATAAATATATAAATTAATAAATAAATAAATAAATACAAAATACCAGAGGTGGAGAGGAAGGGAAGGTAAGTCCTGTCCTTCAATAGAGGTGCAGAATATGCAACAACATAAGTACCTGCTTACTTTTTACACTTACGCTTTTATAGCGTCCAGTTGACTACGGGTTGTGTTTGTACTCATAAAAATCTGGTAACAACTTGAAATTTAAAAAAGATGCCATCAGTTCGAAAATTTCTAAAATTAGGTGAAAAATTTCTAAAGAGAATTATTAAATACGTATAAAGAGCTAATAAATCAATCAAATCAATATAATTATAAAAGACTTCAATTACTTTTACCTTATATTCAAAACAATGTTAATTAATAATAAATAAGTACAAATTGTTCTAATGTACTTATTATCTATAACATATTTATACAGCGTGTTCTCAGCTAGAGAACTTCAGCGAAAAAAAGAAGAATTTTTATTATTAGAGGATTAGGCTGTGTGTCCATAACATATATCATTAGTAAATATACCTAAACAATTATGTATATTAGCATAGTTATAATTAGTGTATCAATTTTTTCCTTTACAAAAATTCTGAAAAGTGGGCCGTTTCCTTTTACGAAGCCCCTAAGACATTCGATTGTCCTCTCAAACTACAAATTGACAGACACACGTTTGTAGGAATTATTTAGGATATTGTCATTCGTTATATGAAAATTATTAAAAGTAGCAATTTTGGTGACGAAAAAATCTCATTTCGTTTTGTGGCATGTTTGACAACATTAATTCTTTGGAAATTGCCTTAAAAATGTATTTTATGATAAAAAATCCTGATTATTAATATCATCACGAACATACGACATTGTGTTCTTTTAAACGTTTATAATCTATGAATTTTTTTTTTACTTTTTAATATTCAATAAATTGTAAATGGCTTTTAAAATAATATTCTTTTCGATTTGCAATTATTATTTATAATAATGATTTGAAGTAAGATATAAAAAAAAATTAATAATTATTTTTTATTCAATAGTCCAATAAAAATATTAAATCGTCCCGTTACTTATTTGTCATTCTGTATATATGTTATTACAATGTAAAATGTCATAAATAATAATTACACATAATTATAATCATTTCATATTTTTTTCTACCTACATTAATTTCTTCTTTCATTATCAATGTAATGTTTAACATATTATACGTATTCCAAGAGCCAGGCAAAACCAATTTTTGCCGTGTGTTAGACTTCTTGCGTTTGGTATAATATGGTTGGATCGAAAACAAAGTTTTCGAGTACTTTTCAAGTTGTTTTTTTTTTTGAAAATTAAGGGCTGAAAGAAGAACGTTTGGAAAACACAAATAGCGCTATATTTTCATCGTTTGTATTTTCATAGTTCTTTTTTCATATAAAACCCATACTTGTATAAAATTGTAGGATCCATTTTGTGAAAGTTAACAAGCCTTCAAAAATAAGTTTTTTTTTAAATTTTTAACCGACTTTCAAAACAATGACCTAAAAAGTAAAAAATAATTCCTTTGTAATCAATAATCTTCCAAAGTGACCTAAAATCTACACTAAAAATTGATTCATTGATGCCGCCTTCGGAAAATAATTGGTCCCAAAATAATTACTTTTTAGTTTATTTTTTTTAAATCGGTTCAATTTTTTTCGAAAATTCTGTATATTTTTGACCCCGAACTGACGTAACGTTATTACAGACCTTGACCAATCAATAGAGTTAAGCAACTTCAGTCACAGTCAGGGTGACCACCAAGCAGTATTGTGTACTGTTGTTGTATAAAAATAATAATCCCCTTTGGTTAATGGCTGAAGTAGCTGAAGCCAGAAAAAAAATATTACAAATAATAGAATTAGTTACTAAAATCAAAATTATCTAGGTAAAACGGTCTTTAATCCTGAATATGCAAAAAAAAATTGAATGATAAAATTTTATAACGCGAGAATGCGATTGAAATTTATTCATATTCGTACAAACTCTTCATGTAATACATCTCATTGATTTTGAATATTTCGAATTTGAAAAATCAGAAACCGAGTAGGCTAAAATTATGGATTTGCGATGGGTCCTTTAGAGACATTTTTGTACACGCGTGAATAAAAAGAATCATTAATTATCGATAAAAGCATTAATATAGGATACAGCAATTGAGCAAGATATTTTTATTGAAAGTTTATTTGCAGACATTCAATTATCAGAATTTTATGACCAAGCACGGTCGTCCGTGAATATATGGTGAATATTAACATATGGTACACTTTCTTATGATATAAATCTTTATATATGAGAAGAAATATAGAACTACTAAATTTATAAGACATAACTGCTGTTCTTATAAAAAATTGTGGCTCTTCTAAAATTATTTTCTCGGATTTATGAAGCAATATTCGTTACGTTCAATAACACAAAAGTGTAAGCAATTTTTTTCACTCTTTCTCGTTAAAAATTGTATTCGTATATAACTCGCTAACGAATAATATAGTTTACAAAGAAATAATAAAAATAATATAACTTCTGTAAAAGAAAGAATAATTGAATAGTACCAATAAAATTGAGGAAAGAATGTTTATTTTAGTTCATTGAAATTATCCAAACGATTTATTTGTGATTTTTTTTATAATTCTGTAAATAGGTAGATTTGAACATTATTCTTAATAAACATTTGATGCGGATCCCAAACTGGGATTTTTCGATTTACTCGAACGCGTCAGATTAAGATATGGGAGATGTCTTTCCTTTTGATGAGTACGTCCAACAAATCTTAGCTATTTATATGGTGCCGCGCGTATAGTGTAGCCGATTAGAATAGTAAAATCGATAGCTGGATTTAATCGAGTGCGTCAGTTTAAGGTATAGTAGCTTGATTACGTGCTGAAAAGTGTACGTTTTACTAATCGGACGATTTGAACGTTACGCAAGAGAATGGGAGAATCACAAAAAAAGATACGCCACCTACGTCACGCTTAAAATACCATATTTTAATCTGACGCGCTCGATTAAATTCAACTATCGATTTTTTTACTACCCTGGCCGACTGCACTATTCGCATGGCACGATGTAGAGAGCTAAAATTTGGTGGAGGTACTCACCAAGGGGTAAGGTATCTCTCATATATTAATCTGGCGCGCTCCAGTAAATTCAAAAATCCCGTCTTGGGCTCCCCTACCATAACAAGTTCAAAATGTTCTGAATTGTAATGTTTAATCGCTATTTAACACTCATTTTTCATTTTAAATGCATTGTTCATCTTTCAAAAACCCATACTCATATCAGCTGTTTACAAAGGCTATCCAAATGTAAAGAGTTTTAAATGAAATAGACTATTTATATAATTTATTAAATTTATTAACCAATTGAAATAACCATTATTTTTATCATTTCTTTCTGCAGATACCGGGGCGCCTTACGTGTTATATAAAGATGGTATGGATAGAAATCCACAATCACAATGGGGTAGTTCATTACCAGATACCAATTATAGTAGTCATGGACTTCCTCCACCTACGAGTAGTCCACAACACCAGACTGCACATACAACACCGCAATGTGGATCCGGAACAGCACCTATAGATAATACAGGTTCTAGTGGGAATGATCCTGTACCAGCATTAGGATCACCCGTGGCTAGTCCATACCCAGCTGCTGTTCCTGAATCTCAAACTACAAGCAATAATAACAATAATAATACTAATAATAACAATAATAATAATAATAATCATCCAGCAAATTTAAGTACAGATGAAGACCTACAAGATAATCAAACGTCACCTACAACAAATGCAAGTGGGTTGGCACCACCTGCTGAAGTTCCATCATCCCAACAATCATGCTTTAATCCTCCCGCTGCTCCTTTACAAACCACAACATCTACAAGCAATAATCATAGTAATCATGGGAGTAACTTGACAAATGGAAATCAGCCCACAGATTTACAAGTGCAGTCTGGTCAGCCAGCTTACCCTGGTCAACAACCACATTATTACAAAGACTCACGAAATGGTTCATTAAATTCAAATCAAAACAATTCTTTGCAATCATCACCGATGCCGCATCATATGCTGGGGAACATTCCTGGTGGATTTTCATCAGCCGCAGCTCTACATTATCTGAAACAACCTGGTGTGATGTTGGGATCATTAGGTGGAATCGATGGTGGCAGTGGAAACAGTCATCCTTTGGTGGGCGGTACAGATGGTCTTTATGGTGGAACCAACGGCATGCCTGATTTACTGTCTCCATCCCAGCAGATGAGCGGTGGTCATCATCAGAATGGTCTAGGCGGGAAAATAAAAAACAGTAATGGTATTAATGGCGACTTGCGTTTATTTAAATGTTTAACATGTGGAAAAGATTTTAAACAAAAAAGTACATTATTACAACATGAACGCATCCATACAGATTCTCGTCCATATGGATGTCCTGAATGCGGCAAACGTTTCCGGCAACAGTCACATCTCACGCAGCATTTACGGATCCACGCAAATGAGAAACCCTACGCATGTGTGTATTGTGAGCGAACATTCCGACAACGAGCGATCCTGAACCAACATCTGCGCATCCACTCGGGTGAGAAGCCGTACGAATGTAACGAATGCGGCAAGCATTTTCGTCAGAAGGCGATTCTCAATCAGCATGTCCGGACACACCAAGGCGAGCCTTAGAGTTTTAATTTTGCCGGAAATATAAAATATCAGTGTGTCTAACAACATCGAAATATGTTTTTATTTTTTTTTTGTCCATTATTGATTTTCTTTATTTTCATTTTTTTCAGGTGAAAATAAACAGTCAATGAATTTCTTTCAATTGAAATTGTTTAATTATAAGTTAACCAAAATTTTTAAAATTCAAAATTTATCAAAATTCAAAATTTATTTAAAAAATATATACACGGGCACGATATTGGTAAAACGAAACTGATAAAACTAATTGGCTATAATTTTATTGAAAACTCTTTGCTTTGGTGATTGTCAGGGCAATAATTTGATCAAATTTTTAATTCATTTTTTCTATCATTTTCTTTTTTTTTTTTATAATACAAATTCAATCAAGAAGTTCGTTCGTTAATCAATCTATCACAAAAACGTTATTATTATTTAACATTTCTGTGTCGCTAGACATTCTGATTTGAAGGGCCGGAAAAAAGCAGGAAGTAAAAACATTCATACATTCTTAGTAGCAATAATAAGATTCGTAGATTATTTCATAGTAGATTAAAAAATAAATTCATGGTAATAAATGTTTTGTTCCCTTATTTTTCCGGTTTTTTCCGACCATTCAAAACTCTACGTGCTCTTAAATATGAATGTGCCTAAAAAAAATCACATGATTACAAAATTATAAAATTAACTATACAAAAAAATAAAACTAATTGGCTGAATTTGTAACTCTGAACAATTTATTTTAGTTATAAAATGAATATGTTCAGTTACTTCAAAATTTTATTCATTTCATAAATTCATTCTTAAATAAATATAAAAAAAATATAAACATATAGATTATTAATATCTAATATAAATCAATCTGATTTTGATTTTTCATATGCAGGATATCAGTAATAGTGCAAAAATTAATGTGAAATTCCTTGTACAAGATTAAATTTTCAATTTGAAAAAATTAAAATTGAAAAAATGCAATTTTTGAGGCAATAATTTTGTTTTATTTTGTATATCTCAAATTTATTATTTTTACTGATTAAATCTCACATTAAATCTTTTTATTGCATTATTAAAGGTACACCTTAGTTATCTGAGTGCAGATTAAAAAAAAAAGATGTTTAACATGTTCTCAAATTTTTCTTGGAATACAAGTCGGAAAACTGCAGTAAATTAAAATTATAATTAAAAAGAAATTTGCTATGATGCGTCACAGAACTCTATTTTACTACAAAACCTGAAGCAAATCTACTAATACAAAAATCTAATATAGCAAAATATGATTAGTTAAATCCCCCTCCCCCTTGTATAAATTTACCCAGAGGAGTCTTAAAAAGTTGTGAACATTAAACTATTTTGAACATATTTTGTTTGAAGAAAAACGTTGCAACCATTTTCGAGAAAAACATAAAAAATACGAAAATCATTAGACAGGGTTTCGCACTGGATTGTCCGGTACCTTAATTTTGACAAAATACTTATTTTTTCGTTCTCAGATAACACAAATTACATTGTTGGGCGATCTACCACGATCATTTAAATCTCATACTTCAAGAAAAATTACAGAACATGCTTCTATAATACACATAAAAAATCAGACTTAAACCGATCGAACGCGAATAATTTTTCGAGTTAAATGCACTCAGTTAACATATTAAACAAAGTTTTTTTGTTATCTCTTAACCAATATAAACATTTAAATTTTTACAGATGTAAGTCCGCATCTAATATTTAAAAATGGAATGACGCCTACATTATGGCCGTCAGATGTACCATTCCCAGCGGATGAAGGTAAGGAGGAAGTAGCGTCTACTTATGGGGATGGCGACTCACAACATCCCGATCAAAATCGAAATTCGTGCTTCAGTCCAAGTGACCCCATGCAATATCCTGCATATTTTAAAGACGCCAAAGGTATGAACCACAGTGTATTTGGTTCAGGTGCCAATTTTGGAGCTTTACAATACTTGAAAAATGGAATTAATGGTAATAAAGGATGTTTACCTGATGTGATACAACATGGACGATCAGCCGGAATGCCACTTTATGTACGATGTCCAATTTGCCAAAAGGAATTTAAACAAAAATCAACATTACTACAACATGGCTGCATACACATTGAATCAAGGCCTTACCCGTGCCCGGAATGTGGTAAACGATTTAGACAACAATCTCATTTAACGCAACATTTACGAATACACACAAACGAAAAACCGTATGGATGTGTGTACTGTGGGCGAAATTTCCGGCAAAGAACAATTTTAAATCAACATTTACGAATTCATACCGGTGAAAAACCATATAAGTGTCAACAATGTGGTAAAGATTTTCGCCAAAAAGCAATACTTGATCAACATACAAGAACACATCAAGGTGACCGACCGTTTTGTTGTCCAATGCCTAACTGTAGAAGAAGATTTGCAACGGAACCCGAAGTGAAAAAACATATTGATAATCACATGAACCCACATGCAGCAAAAAATCGAAGAAGTAGTAGTAGTAGTCTAGATTTGAAACATTTAAGTGGTCCAACTGGTGGTCCGTTAAATGGATCACTCGACTTAAAACATTTAAGTAGCGCCAATCCATTAAATGGAATGGATCGTAATGCTGCCGCGTTATTGCCGGGTGTAGTTAAGCCTGAATTGTATTTCCCGCAATGTTATGCTCCAAATTTTAATGGTAGCGGAACAACACCATCATTTCCTCCAAGTGGACAAACAACACCTGGTTCAACAGCAGCTGCGGCGGGTACATCAAACGAATTTAAGACACCAAATTCAGCAATCCAAGCACAGTGACTAATGCCGAACTGGCAATTAAGCCACTGTATCGGGTGACATTAAAACATTAGACAACATAACCAACAAAATTAAAAGGCACTAATTTTATTATTAAATGACTGTACCACCACAATAATTAATAAAAAAAGAAAATTAGTTTGTAAGTTGGTATTTTATAAGTGATTGTGATTATTTTAGAAAGTATTTTAAATAACGATTTTATTGAACAATGCGACACAGCTTTAAACACAAACAAAAATGATCATCTATTTACTACAATACATTTTATCAAGCATTTTAAAAACAAAAAATTTTAAAACGTTTTAAAACTCTGGATATAGTTTTAACAAGTTGTATAAAATAAAAATTTAAACAAACACAAAAAAGATGCAGCGAAGCTAAATATAATTAAACTATGTTTCTAATATTATCGTAAGAATAATAATAATAATAATAATAATAATAATAATGTACTCTTCCTTGTGTGAATTGAATTGTTATCTTTTATAGATTTAAATTAATATACTATTTAAGAGTGTGATTTTTCGAGACGGTGCTGAAATAAAGAATGGCGTAGGGTAACAAAAATAATGAATATAAATGTATACAGAATTTTAGCTCAAATTCTTCGTAAAAAAAAAAATTAAAATAAATCAGATGTCAAGTATATATATATCGAAAATTAGAATGAGATAAAAGTACAAAATCATATTGTTTTCTCTGTAAGCATCCAAATAAGAGCTTTTTTCTATGCTCATAAACCAATAATAATTTTTGTTCGAATTTGACACTTTCTTATGGTTTACGAAAGTTAATGACCGTGAAATCTCAAGACAGTGGATTCCAATATACAAATCTTTTTGTATGTAGTACCAGTTTAAGTTTATTGGAGATGTTTATGATATCTCCGTTTTTCTATAAAAATCGTCAAAATAATTTAATTTGATGCTCTCCACATTTGTCCGCTTCGTTCCGATGTTGATATATGATGAATTGATTCTAGAAAATTTTAAAAATGGAATATGCTACGAGGATGCAACGGTTCTATCAGCGTCATAACTTAAACAGGGCACTAACTCGAATTATTCAACGGCTAGTATGTCAAATCTAATTGCATAACGTGAGTTTAAAAAAATATACAAAACATTGATTTACAAATTAAGAAAATTTTAAATTCTTAAGAGGCAATTTACCCTCTTCTGTAATAAGCACATTCCTTAATGTAATATCTATCAATTTTTGCGCACAAATATCTCAAAAACTAATTATCCAAATATTATGAAATTTTATATACACAATCTTGGCATAAAAAGAGAAGACTTGCCGAAGAGTTTTTTTCGAAAGAGCATTTTCATTCCAACATCGTGCATACGAAATTTGTTAATATTTGGATTATTATTTTTTTAGTTATTTGTGCGCGAAAATTGAAAGATATTACATTAATTAGAAATTAATGTAATACCCCCTCCCCCCATAATTTAGAAATTTAATTCCCTTGTAAGAAAATTAAAAGCAATACCTTCTCATATTTAGATCATTCTGTCTAAATACATTAAAATATTATTTTATACATTCTAAACTTCAAAACTCGATACAATTATTTTTTTCGTCTCAAATTCTGTGCTTGACATCTGATCTATTAACAGATAATTCTTTGTTCTATATCCTTCAAAAAATAAGTGGTAGTTTTTCTCTAATTAGAAATATGTGACAATCACTTTCCCTGAAAATATAAAACAAAACAAAAAATACAAAAAATTCAAATATTTTAATTTAAAACATATAAATTGTTTTTTTAAATAATTCTTGGCATATAAATGGACAAAGAATGGTCTCGTATGTACTAAATCGAATTTTAACTTTTTAATGTCCACGTTATTTAACTTAGCGGCAATACTTTAAGATTTAAATAAAATAAAATTAAATTTAAATTAAAAAAAAAAAAAGAAACTCAAGTACTGTAAAATATATTGATATTATTATGTACTATTTTACTTCATAGTTATATTGTTGTAGAAACATAAGTAGATCTATAAAATTAAACTACTGTGTGATCTCTTAATGTAAAATTAAAAATTAATCAAAATCTTTTAAGTGATGTCTGGGGAGTGGGCTCAGATAGGTCCCAGGTGAATTTTACATATTTTTTCAATCTAAAATTATAAAAGTAAATGTCATTTTTCATCTGTGATTTTTAAATGTAAGCACAAAATATATTTTCATATTATACGCAGTCCAAAAAAAATAAAACCAGTCAAAAGTACGTTATTTGGAATTTATCAAAACATTTTTCATATGAGTTTTTCTTTCTACTCTTGCTGAACTATACCATAGAACAAAGATATGATTATAGATGTTCAATCCTACCGTGGTATCAAATTCACAGCTTTGGTTAGCTAGCCACTAGAAGTCATTAGCATTGCTTCAAAAATAAAAACCAACTGCACAGTATAGGTGCAGCAAATTTGATGTTCCATTATATATATTTAACAGTACAGCATAATATCCTGTCTAGTACAAGCAGGCATGAACACGATCTGGACTAAATTCAATATTTGAATGCCATCTTGCGGTTCTTTCAGTAAATAATTATTCAATTTTCAGCTTCCGTAAGGATTGAGTTTCTATAACTGCCTTTCTTCTCTGACTATACGTTTAAATTTTATTTTAATGAGAAAATTGTTGAAAACATTTAAAAAAAGTTATGACTTAGTATTTTTTTAATTTAAAAGAAAGTTTTAATATACCGGATATATTTGGCCTGACAAATTTTAGATTAACGGTATTTGAAGATTGTTAATTCAAAAATTATTTCACATAATGTAGGGTTCGACCCTCACTGGCGTAACGTAATTACCGATCTCAACCGCTCACCAAAGTTAAGCAACAATAGACACAGTCAGAATATGGATGGGTGATCATCTAGGATTGCTGTGTACTGTTGTTTTATAGATTGAATATATACCCACTGTAGTCACTATATGGCTATAGTAGTTGATAAAGTGACTTTAAAAAAAATAACAATAATGTAGGGTTAAAATACCTTATTTTAACTATTCACACGTCTAAAAATTCGTAGAAAGAAAATGGACAAACCATTTATCTGCATCTTCCTAACATACATGCTCCCATTGATGAGAGCATTTTTCGTTCGGATAAATTTGTGAGTTAATCAATCAATTATAAAAAAAACTGATTTGCTATTGAAATTAAATATTAATTAGATTCAGATATCAATCTGAACGAATAGAAAATGCAATTCTGTGAATTCAAAGTCAAATTAAAATTTTACTTAAGTTTGGATCGAATAGAATAGAAATTTAAGATTATTATTTTTTCGGTTTAAACGCCCTTCAATTAATTTCAACGGAAAATCTATTGGAGTCTTTTTGATGTGAAACATATATAGGCGAGGGTAAACTTGATTGTTGGCGTAGCGATATAGGTCGGGGCGACGCATCTCCATGCTATATGATGGAATATATGTACTATACGTAGTCGTAGGTAATGCAGAAGTGACTGTGCGCATTCTGTCTTGCCACACTCATCTCGCATACCTATAGTATATATAGTGTTATTTACTACGTTACACATGTTAGGATAACCTATACAATTATTTCACATCTGCCAGGTATCCCGTGACTGCTTACAATTTTTAACTTCCCGCTAAGAAAATTAAAAATTTTCGGAAATCGGGAAGTTATTGGTTTACCCCGTTTTGCAAAAATCATGTTTTGATCAGATCTTGACGTTTTAAGGTCCTAGAAAACCATTTCGACGGTTTCTGTGAGGGTGTCACCTTGTCTGTATGTAAGTATGTGACCCGCTTATAACTTTTAAACGGCTTGACCGATTTGAAAGTGGCGTTTCAAAAAGAATCACGAAACTTAGATTTTCTGAAAATTTGAACCGATTCGGACCAGTAGTTTCCAAGAAATCTCAAAAAAACTACGAAAAAAAATTTTCTCAAAAGTGGTTTTTTTGGAATTACTTTTAAACGGCTGTATCGATCAACTCCAAAAACTAATCAGATCTTAACCTTGATAAACCACGTCGATCACCAACGGTTAAAATCGGTTGATTCGTTCGAGAGATATCGTTAACGAAATATTCGGTAACAAGTATTTTTTTAACATCAAAGCTCAAAAACCAAATTTTTAGCTCAAAAACATTTTAACATGTTAAATTTTAAGTGCTTAGGTATGAAATTAGCGGGTAGTTGCAGGGATGGCCTTTAGGGTCAATCGTTTTCCAAATTTTTTTTATTTAGAATATAACACAAATGAAGAAAAGAAATTTTAAAACATATTTTCTATAATTAAGACGCATAACTTTCAACATAAATCCTATTAATTATATATAATATTTACATAAAATAATTGCCAATTGAATTATTTGGTATCGTCGAATATTTTGTGATTACTTTTATTATTACAGATGTTTTTGAATCTAAATCGAATATCAAATATACTTGATCAATGAGACCAATCAAATTTTCTTAGCTCAAATAAATAGCAATCAATAATTATGTAAATACTATCTAAAAAAATTTCATTGTCATTAATTAAATAAATTGAAAAAATTGTAAAATTCACTTATTTTGCAGTGCCTAGAGATTGTTCTCACGTATCGAAAGTAATGTGTAATGACTGAAAATTAAGTAAAAAATTTATAGATATTATAAGAATATACGTAATATAAATGCAGTGTCGTCTATCAAAATTTTTTCATTTTTGAAAGGATAACAGTTTTTTAATTTTACACACAATTTTTTTAATATGTACAAACATGTTCTAGACCAATATCATTTTAAGTACGTGTTTACAAAATCGTATTAAAATTTGCCAAATTTGAAACACGAACTAAAAAATATATATAAATTCTTAGGGGACCACTACTCTTATTTCGAAAATAAAATATTTTCCAAAGTTTTTTTTAAGAAAAATTACAAAATCAGCTGATAAAAAATTATCAAATTACGTGACTGCTCAAGCCGAAGCGAGCCGAAAAAAATGTTTCCAATTTTATTTTTCATATTTTCATTTGATCACTGGCTAAAAATCAAGTGTTAGGGTGAAATTTTGCTTCCAAATTTCGTGGTAGAATTCCAAATGGAAATTTTCATCTTCAGCTGCTCAAATATTTAAATAAAATCACAAATTTTTCGTACATTCGGTGAGTAAAGAATTTCCCCTAAAAAATATAATAAAAATAATTTATGTAGGCAATTTGGCCAAATTTTATAATCAAAAAACTAATTCAGTTTTAAAGGAACATGTTTGTATAGACAAAAAAAAAGAATTACGTTAAAGAATTTGTTTTTCGTTAAAATATTTTTATATGTTAAGTACAGGACAAAGAAGGAATGTTAAATGTGCAAAGAAACAGGGTCTGTGTTGAATAATGTTCTTGCCAATATAATAATAAAAAAAAAAATACTAATTATAATAATATTTTATATAAAACAACACAATCAGCCTTATTTATAATATTAATAAGTTTTAAATAGATTTCATATATATTTATTACTTGCTAGTCCATTCCAAAATTTTTTTACAAGCAACAAATTTTCTGACAAACATAAAAACAAAAACAATAGAATACAATATAAAGAGCATTTAAATTACTACACACTGCTAATTTGTATAGGAATACAAAAATATTGAATAATTAGAAAATATTCTTCAAAAGAATATTTTTTGTTAAATTATTTGGAAATGGATGTGATGGAAATATTTTGATGACATTGATTTTATTTATTTATTCAGCAATAAAAGAATTGACTATTTTATTTTTGAGAATATTTAATAATGTAGTCAAAAAATAATCAATTTATATCAACAATCAACGAAAATTTTGTAAAATCAATGCCATTGCTTAAAAGAGAAATAGAGTTATGTTATTTATATTATTAAGGTACGTTCAAATTATTTACTTTAAAATCGTTGAATGTGTTTGGTATTTATTTATTTTTTTTTTTTTTGAATCGCTTACTTAGAACTTCTAATCGAATTCAACTGTATTTATTTTAATATATTCATTTCATAGATATATGGCTAATGTAAAGTACAAACTAGAAGGTTATCTGTGCAAATATTTATCAGTTCTCTAATGAAATTGAATACTCTCTAGAAAGAGAGAAGGCAATCATGCACCCAATATTTGTCGATGATTGGTGACTACACGATCGCTTTATTTTTCTCACATTTTTCTGCCTATACTTTGTAGGGAACACTCAGTCTTTACAATATACATCTATAGTCCATTCTTTATATTTGTCTATATTATATGTGTCTATGGTCTGATATGTTTTCTTATACCTTCATGTTTGTCTATATTATATGTGTCTATGGTCTGATATGTTTTCTTATACCTTCATGTTTGTTTGTTTTTTTTTTTTTTTTTGAAATTTTCTATCTGGAATTTCCTGCAAATTATTGGCGGAATTTTACTTGTCACAGAGAAAATCCAATGGATCAGTTTGTAAAGTATAAAATTTAGTAGAATGTTAATTAGCTGAATACGACGGTTTATCAAATTCATGTTAAGATTTCAGCGCCATAATAGAAAAGGTATAAACTATTCAAACTTACAATCAGTTCATTATTTCTATAGACTCCAAAAATGCGATTATTTTCAGACAAAATACACTATTATGAAAAACGCCAGCCATAATAAAATTTATATCTATAATGTGGAATTCTAGATATTATTTGTCACGTTAATTTATTCAAATTACAAAAGCTGCTCTAGGTCACATAAAAATTTTGAGCATAGCATAAAATCGAAGAATTATACTCATTTTTACAAAATGATGTTTAACAATGAGTTAGTCTGAATGTATCCATGAATTGAGATTAGTGATACAGTTAAAAATGAAAATGATGAAGCTCAGTAAGAGTGACAAATTTTTCCAAATAAAAAATCATACTAAAATACATTCAATAATCTTTAAAGTAAATTATTTACTTATTGCATTTTTTTTTTTTTAAATATTATTTTAAATATTTTTATTAGAGTTTGTTTTTAAATATAAGATTTTATACGTTTTTGCTGAAGTTATACGATTAGTTTTATAAGATTCGTTTAAAAAACTTTTATATATTATATATAAAAATGATTTTGTATACTTTTTTTTATATTATATTATAGCTGGAAGTTTGGACAAGATATGAATTAATTATTTCTGTAAGTAGTAAAATAAATATGAATCACAGATATTAATAAAAAATTTATTGGATTCTATATATGCACCAAGTGTCATGCAATATTGCAGTATGAGATTAAGTCATTCGTATAATAATATATACTAGAGATTCCGGGATGTATAAATTCAAATATTTTTTTACAAATAGTTACCGATATCATATATTGTCCTTTGATAGTTTAGAATAGGCAGGGAACTTCAACATCGTCCCTATATTCATATTATTAAATTCTGGGATCCATAAGTACACACTAGGAGATATCGAAAATAATGAAAACGAAATCAAAAGGGAATTATTATTTTCTCTTCAGAATGCTAATTATAATATTAGTGTAGTCAACAAGTGAAATATCTGCGAAAGTAATTAGAAAAGTCAGAAAAATATATAGCTAATTCGACACGGGATAAAATTCTACCTTTTATTTTTATTCTTTGCAAAGAAAAATTACAATTGTTGTAAAAAAAAAATGAAAATTCAAAATATTGTTGTTAAACAAATTGTTTTCTTCAAATTTTCCGATTAAATCATTTTACTATTGTTGAAAGGTATTTAAAAATATTTTTACCAATATAGTAATTTTAATTTCAATTGTTTAAATAATTGTTTTAAAAAAATACATTGCTCATGTTACTATTAATACAATTTTTTTACTTATCATTAAACGCTTAAGAAAATATTCCAGTTGGAAAAATTTGATTTTTCGCTGTTTTATGAACATTTTAAGGAATTCAAAAATTAAAATGTAGCAAAAAAAATTTTTCCTAAATTTTCCAATTATTTCATTTTCGTATTGTTTAAAGCTTTATAAAACTAATTTTTTTTTTAAATTTTTGAACAATTTTTAACTTTGAAATACGACCTCAAATTTTTAAATATTTAAGGTCGTATTTTTTTTACAGTTTTTTGTTTACAACAATTGCAAAAAATGCTTTTGCAGAAAATAGAAAAAAACGTCTTTCTCAGAATTTTATTCCGCATGAATTGTCTCCCATATTTTCTAACAATTTTTCGCTAATATTTCACTTCCCGGCTGAACTATATAACAACTTACTTTCAATTTATTCCGCTCATGATTGGCGACTCATACTGCGCTAAATATTTAGAATCTATTAATAAGAATTTATTAAATTATTACTTTTTTTTTTTTTGAATGTGATTTATTTAGTGCAATGTAAAATATTTCTTATTCAATTTATTTATATATTTTCTTTAATGACATTAAATTTATACATCTCACATCTTGCCCAAATATATCACACTTAATTTTAAATATTATCGTAGAAACTTTTTGATTTTTAACTGCATAGTTTCAATACTGAGATTGGGTATTTTCATATATATTTTTTTTAAATGTTGCTTAAATATTTTAAGTCAATTTGTGGTTAATGAATATTGGATTTGGGGAGTTGTTTACCTCGCGTAGTTTACATTTATATTTTTTATTCATTATTTCTGGCAAATTACCAATTTTTTTCCAAAAAATTGTTGACAAAAATTGATTCTTCTTCTTTTTTCTTTAATTATTTAACATTTTGCTAACACCCGCATAATAATTATTATTATTGTAGCAAATGGCGTAAATGGTAGAAAACAAAGCTTTGCGGAAAAAAATACAGCCAATTCGTGGTCAATATTTTTGATGACCTATATTCATTCACCAAAATTGTCATTATAACTTCAGTATTTCCTTTCCTAACATGAAATAATACTCATTTCAATATCAGCATAAATTAATAATATACACGTGGCTATAGTTTGATTGATCCTTTAAATCTTATTTCAGAAAACTTCAAATATTATTATTAAAAATTTGCAGTACATCTTAGAAATTCCATACTCGGTTTTTACGACTGCAGTTCTTAACACTAACACTGTGGTCTTAACACGAAAATAGGAAAAACTTTGAGATTTGATTAATAAAGTTCAAGAAAACAATACTATTTATAAAAAATAAATTTTGAATTTTAATTATGTTTTTGATAGAGACTTCTTGAATTAATATATTCTCTAATGTAATCTTCATTGTATTTTTTGCAATTTCGCGCGCACAAATAACTCAAAAAATAATTATCTACATGTTATAAAATGTTTGTTATACACAAACTTGACATGCAAATTAATGGGCATGTCGAGGAATTTTTCGCGAAAAAGCATTTCAAAATTTTAATTTTTACTTTAGAATCCTATTTTCACGATTTGGCATGTCCTCCCATTTAGATGTCATGATTGTGCATTCCAAATTTTATAATATTTGACCATTTTTGAGTTATTTGTGTGCAAAAATTGTAAAAAATGTATATTTTACAATTGAGATTGTCTTTATTACAGACGTCTTTACCCCCAAAAACATAATCTCCCTATAAATATTACTTATAAAATTCGAAGCTGTAGAAAATAAGCTCCTGATAATATTTCATAAAAATTTATAATTATACCTTTTTTTCTTTCTATTAAATTTTATGCTTTTCGTATTAAAACATTTTTAATTGATCGTACTGATTTATTAATTTATAACTAAAATTAAAATAGAATTTAAGTTCAATAAGACTTTTTTCAAAATCGTGATAATAAAAAAAATATATGTGAGTACATTTTGTTTTCAAAAAAAAACCATTAAGATTTTGAATCAAAATTAGTTAAGTTCTTTCATGTGTAATAAACTGCCCTTGTATATAAAAAAAAAAGATATAATGAAATACAAATTTCAAGCACATGGACTGAGTTAAAACTGTGATAAATACATAGAATGTTCCCCCTTTGTAGAAAAATTTTAAAATGGTGTGCTACTTAAATATTTAAAAATTAATAAAAAAAAAAAAATTAGTTTATAAAACAAACAATATTATATTTAAAAAAAAATGTAGCACAAACTTTCATTGACGTGTGACTTTTAATTTGTATTTCATTATGTTAAATAGAATTTGTCTTTTTTGGAAAAATTGTGAACAAAGATCTTATAGTGCTTAAAAAAAAAACAAACAAACAAAAGATTTTAGATGAAATCCAAAATAATTTGTTACAATGCTTTATAATTATCATTTTAATTAGTGCCATAAATATATTACAAAATGTTTATCCACAGGAGCAATTTAAAAAGAATTTTTTAAGCAGACCACAGAAATTAAAAATGATGAACGGCCTTTGTTAAATAAAATAAATGTTATAATTTTGCAATGCTTAATGAAATATGCTACAAATATTATACTCTGAAATATTTTTAAACATTTTTGTAATAATTTTTCATTAAGAAGTTCTCATAAGACTTTTTATGATTAGAATATTTATAATTAGAGATCTGATGGTTATTTTGATCAATTCATTAAATTCTCGTCGCTAGCTCCCGGACTTTTATACACGTATTTTCACGATATTTGTATAGATGGAGAAATCTTTAGCAAATTTTATTCTCTGAAATAACTCCTCTGTTTGAATTGTAGCTGGAGATAAAAATTAAAAAATGAGCGAAATTTTCAAGTGATAAAATATAAGTTAATGAAGGATTGTCTAGGTTTTAGATAATATATCGACAGATGAAAGCGTTGAGAGAAATATTTTCAAAAAGGAACAATATTTCGGAAAAATATCAGTTTCTCAGAATTGTATTTTAAATTATTTAAAAAAAAAAAAATAATTAATTATATCGTATTAATTAAATGAAAAATTTATAAAAATTATAACAATATTCATACATCAAATTTGATTTTTAAAAATTTCAATTTTTCATTAATTGAAGTACAAAATTAAATAATTTAGTAACAGTTTGCGCTTGCATTACAAATCACATAGCCATTATATTTATTAAATAAATTAATAATAAGGTCTTTACGAAGCGAAATAAGCTTCTATTTTAAAATGATTCTAGACTTCTAGAAAAATGAAAATAATAAATTCATTTAATAAATACAATCTTATTTAGTGTCTCAAGTGTCATAATATTTTTTAAATTTGTTCATTAGTTAAACGAAGAAATTTTATTTAACGCTTAAACTTTTAGAGATATTTACTAAAACGAAAGATTTTAAATAAATATAAATTCGCTCATTCAACAATTAACAAGTTTTTAAAGATTCCTCTAACTTGATTAAAACTGTCAATGAAATCCATATAAATAAGTCATCAAGGTGTAATTTCATGGTGACGTTTGACGCTGGCGTTTAACGTCAATTTCACCAGATCACGTGGGATAATTTCGACCAGAGCGCCATCTGGTTAAATAGCGTCAAATCTGAGCGTCAAACTGTAACGTTATATTTTATAAAAAAAATAGTACATAATAAGCGCAACTGCCAGTCTGAAGTACTTTTAAACTTAAACTGCTTCACAATATATTTATTTATATAATATCGATTGTAATTCGATTCGATATAACTACTGTAGCGTCAAGCAAATAATACTAGCGTTAATTATTTTAAGCTCAAATATTTATCGCTGCTTCTTCGATGAGATGGCAATTCGATCGAAATTATATAATGTGGTCAAATTTGACGCTCAAAGCTAGCGTCAAGCGTCAGCATGAAATCGCACCTTTACGCATACTTATATGGAAGTAAGCGGGCACACCTAAAGATATTTATTTAATTTTTAACTTCATTTTAAATAAATTTCACCATCAGCTCTCTAATTATTATGAAAAGTATTGATTAAAGATAACTAATTACAAAATAGACCTGTCAAAATCGATACAAACATTGAAATCTTAACCTAAAAATATTATGATAATAAATAATGGTCTCATATCTTTTGTATTTACTTATCAAATATAATTAATGTTTTCATTTTTGTTGGATAGCAAATAATTGTTTTTATACTATGTATAAGAGAAAAAAAAACAGTTGCTGAGGCGCATATTTAAAACAAATAATAATTAAAACATATTTTTTTATATACATTCACAAACAAAAAACAGCTCAAGTATACCATGCAATAGAATCCTCATCAAATTTCATTTTATAAAAAAATACAAATAAAATATATAAATAAAAATTAATCATTATGAAATATGTAACAGTCCATATTTTATTAAAATATTCTTCCATATAATTTTTTTGATAGTAAATAAATAAATATATAAAAATAAATATATATATATAATATATTAATTAATAAATACTTAACAATAATAAAACAAAGCCATAACAATAATTAATTTTATAATAAAATACAAAATAATTATAAAACATGTTTTATTTTGATTAGTTTTTATAAAGAAATATAAGATATTTCTTTTATTACAAGATTTGTGATTATTGATCAATTACAACTAATATTCCATTTACAATAACATCATATCTAGCCTAATCTTTACGTATAATATATCTATAGGCCATTTACATTCAAACATACCTGCGTGCGACATTCGACTAACATCTTTTGAAATTTATCTCTAGTGTAAATCTCAAGGCAAATATTTTGGACAATTTAAGAATCAGTAAATTTTATTAACTTTACGAAGTCTTAACGAGTTTGGTTATTTCTATCTCTGAAAACTCAATTTTTCAACTAAAAAACAAAAAAACGTGTTCGTTGATATCGTTTATTTTTTTATAAACATCGATTAATATAACTAAAAAACTGCGATAAATAAATACTCCATGAAATATCGTGCAAACAAAACAAATCATTGTTGATTTCTTGCGATAAAGAACACACAATTATTTAGTTTAATACGAATTAAAATCAATTAATACTTGAATACGCTTTAGAATACTTAGTTAAATAATTCTCTATGGACGGAATAAAAGTCTTGATATATTTTACCTAGTGAATAATAATGAGTATATTTAAAAATTGAAATAAAAATTCACGATGAAATATCAATGAACGCACTTCTTATAATAAATGAATTATCCAATCAAATATATAAATAAAAATATTTTGCTCAATAGTACAAACATAACAAAACAATAGTTTTAAAACAGGACTGGATTTTTTATTACTATATTTATATTTGAAAAAAAAAAAAAAAAACAATATTGTGATTTTTATAATCTTTAAAAAATTAACAAACAAACAAATAAAACAAACAAACAACACATGCAATATCCAATTTATACAATAAAATACAAAGATTTTATTATTATTATTATTAAATAATAGAATGTGAAAATTTTATTTAAAATATTTAATTAACTTCAACGATAATGATATTAATTAACAATAATAATATTTTTTTTACTTCGAAGTGAGTTTTATTCAACAAGTAAAGTTTTTATCTCATTAAATCGTACACGGTAGGAACTATGTATTTTAAATATTATACAAATAAATTACTGATAACTGATAATTCTGGTGAATATCAACAAAGTAGTGTTAATAAATATAAAAATTCCAGCAAGAAAGAGCAACAAAAATTTTAAAGAACTTTTTATTAGGAACTCATTATTTATTTATATATATTCAAAATCATACAATCCTGATATCCTGATAATATCATTTTTTAATATATAAATAAATAAATTTATGTGTCCCTAATGAACACCGCGCTATAGTAAAAGTGTTGGGTTTTATAAATTAAAAAAATATAATCAATGAAATTTTATGATTTTATTTATTATAAATTGTTTGAAAATTTCACCACAATTACTGGTTATAATTTTTCTTGACTAATAGTTCGAGGAACTATAGTTTGATTTTAGATTTCAACTCGATTGTGTGTTTTTGTTTTATAGATGAGTAAAATAACAAGCAGGATAATATTTTTCTAACCTTAAAGTTATATTCACGAATAATAAATAGCTTTTTTTTGATTACATTACTAAGTTTCAAATATCGCTTAACTTTTAATTGCCTTAATATTTGAGAAAAATCATCATTACATACCATTAGTTAAATATTTTAAATGAAATTCACAAATTTTATAAATATGTTGAGTTTTATATCCGTTGACAAAATGTGTGCCAATTTTCATTTGAACAAACAACAAACGAACTACAATACGTCCAATTGTCATAATTTTATGTAATACTTATTATTCAATTTATAGTACTTACATTATAATTAATGTACTCAAACTCAATGTAAATACGTTATTTAGAATGTTTAAAACGACAAAAAGTATTTTTAAAAAAAGAAAACATTACTCTCCCTCTCTCTCTCTCTTACAAATGTGGCGTATGGAATATTGTAAAAAAAAAATTTTAAAAATTTTTTATTATGTACGGATAATGAAAATTTTTACGGAACTATTCTTGGTAAGTATATTATATCTAATAATTATTTCAAAAAGTATCGTAAATGATAATAAAAATTCGTACTTGTTTTTAAAATAAAAATTGTAAATACATTTTATTGAATTTAAAAAAAAAAACTACTTTTTAATGAACTCGAGATAAATAAAAATTTTAAATCAAAAAATATTCCATACGCCCTAAGTGGACCAATTATGTGATGTCATTATGTCACAAAAGAATATGACGTCACATAATACTACTTAATCATAAAATATCACACTATTCATAATTTATTAGGACAAATTAAGGGCGGTTATTAACTAAAAGCAAAAAAAAAATAATTAACTTTAATTTCATAATAAAAAATCGTGTAAATATATGGAATAATGGCATCACTTTCATAAAGACAACTCAAAAATGAAAAATTCTGAATGTTTTCTAAAAATTCATTTTGTTTAACAAAAAGAAAAGTATTTGGAAAATAGTATACATAAATTGTATTTTTCTTCTTAACTAATTAATATCTCGAATTAAATCAAATTAATATAACTTAAGTAATATAATTAAGTACACAAAAGTGATGCATTCATTCATTATTTGCGCACATTTCATAATTTTAGGAATTTAATATAAATGTATTCTGGCTATGTATTGTTAAATTTCATAATTGATTGTTAATTTTCAAAAAAAAAAAAAAAAAATTTATTCCATTAATTTTGCATTTATAAATCTTTTTGATACTTATTTACATTTTCAAAAAAAAAAATCAAATACGTACATTATTAATTTTATCAAACAAATTGAATTACTTTTTTTTCTTGTGAATAATTATCAAAATAATATTTTAATTTTAATATCGTTGATCTCATATTTGGAATTTTAACTAAATTTTTTTTAACATTTATTATTCGGTATATTATTTTATTTATACCTTTTTGATAAAATTATTATTATTAAAAAAAAAAAATTTGTTATAATTCGTTAATATTATTACATTTTATAGTTCTATTTGGGTAATGTGTGTATTATAGAAAAATTGGCTCTCAGAACATTGTCAAAGATTTTAAATATAAAAAAGAATCGATCTGATTCTCGTACTAAACATTTGTATTTAATTGAAGACTTTTTATTTGTAAATAAATGTATTTTCTTGTTATAATATTAAGTGTTTTTTCAATCATTCATTATTATTATTTTTAATCATTCCAATGAGTATCTATTTACATAATTTTTAATCCACTCTATCAGCCAATTTTAGTTTTTATTGAATCCGTTTCATTTTAAATTGAACCACCGTTAGATCTGCGCAAGTTCACTTAAATGTATTCCATAAACGATGGAAATTAATTATCGATTGTTTAAATCCCGTCTATATTTTCATAGTCTATTATATTAGTCTGAAATTCATATGGACATCTTTGTGATGTAAAATGCTCTTAGATCATATACTTACTAGATATGCCCCCATCGCAATAAGTTACATTTTAATGACTTATCATAGATTAAAAATGAAAGAAAGGCAATATTAATAAAAAAGACAGAGAACACAAACATGCAAAGAAGTTTTCAAAGCGTATTATCATAGTAGCGGAAAAATGTCGCTGCAACGAAACACTATGTTTATGTCTAGCTAATATGTGTTAATTTAAAGTAGTATATTTAGTAGACCTGCGCTTTAACACTTTATCTACATTTTTTTAAACCTTGTCAAGCTACGTCTGCACCATACTTCTTACTCTGCGGGCATATCTAGCAGTATATGATCTAAGAAAATGCTTTTATTGTGGATAGTTGCTTATTGGCTACAATAAAATGCAAACCACATAAAGTGGTTTTTGTGATTCTATGAAAAACCTTATAACAGCCAAAATAAATAATTAAGCAACTACGATTTTTACGATTGGGTGAGATCTCTCCTAGCTTTAAAGAAATCGAGAAAAAATTTTCGTCTCCAATTTCGCTAAAATTATGTTTATAAGGATAATTCGATTCGTAGATTTGAAAAACCGCTCCTAAACAATTGACGAAACGCATCTTTTGAGACACAAATTTGCCTCTCTTTAACATTATGTAAGACCCCAAAAAAGTTATTGAAGTTTCAAGAAGCTGTCATAAAAAATTTAAGTAACATATGTTTTAAAAAATTTCATTTTTGCATAATGCCAAAAAATAAAAATACGTCTAAGTACTATGCTAATTATGGATCATAATGGAAAATCAGTTTCAAATTGTAATAAGTTTCTCCACAAATAACAGAATTTGAACGAAAGATAAAAAATAATCTAAAAATTTGTTTATTCATAGCATATACACAAAATACATACATACAAATTATTCTTCATCTTTTACTCGATTAAACAAAGCACTAATAGTTTGTGAATTTTTATAAACACATAAATTCATAAATGTTAAATTTAATAGTAATGATTGTCCCAAAATATCTTTTTCAATTCCTGGATACACTTCATATTTCTTTTTTAAATTATCCAATACACTTAGTTTAATAATTCTATCATCATTACATCCATTTAAAATATTTAAAATTGTATCATTACTGGACACTCTCTCGCTTCCAACTAATGTTCTAAATAGCCTGGAATAAAAATAAAGATTTTTTTATATTTGGGTTGTAAAAAGCCTGAAATAAAAACATTTATTTTATAATACAATAATTAGTAAAAGTAAACTCATGAATATATCGAGAGGTTGGATAAAAAGTTGAAATAAAAATGTAGGCACATATTCAATAAACTAATTATTAAAATTTTTTACCATGGAAAACATATTTGAAAACATGCTCCTACGAAAGGATAAAACGAGGTATATAGATTCATATTCAATTCTTCGTGTCTTCGTGCAGATAAGGGCCGTTCTACATAGTCGGAAGTCGGTTGCCAGCAAGACATACGCAATCGTATTTCAACCTATTTTTGACATTTATGGATATAAATGTTAAAAATGGTTTGAAATGCGCTTGCGTACGTCTATCCGACAAACGACTACCGATTATGTAGAACGGGTCTTAGCAACCTTGATCTTTTAGCGTGAAGAACAAGAAGTTAAGGACCAATATATAATTTTTAGTTTTCATGGAAATAAATTATAATGGCAAAAAAGTTTTTTAAGATGTAAAGTAGTTTAAATATATTATTATTTAGTATAAAGTTAAAGTTTCCACTCTTAGTTTAACCTCCTTTGCTTATTCTTCAAATGAATGAAGATTATTTTTTTATAGTTGACATGAACTTCTCAAAATATTTTTGACATTTTCTAACTTCTACGTATAAATAAATAATGTATACCTGGCAGATAATTGTGATCGTAGGAAATGTACTTTTGTTTCTTTATTTTCCATAAAATTTGGATTATGATCAGGATTAATATTTAATAATGCCAGAAGCATTGATGTTAGTTGAAAAAGTTTTTGCTGAGCTAAAATAGTCATTAGTTGTTTTTGTGCCATATTAGACATTTGCTGTGTAGCCTCGAAAACATACACGTCACCACAAGGTATTTTAGTAATTAAATCACATGCCTAAATTTAAATACGATATAATGAAATATTAATTGAATTAAAAACTATAAAAAAGTCAATAAAAATTAAGTTTAATTTGGTTTCACGATGCAAAAGGAAAATACTTTTTATGCTAATTTGATTCCGTTTGAAATTTTCCTGAAATTATAAACATGAAAATTAACTAAAAAAAAATTTTCAAATGAAACGAAAAAAATTTTCAATATTAAACATGAAATTATAAAAATAATTTCTGTGTTTTAAATTTTAAGACAGGTGAAAGACGCGATAAACGAAGAATTCGACGTTGAATCACTGAACACAGTCTATTAATAGCTTACAATTGCAATAAATTTTATATTTTGACAATTTTTATTATTAAGTGATTCCTCCCCATACAGAAATGTCGATACCCTGCCAAAAAAAACTTCCGTTCCTTTTACAAGATGACAAAATGAATAAAGAATACAATTTTGTGTTTTAAGTCTATATAAAGTCTTACCACTAAGAATAAATCATTCATTTGAACTTTTTTTGAAGCAGTGCAACTTATATCAAACATATCCCAGTCAGTTAAATGACAATTAGCTTTTTCAATTTTTGACCAACTTACATAATTCGGAGTAATACTGATTCCAATTGCTGATTTTAAATTCTAAAATCGTTTAAATAGCTATGAACAAACATTAATAGATTCTAGAGCCTGTAGAGATCTCTATCAAAAAACACCCACTTAAAAAGGTATAACATAAACAAACCTGTATGTTTCGTAAAGCAGGGGAGATTAAATTTCCACGTATTTTAATATTATAAGAATTTATATTTCTATCTGGGTACAAAATATTTTTACATAATTTATTAATTGATTGTTGACGAAACCCTTTCAGCGTTACAAGCTGATCGGTCGAAGTGAATAAACCATTTTTTTCTCTATATTGTAATATTTTTTGTATACCAGAGCTCGTTAGTTTTAATCTAGAAAGCAAAATAATCCAAAATTTTTTTAATAAAATTTGAAAACAAATACCAAACAAACGAAGTTTTCCTTCTTTTTAATTATAACTCTTGAATATGCTCGGTAAAATTTTATATGTAAAATTTATCGATTTATTTCGGCATCCAGCATTAAGTTTGACACAAAACATGACTGAGATTTTCAATCAAATTTTATCATTTAATGTTTCATTATTCACGTTTATGAAACCTTTTGAGTGTTATTTTATGTTCAATTAATCAAACAGAACATGTATGAATACACAACAGGTGATAATGAAAACATACTTCATAAATATATTAACTCTTTTTTAACTGATTAAAATTTAAAACTATGAAAAAAGTAAATAAACTATTTTCCGTAGAATATATTATACACAATACATTATTATGAAACACTGCATCTTTAACAAGTTTTATGTCTATGATCTTTAAATGTTGCTAGTTCTAAATAGTTCTTAATTATACTGATAGTTAGAGTCTTGCTTAGCATGAATGTCAAATACAATAACAAATTGGGTGAGACAGTGCATGACAAGAGCAAGTATACAGCGTGACTTATATCTAATTGACTCACAGTGTCTAATTGATTCATGTAAGCGACTAACAAATGACCACAGAAATGACCATAGAAATGGCCACAATTGAGTGATTTTCGTCTCTTTACCCTTCGCCTTTAAATAACATTAAATACAATTAAAATATATAAATGTTAATGAAGGCAATCGGGAAATTAAAATTTGCTTCTTTTTATTATGAATGCCTTGAAAGACCATCATGCATTGCAGGATTAGAATATTTTTCTATTATATTATCTTACTATTGTAAAATACGGTTTGTTGTGTTGGTTGATTACGCGCCTTACTTATTAACTTAAGTTACCTTTTCAGTTCATTTTCATCAGCAATATTAATTTTATTTAGAAAATTTTGTTTTTCTTGCTCACTTAAATTTCCAACTTGAAGTTCTTGATTAGTTCTGCCATCTGTGTGCTGGCAGCGGTGAATGGTTGAAATTGATAATAAACACCACTATAAAATAAAATTTAATGAAATAACAAATTATAAAAGGACGGTATTATAGATACCTATTTACAACAACAAAAATTCACATGCATTATAAACATTTACACAAAAATGAAAATTAAACGCATGAAAAAACACTATATAAATAAATAATTAACAATATGTAATGAATTTTAACTAACTTTATGCCAGTGTGTCAAATTATTTAAGGTTAGAAAAGTGGAAAAATAACATCATTACCTTTTGCATTGTAGGAAATCTCTGTGTGTTCATCCATTTTAACATTTTAAAAATATGAAATTTTTTTATAATTTTTATTTTATAGTTTTTTTTAAATAAAAAAGTGCAGTTAATAGTACTGAGGTTTGTTTCTATGCTTATGATGTAAAATTATAGTTTATACAACTAAATGTTTATTTTAATTATTTATTAAGTCACCCAATCTATATTATTTACATAATATTATTTATTACGACTGTTTGATATTCACTGGTTTTTTATCATATAAGATGGTCTAGTATGAGAGCGAGTTGCCATATCTTAATTTTAATATTAATAAATTAATTTGGGTATTCGCTTGAATAACCAATTTAATTATTTTTGAGTAACATAATGCGATTGATAAATCAAAATAAAATTAAAATATAATATTCTTTTTACGTAAAAATTAGAAAGAATTTATACAAATAAGCAGAGGTGGATTAAAATTTTTTTCATAACATATTCAAGTATTGCACTATTAAAATTATTATTCAAGTAAGGCGTGTGATTATACTAGTGTAACCATCAACAGACGTTTTGGGGAGCCGACGTTTTAGATGTAGAATAAAGTAAACTTTTAAAATATTTAAATACTATGCAAATATAAGGCTTTTTCAAATTATTTTGTTTGATATCGAATAAAAAACTATCCATTTAAAAAAAAATCTTTCATTTATGGTAGCTCATCAAAAATAAGCAATTTGTGACAGGATAATGGTATATGGAGTATAAAACTGAACTTCATAAGCCTAATGCCTGATGAATAAAATTGATTGAAATATTTTAGTTTCAAAGTTAAATATCAGTTAATTACTGAAAATGAAAAATACCACTCTATCTCTGTTCAATAAAAATCATTAGTGACACGTATTTCAAGGTTATCAGTATTTATTTACTGCGCGAATTTGACAGTTAAAATTTTGATAGAAATTATGGCACAGACTGATAAAATAAATTATTTAACGTTTTTCGTTATTTAAAATAGATACGCATTGTTTTAAACCCTGTTACTATTAAATCGACGCATTCGAATATTAATATGTTGTGATGACATAAGTCCTTATTATGTAATAAAAGATTTAAAGCTAGTGGATTAACTTATAATAAAAAATAACCATAATGAGAGTGTCCAGGGGAACCTCAATTGCGTCGCCTGCACCTATTGGTTCTCTGTATCCTCCTTTAGAACATTCCATTATCTGAAGGCTAAAAATTAGTGGATTGCCTCAGGGTATTATATAGACCATGACTAAGGTACATGAAACCGTGAATTAACTAAGGCAAGATAATAAACTAATCTTGGAAGGATTAGGATCAGTTAATCAGACAGAAATTGCAACATAGATTTCTTTTATTTAAGTATTTTAAAAATAGTTTTAAGTGATTGCGGTAAATATAATTTTGCGTTTGACACCTAATATAGACAAGTAGTTAGACAAAGATTATTAAACACAGTTTAGAATATTCTAACGCAAGTGCATTAATTAATTTGACTCAAATTTTTCGTAATACTGTAGTTTCAATTTTAATTTACCAAAGAAACTGAATTTTATTCAGAGGGGTGTGCAATTTTTTACGCACGCGTTGAAATTGTTTTGAAAAGCACAGAGTTATATCTTTTACATTTCATTTGTCATTACACTATTACATATCGTAGATGCAGTGAATATTTACTTAGAATAAATTGTAAAATAATAAAAGTCAAGTGAGTGTTATTTAAAAAATAAAAATGGAACATTGTTTTGTAGCGGTTACTTTATTAAAACAGTGTAAGTAAAACTAATTTAACATATATGAATAAAATAGACATGGGCATAAACCTGTAACACAGCCTACTTGAATGAAGTACAGCGTTATTTAAGAAGGCACCTAAGTAATGTACATTGCCTACATCTATTTTACTAACTCAAAGCTATAGTCATAAAAAATGCTACTTCTTTTCTAGTTATAATATTGGAAAGATTATAAATTAAGGGCTGTATCACGCCAAGAATTATGTTCGTTTTTTTTTTTTTGCTAGAAATTATATTTTTTTAGATTGGTGCATTTAATAGTGGATATTTACAACTAAAATTGTAAATATATCTTCCTTTTTTAAGTGTTTATATATTTTATATTTCTCCATAATATACTCAACGTAGTTGATAATCAACACTTAGAAATAAGAGGGAAAACGCATTGAGTCGCTTGCACTTAAACTTGTTGGTCCTTCATGACTATTATAAAATAGTTTTATTCCACCTTAGTACACCGTGGCAAAACGAACAGACAATATTTTTCAAATTATATTTTTTTGGCGTCTCCAGTAATATAAATATCGTTTTTTTTTTCACTTGAAGGCCCTTTCAAACATATCCAATAGGCCGCAGCTGTAAAAAATTTTTTTGACTCCCTTTGATTGAATAATCATTTTCTTTGATGGATGTTCAAGTTACTAAAGGGTCTGGGTCCAAGGATAAAAATTAATTTTCAATAGTCTATAACTGTCTATATTTCCATACTCTATGACAGTTGATAGGTTTAAACATATGGGCAGATATATACTATTGAAAATTAATTTTCAACCTTTTTAGAATAAATAAGTGAATTTTCGCAAACTAAAAACGGCTCAACTAGAATAAAAAGCGTTCAATTTTTTAAGACTATTGTATAAAGAAATATTGGCTGTTGGTTTAAGTGTAGCCAATGTGAAAATTAAGTTATGTGATATATAAATAATGTGAAAATTTCTTCGGTTTTTCAAAGAAATATAGATGAGTTCAATTAATAAGGTATTACCGGCTACAATCCCTGATTTTTCGATGTATGTCATTTTTTATTTCCTTTTTGAATACTTTTGCTGGTTGTGATAGAGGTCCCAGTCACATCGGTATGGCAGAATATTTAGTAATATATCAAAAAATAGTTTGTACAATAATAAATAACCTTTATTACCTGGCATTGCAGTGACCTTGAAGGACAACTACCAACTCTTAAATTGGAGCGTGTATATGTTATAGACCAAGTGATTAATGAAATCATTATTTACTTTGCCGGGGTAGTATCAATAGCAGCGCTAACCCCAATCCAAATATAGTCGCACTCTCAGTATTATGATTACAAACTAAAGGTAAGATCCCAAAATTCCACAGATCGCAGATAACTGGATTCTTGAATGCTCGAATCCATGCTAACTCGATTCCAAATATGTCTTGGAAACTCGAATCTTTACAGTTTCCATAACCTGATAGTAATTTTCTTATACTCTCATTAAAAGAATTTAATAAAACACATTTTTATTAAACTACCAATAGGTGAATGTCATTGTTCATAAAGTCCAGCCAATTCAATTTTTTTCAATAATTCTAATCATACTGCTGTTCATATTGAACACTCTAAAAACAACGCGAATTTTTTACATAAAGATCTTTTAATGACTTGGCCCATAACATATATACACATTGTCACGTAGAAGTCAAAACTCTGCTTTTAAATACTACAAAACGGACCTACGCTTCGATTAATCTAGAATCGATTCGTTAATGCACGATTTATTCAAAAAAACAAATTTTAGTGCTCTAGGAATTCTAGGGGAATATCGAAACTATAGTTTCCATTTTCAGTATTTTACAACGGAACCCTAAAAAACTCATCATCATCACATTTCACCAAAGAATAAACCTCTTTAAATATATTTAAAAAGTAGCTAGCTATTGGCAATTTTTTCTGCGTGAAGAATAAATCTGGGTTATGTACATTACTAAGATTTTAACAACTATTAATCAAATTTTTTTGTAAATAATATATCATAATATATGATATTAATGATATGAAGCTAACTAAGATCCTTTCGATGTTGTCAAAAAACAAAACAAGGTAGATTTCTATTTGCTACGAATTATCCCCATTGTTGGTCTATTTGAAGTGTACAAAGGTTGATGTGAAAATGAACAAATCCAAGAAAATTTTAAAAATTTTTTATAACGCAAACGCAGTACTTTATTTTACTAAAATTTTCCATAAAAAATTGTGAGTATTTAACCTCAAAAGCAAGAATTAATGGAGGGGTAATTATTTGCGTATGCGCACTGATACCTTTAACAAAACACACTTCTATATCACTCAGTACATAATTGTGTAGCGTTGAAACAACAAGTTAGTGCATTGACATTAATGTGAAGTCTATATGATATCTAGTGAGTGTTATTTAAAACAAGACGATCTAAATATTATTGTTGTACTGGTTGTCTACTTAAATAACGTAAGTAATACACTTATTTAACCTAATATATAGATAATCAAAACAAAGTAGCTTATAATTTCCAAAAACGTCAATTTATTTTTAAAAATGGCGTCAAGGTCATAGTCATAGTCTATCAGTTTAAAACTACCGGTTTTTTCTTTTTTAATTTTTATACCTTTATATTATATTAAAATTCGAAATATACATTATCAGAATTTTGTCTTTATTATTTAATACCCAAGGTTATATGTACCGTATTTTTTTATGATTTGATTTAAAATTTATATAAACAACGAAGAAGTGGAAATGGAGGGAGGTTGATAATTTCACTTATTATTAAGTGGGAGGATTATTCTCTATAGATTTACCCCCCCCCCCCCGTAGACATTTGTTAAGTGATTTAAGTCACCTTCCTTCAATGTAACCTAAATATATAATGTATGTACATTTATGTTTTTAGCTTAATTTATTATAAAATTACGCGAAAAATTGATATCATTAATTTTATAATAATAGTGTTTTTAAACAATTTAATAAAAACATTGTGGTGATTTTCATCACTTGGTTTTCTCTTAAACTAGCTGGGCTGTTTTGGCTTATATTATACTCAGCAAATCCTTATTATTATTGGAATAGTTGCCGTATAGATATGTCTCTGTTATTTATTACTAATTTACTAACAATAATTCTAAAAATCAATATGAGTTAAAAGAATAACGGTTTATATTTTTATAAGAAAAGACATTTTTTTATTTTGATTAAGGATAGAATTAACTTACTCCATATTGCGATAATTTTCATTTCGAATAGAAGACAAATTAAAAAGAATAATATTACTATTATATATGGTAATGAAGATCGAGTAGTTGAGTTCCAATCAAATTGAAATTAACAGAATGTTCTAAAATTAAGAATAGCAAAAAAGTTGTAAATAAAAAATGATCTAGGTGCGACTCTCAAGGAGAATAAAAAAACAATATGTTGATTATTTCGAATATGAGTATTTTTTGAAAAGTTGTCATTTGTTAAATAATTACGCGTCGAATGAAAATAGTTCCACGTCAATATCACTATTTGTTCTCGAGATAATCGAGACGATAAATAACGCACGCGCAAGCAGGCATTTTTTTTAAAATACATTGGATTTGAGTTCTAGTGACCTTGAAACGTAAAGATCTGTCAAAATTCACAAGATCGGTCTCACTACAATTTCTACTTGGAAGTTCATAAATAAATCTATTTATCCGTTATATATTTGATAAAAGTAACATAAGACATTTCACAAAATGGTAGATTTGCTTCCAGTCTTCATACCCACTTAGGAGAGCAAAACTTTGGTTCTATTCGCTTTTACATACTGTATACATTTTATAACCATATTGAATTTTTAATTAAAAGGTCGATAAGAAGGGGAATCGTACACGACCTTGTTAACTTAAATGAGAAGATTTAGTAAAATTTAATTATTTCGTAAAGACGAAAATTAAAATAATAAATTTTAGGAAAATTATGAATTAGCTAAGAGGTCGCTCGAATACAAAATTTTTGTTTATGATAAATAACTTTTATGTGTTTGATAAGGGAGTGTTCTTAATGATATTGTTTTGATGATATTAATTTAGTATTATATTGCTTTCGGCAAAAATAACTCGCAGTAAATTTTACGACTTTAAGTCGATTTTCTATTTTAAATGTACGATACGGTATTTTTTTAACTGTCCAGTGGAGAGGGGAAGTTCTTGTACTGGGAGCGATTTTGAGTCCCAAATTTTCGACTTATCTTTATGTTGACACTAGAACTAAAATGCAAAGTTTATACAGAAATGTCTGTGTATTTACGTATGTAAGTTTATTCATTCGGAATTTTTGTATCGATTATCTCAAGCTCGAGAAAAATAATAATATCAACATGGAACCCCTTTTATTTGACACATAATTACATAACTTTAACCAGAATATGTCGGAGATTAAAAAAATACCCATATTCGTTATATTAAACAAATTGTTGTTTTTTATTTTCCTGATTGGTCAATTCATCCTGTGTTCCCTAACGGTTAAAAACGTTGTTTTTTTCTTTAATTATACTTTATTTTGTTAAATTTAGTTGAATACATATAAAAATTTTTCTCTAAAATATTATTTATAAATGAAACTCTTCCAAAATTTTGATAGTATTAGGATTCATTATAATGCATTTTTGAGACTAACTTAAAAATTTTGCTGTTCTTTCATGTACATTAACAGTCTAGACATTTATTGTAAAGAGTACCACGCCCTACCTTTCTCCTACAGTGACATTAAATTTATTTCCAATTAAATGTTTAGAAAAATTGCAAAGGCTTTCTTAAAATGAGTTTCAGTCTAATGGCTTTTATATTCCGACAACTTAAAATGGTATTTAAGGAGGTTAAAATATTAAAACTAGTATTGATTAATAGGTAATTTTAAAAACAACTGCTAAAACCAGAGGTTAACGTTAATAAACTGCGTAAAAGAAAATGATTATATCGATAGAAATGTCTTTAAATTAGTTTTTATGTAAGTAAATTCAGTTTTTCTGAGCCAAAGTTGCTAATGTCTAATATATTGAATGTATACGAACTCCCCTGTATTTAAAAATGGATTCGTCTCAACACACACAGTCACTGTATACGCTGGTGTTGTGTTATTATGTTGCTTGTAGTACAATTGACCTAGCTATATCAGTCCAAGATTCTCTATCGCAGTTAATAAAATATTGATGATAATAACATTTTGATTCGTTTTTTAATTTGGAGCGATTTCGCCTGAAAACTGAATTTGTAGGAAAAAATTTCTAATTTTACTTTGCTCGAGCAAATTTTATCTTGAAAAATAAACTGTATTATTGATGATGGAATTTTTTTTTTAATTTGGGCTAGATATTTAGGAGTAACTAAGCGTGAAATATTTTGAGACATTGAAGATGCTGTCTAATAAACAAATAGTGTCCCGTTTGTTTAACGAAAGTTGTAAAGCTTACGTTTTTAAGTTTTTATTATTATTAAGAAGGAATTTGTTTAATTTACGCAGCTCTCGTGTGTCGAATTTTATGCAGTTTTAATGAAACTATGCCCTTGAACACTTAATACATGCGAAATTTCACTTTAAATATATTTTTAAATTTTTGGTTAAAATAAGTCCTTATTTCCCAAGTATACGAATCTCACCAGAAAAAATTTTCCAGTTTTAAAATTAATTAGAAATGCCTAATTTTCGAAATATGCCAGAAAAAAAATTGGGAGAATAATTTTGGATTTATTATGTGCGCACAAATGCTATGCGCATAGCGGTAGTGGGAGAGCGCGTTGTGTTATGTTGTACACTCTGTTTCCTTGTTCAGTGCATACTAAACATTGGTTACTGGTGTGTATTATTAACTGTTATTTACTTTCTAACCAATTTTAACCGTTTTTGCTTCCAATTTTTTGTTTTGGTAAGTATTAAATGTGTGAATGAGACTTTAATTTTATGCTAAATTTAAAAGTGTATATAGGTGGTTACAAAGTCTCTATACGTTTATATATAAAAACAAAATGGCTGCATTATTTTAAATTCAAAATGGCGCTTCATATTGTTTAATTTTTATGTATTTTACATTTAATTTTATATAGGGAACATAGATGAATTTTAATGATTTTGATAAAACTTTAAAACTATCGGGGTATTTAACTGATAATTGAATACTATTGATATAATTGTTTATTTACAATTTCCTCATGAATTAGAGTCGGCTGTAATTTCTGTTTTATATTTAAGTGCCAAATTTCGAGATAATTATTATATTTATACATGAAAATTACTTCAATTAATTTATAAGAAGGAAATTGTATGAACAATTATGAACAACGTATTATTTAATTTTTTGATTGAAACAGCTGTAAAGGTTTTTGTGAGATATTCAAATACTTGATTTCAATTCAAATGGTGGCTTACTTTAATTCTAGTCATTTTCAATTATTTTTACAATATGTTTACATATACTAAAATCGGCTTTGCATTTCAATCTAGCCAATTATTCGAAAAAATCAGGTATCTGGGCAGAGAGGAATGTCTAATCGAATTAAAATATGAATGAAGCTTTTCTTAAATTTACGTGGAACTCATGAAAAAATTTATAAATATTATCGAAGATAATAAATGAGAGCTCTAGGTATTTCGATATTTTCCTCAACTTTTTATATCAATTTTATTATGTTAATGCGTATTTCGACTACAAAGTAGCCATCAGTATAGCTAATAATAATTGTGCTCCTAAATTTACATTTTTGAAATGGAAAATCAGAACGCAGTTTATCAGAACGCAGGCCAACACAATATGACGTCGACAAAATATGATATTTAACATTGCTTATATACAATATTGATGATATCACATTGCGCTGGTGGGTTACCGGATTATATTTTGAAACATAGCTTTTATTTATATTTTTAATACATGTCGGGAGGGGGGGGTGTTATTGTATTCAAAAAATCAAAATTTCGTTTAGTTACATCTCATTCTTAATTTAATGGGGTTTGGCATTTTGGAAACCATGTTTACAAACTGTTTCAATTTTATAGACTTTTCCTCTGAAGTCTGAATGGAGTTTTTTTTTTAATTTTTACTTAAGAATATTAAGTGTTTTTTTTAAATGATTCTTTTGTATGTTTCGCGATTACTAAAAATTTCTTTTATTCCAAACACTAAGTTTAATTTAATTTGAGAAATTAATTTTTACACAAAATGGTTGTTGACATGTACAGTAGATATGCTGTCATATAAAGAGAGGAAAGTTTTAACTACATTGCGCGCGCATATTGTATCGTTTCATTTGAAAGATTAATATTCTGTATAAAAGGTTAATATTTACTTATTTATTAAGTATAATCTATTTTTGCATTATAAAATATATACATATCAATCTCTGAATGAGTCCTGGATAGCACATACACTTACGTTTAAGCTATGATACTTAAACAGTAATGCTTTTGTGTTATATTCATAACCTTATCATTTTTTTTCTCAAACGTTTTCTATGTTTAATAAACAGAAACATTTTCGACGATATGTTCATAATGTTACGAAAGTTATTCATGAAAATTAAAATCGCTAAACATATTTTCTAAAAAAAATAATAATCTGTACTTCTACCATTACTAACTTCCATTATTATTACTACTTCATCTTTTCTCGTTTTTATTTTGTGAAGGTCATTTAGTAGCGTGACAAAAATGTTGACTCCTTTATAGTTTGTAGATTAAACACCATGTAATATCTCACTTAACACATAGAAACTGGTTTTTTTTAGAAGTTCTGAACAAGGATTTAGATTTTCTCAATATTATAAATGAAAATAAGGCTTTTAGCCACATAAATTTTTTTTAATGGCCAAAATTGACGCGACAAGGTCAAAACTTTTTTATACAATTTCATGCAGGTAAAATATCTAGGTCGGTATTATTTTCATCATACAAAATTTAACAATAACATTTGGCTTCTTTTGAAACAAAAATTTGATAAGACTTCGCAGCTTCTACGTGACGAATTTTTATTTATTGTTTTGACATCAAGTGATACTTGAAAAATATGATCTTATTCCTCTTCTTAAATCTTCACTGATTTATAGTATTTATGTTTAATCAAAGAATTAATTCCATACAAAATGACTGAAAATACATACAGCACGCTATGCTGTCATGAAAAGAGAACGTAATTTTAACTACATTGAGCGCGCACACTTTATACACACTTTAAAAGGTTCATATTCTGTATTAAAGTTGATAATATTTACTGAGGAAAAATAAGATTTTTGATTTTTTACCAAATTAGAAAAATGTGTAATTTAATAAAATTACTTTTCACTATAAAGTTAATATACTTTATGATCAAATATTTTTAATGATTTTTTTTACATAACTGCATTGTATTTTGTATAATACACAATGAAAATTAGCTCTAAAAACTGAAAAATAACTTTATAAACATGTTTTTGGAAAGGATTTGGCAAGGATTTAATGCATTAGGTGGTGGGGGTCGTTATTTGTAAGATTTAGAATTTTTCTCATTATTATTAATTACTTTGAAATTAACTATTTTAATTCAATTCATGGACGCTATTGCAGCTTAATAATTTTCGTGGCACATTTTTTGCACTTCATTGTTCTTGTGAGCGATTATCCACAGTTGTAATTGACATAAAGGAGTGTCCTTCTAATAATCTGTTGGACTTACATTACATGAAATGCATTTATTTCTTTCAATTTCCGCGCCCAAATAACTAAAAAAATGTTGATTAAATTTTTTTTATTATTTCAATTAAAGCATCTTTACTTCACGAATACGGATCTGAAGTTATTTTTTAAAAATCTTTAAAAATAAGCAATTAAATTTCTAATTAAAAAAAGAAAGAAATACATGATTTATGACGTAATTTTGCATATCTCCATATAAATAACATGCTAAACATCGTTTTAAGAATGAGATGGATATATAATATATATGGATATATATAAGTTACAACTTCTTTGTTTTTTAAATCAATTTTAATTTAATTTTCTAGTGTTTATGTGGTATTGAGTTTAGTTTCACATTTTGATGTGAAATATGCCAAATACAGTTGCAGTCAACTACCCTATTTTATTACATAAGGTTAATTATTTTTTAAGTAATTTGTGGGCGAAAATTGAAAAAAATATCTGTATACTACTTAAGATTGTCTTTTTATTATAGAGGTCTCATATTTTGTAACAATTCTTCTTAAGCTTTTCTCGGTTTTTGATAATTTGATGATAAATCCGTATTTATTTACAGTTCCTTTTCAAAATGTTACAATTTTTAAAAATTAAATAGGTTCTTTATCTTCAACCGGGTAATTAAAAAAAATATTGATATGTACTTATCGGTAATTTTAAGAAGTCAGACTCGTTATATTTCTTGTTATTTATTTTTTATATCAAATTAAAATTATCATATAATAAAGCGTATAACAATTGAAACTAGTTTGCTACAATCTCTCCTTTTTTTTTACAATTAAAAAAATTCATGCGTAAATTTACAATTTGGGGCTTATCAAAAGTCTTCATACTGTACTATTACACAAAGAAGAGGTGACTACAGTTAAATTATGAAATTTCAAATTTATTTAAATCACTTAATACAATACAAGTTTAATTTTTAAGATGAAAAATTAATTACTGCATAAATAAAAATTTTTATTAACAAGTAACCCAATAAGAATGGAAATTTAGCGACATGAGACCAAGGCAGAGTGCCCTTTGGTTTTTTTATGAGAAAAATCAATAATTAAAAAAAAAATGTTCTTTTAAATTTCAGTCCAAAGAATAATAAATAATCAGAAATATTAATGTCATATTTTTTTTGTCAGAAATGTTTCACCATTGAGAATTACAACTGATATTCTATTATATTTGATCAATGACTGCTTTGGCTGTAAATGAGGTTGTAAGCAGTAACAATTCAGAATTCTTAAATACAAGCGAGTCCACTGAGACAACCACGTGTAGTATGAAACTAGCTATGGCTGTTGATGATGACGGAATGACTGATACTATTGAGACAACAGAATTAACCAATGGATTCTCGGACCTAATAGATGAGAAAAATTCTAAGGAGAGTTTTGTATCAGACTCTGTACAATCTGACACAACATTACATAATGGCACTCCAGGTACTCCCAGATCAGAACACAGTACGCCTATGGAAGATGTAGACGATAATTACAGTATTAAATTAGTACTGTCGGATGATGAAGAAGATGTAGAATTAGAATCTGCAGAAAAGGAAACAGGTATAGATTTAAAAAAATTAAGTGAGTGTTCACTAGGCGAAAAGTCAGATATCGAAATACTCTGGAAAGTTCTTTTTTTATTCTATTTTTAAACAAAACAAATGTATTTAGTAATTTGTTAATTAAAATTTACTACCTGCTGATTAGAGGGGAGGGGGGAAGCATGTTACATTAAATAATCTCTTCAAGAAAGTATTACAGTTTATAATTTACAAAAAAAATATGATGCAATATTCAGATAATTGCTCTTCGTGTTCTGTGTAAAATAAACTTTCATACCAATGTATATTTTTGACCAAATCAAGTGAGGTATATGTTTTAACTAGACGATTTTGACTGAAACGCAATGTCCGATTTTGATGAAATTTGTTACTCATATTTATTACTATCTGGAAATTTACTGTGTAGTATAGGACAACCAGGAGCTTCCTTATAATAAACTGGCATTAATCCAAATTATCGTTCCTCTCACATACAGTATGCAGAAGTTTGTATATAAGTATTGAAATTTAGTAAACATATGAACCAATTATGTTAAAAGAGGCGGCTTATATTATTTCTGGCGGGAAGAAAGTGTTGCCGTGAGTGTTACAAAAACTAAACCTACCCTCAAAATTTAAGAAAGGTTGAACTAATAGTTACGATATTGTACTATACACTTATAATCAATTAATTCATAAGTATGACTCACTTCGTTTGTTTTAATGAAAATGAATTTTAAATACACTCAAAGTCATCGTGGAAATTACATTTATACAAATAAATGTCTATTGAGTTCAGTAGTAGAATAAAATTTGTTTCCCTAAATATCGGGTTTATTTAATGGGACAAACTCCAACACCAAGCATACGTGTGGGAGTTTTCTGTAGGTGATTAGAAAATTTATTTAAAGTGAACATTCTGCTTGAGGTAGTTACCGGAAATTGTCAACAACTCAAATTTTCATTGTTAATTTTTTTAGAAAAATGTGATACACATACGCCTGTTAAAAATGAAACGGAAGAAAATCTTGACATAGAAACTACAAAAAAAGAAACAGGTAAATGTTTAATTCAGGATATAAAATAAATAATTCTTTTAGAATTAATATGGTTTGATAAAAAGGCTATGTATTTATAAAGACTAGATGACCCGTGCAAATATTTCGCTTATTTTTCAAATGTAGAGGAGCAAATGAGAGGAAATAAAAATGCTTTGAGAAAAACTATAAATATGCTTATATATTTCTTAAAAAATGCCAATATTATAAATGATTACTACTTCTTTTTTTAGGAAAAAGTGTTGCGGGAAAAACTGAAAACGTTGAAGAACTATCGGAAAAAGTTGAAACTGCAAATCAAACATCTGAAATTGTAGACAAAATGGAAACAGATTCAATAATTTCGATGAGCTTAGACGAAACGGAGAGCCATCAGTTAACTGATGATAATACTACAACTTTAAATGGTACTAAAGAAAATCAAGATAATGCTTCTGTAAACGATATTTTATCTGAACTTGATAAATGTTTATCCGAGGAGAACCATTTAAACTTAGATAATTCAAATATAAATGATGTTGAAATGAACCAAAAAACTTCGGAAAAATCACTGGCGATTAATAATGAAAAAGATAATTCTGAGATGATAAATAATGTACTAGCCAAAGAAAAAAACGTTAAAATAAATAATGATTCAACCGAAGAAGACTTTAAAATCAGTAATGTGTCAAGTGAAGTAAATTTTCAAATCAGCAATGATTCAACTGAAACCGACATTCAAATCAGTAGTGTATCAAGCGAAGCTGATTTTCAAATCAGTAATGTTTCAACAGATGGAGGTATTCAAATCACTAATATCTCAAGTGAAGGAGATATCCAAATGAGTAATGTTTCAACCGAAGAAGGTATTAAAATTAATAGTATTACAACCGAAGGAGAAGAAATGCAAATAACGAATGCCGTTTCAGTCGGAGATGATATTAGAATTAGTAACGTTTCAACCGAAGAAGATTATGATAAAGAATTTAAACTATCCATGGAAGAAAACTTTGATAATGATAAATCAGAAGAAGAGAATGAAAAACAATCTACGAAAACAGATGAAGAAACTACTGATAATGATGACACTATAAATGATGAAAATGAAAAATCAGAAGATAACAATAAAATTTCAATAAATTTGAATGAAGATCAATCTGATTTAAAACAAGGTTCAAATAATAGTAATGAAATCGAAAATATTGCTGAGACTCAAAAAAATCAAACCGAAAATTTAGAAACCGCAAAAGGTAATATAATTCATTTTTTATTTGTATTGAAAATTTTGTAAATAATCGCATATGAAGTCATTAAACAATTAAAATCTATAACAATTTTTTTCCCAACACTGGGTAGTAACATTGCGGATTTTCAGACCATTTTCAATGCATATTGCCTTGGTTAAGCTTTATCAATTCACTTCTCTTAACATTCCCTAGAGTTATGGTGACTGATGAGTTAGTATAGATAGAATTTTGTTTATTCGGACACATAAAAAAGTCTTTTTAGATTTTATAATTGTCTTACCTGATTATCCGTAACTTCTCATACCAACTCAAGTAAAATGACTATCTCTATCTGTTATGGTGACTGATGAGTTTGCATAGATTGAATTTTGTTTATTCGGACACGTAAAAAAGTCTTTTTAGATTTTATAATTGTCTTACCTGATTATCCGTGACTTCTCATACCAACTGAAGTAAAATGACTATCTCTCTTATTATTACTACCCTTAAAATTTATTTCCCGCATTTATGGTTCCAAAGATTCTCGAATCTTTGTAAATTAAAAGACATGAAATGGAATCTTTGTACGTGAGACGTTTTTCTTATTCCCATATTTATAATTTCTTAACACAAAGAAGTCCCAAAATTTAATCATAATTATAATTTTCACAGATGCTGAATGTGTTGAAAAAAATTCAAAAAGAACAAGCGAGACATTTAAACGAAAATTAGATGAATCACTAGACGAATGCACTGAAACTAAAAAAATGAAAACAGACTCTAATAAATCACAAACTAAAGAAAGTACTAAATTGGATCAGAAAAGCATCTGTCAAACAGAGTTAAATGAGACAGATCCAAGCGTTAAGCCCGATGATAAGAAAGCAGATGAAAAGGATGAAAATGTATCAGAGGAAAATAAATTAATTGAAAGGGATGAGAATAAAACACTTGAAAAGGATTGTAATAAAACCCTTGAGAAGGGTGACAATAAAAATACAAAAAAAGATATAATTAAAACAAATGAAAAAGAAGTAAGTAAAACAATTGAGAAAGATAAAAAACCAATTAACAAGGATGAAGTCAAAACAGGTGAAATAGAAGTTAAAGCAAAAGCAAGCGAGAAAAAAAAGTTAATACTACGAATGCTTCCTTTACTTTTTGAAAATGAGCCAATTCCCAATGCAAATGTAGAAGAAATAATTTTAACTAAAATAATTGAAGGGATAACTTTACGAACGGAATTAGCTACTTTGCGCCAAAAAGCTCAAAGTCAGGAGCAATTAATTGATCAATTACGAAGAAAAGCTACGCATTTAAGTAAACAATTAGAAGATATTAATACGGTTACTCTTAGATTAACAAATGATTTACAAAGTAAAGATCGCCCTGTGGCACCCGTCAAAATTACCAGAAGCGTCGGTCTTCAAGTGTCAATTCCCACTGGAGTGGGAAAACGCTTTTCAACTGCGAATACACCAAATATCAATAAAAAACGAACAATTACAAATTCTACTCACCATAACAATTTTTCGGCAACAAATAATAATAATTCATCTGCTACTAATCATAACAGTGGATCTTCTAATAACAATTCATCTGTTATCAATACTAGTCAATCAAATGTTAACTCGAATTCAACCGTTAAAACTGTAGCTCCCATCACTCCAGTTAAATCACCCTCTTTACTAAACAAAGCTCTTACTAAACCAACCAGTGCCCAAAGAAATGCAGCAGCTGTTCACTCGACTCCTTCTAAACAATCGGATTCACCTGCTAAGCAAAATAAGGCATCTTCAGATAAAAGATCAGTGACTGTTGATCTTACAGATGACGATGCTGATTCAACTAAAAACAAGTCAACAGTATCACAGAATCCTCCTAGTTTAATACCAATAACAGGAAATCTTCGAATGGTTACGTCACTTGGTAATACTTTATCAACTACATCAACAACGAACCAAACTCGAGGAGTTACGTATTTAATGGCAACACCAGGTGCAAATAGAGTGCTAATTGCTACTAGCCCAGCAACAAATAATGGTCCAAGGCCAGCATTGGCTGTTCTAGGACAGCCTCGAGGAGTACAGGGAACACGGTATTTAGTCAATACTACAAGTAAGTTCAAACTTCTCTCGGTATATAGAAATATATGAAGTTATATTTGACTTAGACTAAATTTTAATTAGTCCATTTACTATCTGCCTGCTCACTTATTCGTAACACTCCCATTATCAAGATGATTAAACGAAAAGATACAGAATGGTCACATTTATATGTGTTCCAAATCTGAAAATTAAATCCTTTAAAAACTGCTTAAATTGACTACAATTTCTGCTCAAATTCGGATCATTAACACAGGCGTTAAATACCTTAAGTCTCATTTTCTTTTGTTTTATTTTTATATATTTCTAGATGGTCAACAAGCAATCGTACAACGACCAGGAGTAGTTCTAGCCAATGGACAAACACCAAATACAGTACGCACAGTGCCAGTTAGAATAAATAATAATGTTACTCGAAGTAATGTCTTAACAAATACTCGACCCACGAATTCCACTCTTCATCCAGCTCCATTGCCGATAATGTTAAACCAACCACATTTACCTAATTGGCGACAAATTCCACCAAGGCCATCTTTAAAAATCAGCCGAACTAGAGATGGCGGTATACAATTGTCGTGGTCAATGCCAGAATTAGATCAACAAATTCATGAAGAAGTAGCAAGTTATCAATTATATGCCTATCAAGAAGGTACTGCTCCACCATCAACTGATCTTTGGAGAAAAGTGGGTGACGTGAAAGCTTTACCTTTGCCAATGGCTTGCACACTAACAAGTTTCCATCCGGGGAATAAATATTATTTCGCTGTACGAGCAATAGATGTACACTCACGTGTTAGCCCGTTTAGCTATGCACAACCAATTTCATTGCTTAATTAAAATGTGAATATTCAATTTAAAACTTGTGCTTTAATAGAAAAGTGTGTGTATATATATATATAATGTCATGTTATTTAAGTTCATAATTATTTCATTTAAGGTAGTACGAGCGCCAGGCGGTGTGGGGATGGGTATCGACTCTAGCGCGGTAAGGGGAACGCAGTAACCATATGATTTTTTTGAATATATAGATATACATTTAACATTGGCTAGTGGCGGCATTTATTTTTCTTTTAATTAATACACTTTAATTAGTCGGGCAAGTGTAAATGTTTTTGAATTAAATTTATCACTAGTATATTTACTTTCATCCATAAGTTTTTTAAAAATATTCACCGACAGTTTTACGAGAAAAATACAGAAATGTATCAATGTTTGAAGGTTACCCCATAAGACCAATGTTAAATTGCTCAACTTTAAAGTTAATTATTTATTTAAATAATCGGGCAATCTCCTTCAAATTTTTGGAATTTGTTAAGACATATTTAAACTTTGTATTAAAAAAAAATCAAGCCTTTTATCAAAAGTTGCCTTGGTGCTCGTACTTCCTTAAATTGGTATGAAACTATTAAAAACCATATTGATTTACCTCTGTTCTATGTGTCTTAAAAATTATTTGAATTAATCAATATTGAAAAAAAATTTAATTTAGACGTGATCAAGTAAAGAGAAAGTTGATTTTACGTTTACATTGCCTTAGTCGTATCTTTTATGCTAAATATATCTAACAATTTCTTTCAAATTTAAAGCCGCTGTTACTTGTATCTGTTTGTCACAGGTATCGCAGAATCATAATTTAAAAATTAAACAGTGTTTGAGTATTTTTTCATCATAAAAGTAACATTGAACAGAGGCCAAAAAACTTTATTCCAGTCGATATTTATTCAGATTACATTAAAGTCACCTCGTTTGTATATAAATTTATAATTTATGTAGAGTTTGCAAAGAATAAATAAGTGGAATACAAATAATTTTTTTTTCAAAATGTGATGTATGCAGCTTCCTGGTATGGTACTTGTTATTTTGTAATGTTAAATTTTGTTTTTCTACAAAAAAATGGAAAAAATCCTTATTTCTTATTTGCTTTTAAATCAATTTTAATTAAAATTTCAAGTTTTCTTTTAGTCAGTCAATAGTATATTAATTTTGCCATAGTACCTATCACCTATTCTATAAATATGATTAACTGATTATAATTAACAATTTCCTGTAATTTTTTATATCGGTCATTTGTAAAAAGTTTATTACCATAAATTTTAAGAATTTATTTCGTAATAAGTTATTTATTAATTTTGTGAAAATTTTTGTTCATTTTATAGTACAATAAACAACAAAACACAAAGATTATTATTTTTGATTCATTCAGTTGAACACAATTTAGGATACGTCTTCTTATTCAAAACTATTCAAGCATACAAACATTTGTTGGTATCATTACTCGGTAAACCAAGGTGACTACTCCAAGAAAAACATAATATTTAAAAAATTTTAATTTTGTATAAAAAGCTATCGAATGTATCGAAACAAAATTTTGTTCGTTGTATATTAAACTTTTTTTCTTACATTATTCCTTTACGAGTTATCCTGGTATTCCGATTTTTTTGTACAATCATATTTATGTATACCAAATCCCTTTTTACCAGCCTTCTTGTATAGTATGAAAATCGATTTAAATAATTTTCTTTCTTGACTTTCTCGATTTTCTTGATTTTTCTTATTTGACTTTCTCAAATAAGAGAGTTGAGCTTAATATTCTCAAAAAAACATTTTTTTAATTTTAAAATATTTTTACAACTATTTTCTAGTTTTATGTTCGAAAAATATTGGTTAGTAGCATTCAGTGAAAGTGTAAACGTTCTACGTAACAGAGATCGTGTGGCGTTCACAACAGATTTTTTAAAAATAAACTGAAACCCAAAAAATCTATATTAAGGAATTATTAGCAAAAATTTTCTTGAATATTTACTAAGCTGAAATCAAAAATGGGATTGATTTTAGATAATAAAAATTTGGAAAACGGTTGACCCTAAATGCCATTCCTGCAACTTCCCGCTAATTTAATTACATATTAAAGTGTAGTAGATAATTTATCAATAAGCAGATAGAATAGTTTACTTAAATTTAATTATTAATTTGAACTGCTGTTTCATTTGTTAGTAGCGTTACCGGAAATGTGGCTTCCTTTTACACTTGAGAATAATTCAACAGAAGAAATAACGAGATCGTATGTACTCCATTAACCGTTAATCATATAGTAGCTACGATCTTAACTGCTAAATCAAAAGGAGAAGTTTGATACCGCGTATCCCTATGATTCCAACTGATATGCCATTTGAGTTCAAACGATTACAATATCCTGTGCGTTTATAATTTGCGATGTCCATCAACAAGGCCCAAGGGCAAACACCTCATGTTTGTGGTGTGAATTTGGAGGAATCATGTTTTTCACATGGTCACCTTTCCAGTGTCGGTACCCCCAGCCGTTTGTTTATTGATGCTCAAAATGTAAAAACAAAATATATTGTTTATCCAAATGTTTTGGATTAAATTTTAAATAGCAAGCACTTAATAAAATATTTTTTTGTATGAATAAATGAATTTGATGTCCCAATTAAATTTTTTATTATTTAATACGTAGCGAAGCACGTACTGGACCACTAGTACAATATATTTAAAATGTATACCTTTTAGAATCTATAATTAGCACAGATATAGAATATAAGTAGTTTGTTTACATTCATTTAGATTTAGTAGGAATGTTAATCAAATATTTCAAAAATTCCAATAACCCAAAATATTAAATTAAAATTTAATCTTCGTCTTATTAGGAACAATTTGTACTTGATTAATCTAAAATTACTAACTAAAAAGAGATAAAAAATTATCGTATTTATAATTGTGTAAGTTTTTCTCTTTTTATTTTAAATAATAAAAATAAAGTAAAATAGGACACCGAGATGATTAAAACAGCATAGGAATATATTCTATGAACAATTTCAAAAGTACATATTATTTAAACAAATTTCAATTATTATAAACTATTTGTTGACAAAATTTAAAATTATGTGGTTTAATGCGATGTGTTTAAATCATAACATGGTTTTTAACAAATTTTTAATTTGTTATGAGATTTTCAGTAAAATCGACATATTATAATAAATAAAATTTATTTTATTAAAAATATTTTCTATTTGACAATAAAATAAAAAACATGACTGAACCTATTACAATAGTAACAAATCGAGTTTGCCGTATTTGTTTAATTCCGAACGGAGAATTTTCGGATATTTACATGTTTTCAGCTGCTATAATGGAGTGTGCACCAGTAAATGTAAATCATAATTAAAGTTATTTTTCAAATTTACTATCACTTACTATTTAAAAAATCATTCATTCACAATTTGCTTCAGATTGCACCAGGAGATGGATTATCTTCTTTAATTTGTGAAACTTGCTTAAATCGCCTGCAAGCAGCCCAACAATTTCGTGTACTTTGTATTCAATCCGATATTACACTAAGACGAAATGGAGGACAAGTTACGACTAATTATCCAACTACAAATACACCTGGTAAATTAAATTTGGGAACTCAACCCATATATAAATCCAAATCTGAAAAACCTACAAATTATGTTTATTATCAAAACCATGCAAAAAGTAAATTTTTACTCTAAAATAGATTGATTTTAAAATGAACGAATGCTACATTATTCACTCAAAGTTGTTTAGCTACTATACTGTTTCCACAACTGGGGTCACAGACTCTAGTTTATTCATTATACTCGCATTATGTTTTTGTTTTTTGTCCTATTGTGCCATTTTTCTCAACTCCTGAGTCTATGGGTCGATCAAATGGTGTCCGTTGTTACAATCTTTTATTGCACTAAAAATAAAAACTTAAAGTAAAAACTCTGGCGCTCAGTTTCTAAAAACTACATTTAGTAGAAGACTATTAATAATAACAAAAAGTGCGTTATCTCGTAACTGGTCAAAACAACTTCGTTTATTATGTTTTTTTAAATTTATTTTTTAATGTAGGTAGTTAACAATACTTTAACTTTTATAGTTGACGGTCTAGTGTAAGTCTAGTGTACGCGCACATAAGAATTTCTGGCAAGAAAATCTTATGTCTTATGAGAAATTCATAAGTTGTGTGGTAGTCCTAAAACTATATTTTACACATTAGTTAAATAAAAATTTATACTTAAAATTTTTTTAGTTATATAACAAACCCGGGCATTCTCGAATACTTAAGATCATACACAGGGTCTAGTCAAATTCAAATTTAAAAATACGTGTTATTTTTTCAGCAAATGTGAATACCTATGTTGAATTTTCAAACGAAGAGGTTTCCAACACTCAAAAACTTGAAAATGATTTTATGCAAGAAGAGAATGATTTTATCTTACCAACAATGGAAGATTCTACATTCGAAGTTAAGCCGCCAGTATCTACACCTTCATCCACGAAAAATAATAATAGACCTGCTAAAAAATTAACAAATTATCGTCCGTCTAATGCAAAACGCAGTTTTATTTGCAATTATTGTTATAAAAGCTTTGCACGTGCTTACGATTTAATTATACATAAAAAAGTTCATACAGGTTCAAAACCATATGTTTGCAATTTTTGTATGAAAAAATTTGGCAAAGAGGGTGACCTAAAAAAACATATACGCCGGATGCATATGGGCGAACGTCCCCATAAATGCGGTGTATGTAATAAAAGTTTTTTAAAATTATGTCAAGTAAATGTACATATGCGTAAACATACTGGCGAAAAACCGTATATTTGTGAAGTGTGCAACAAAAAATTTATTCATAAATTTAGTTTAAAAACTCATATGTATTCTCATACTGGTTTATACCCGTATGTTTGTGATGTGTGTAGTAAGGGTTTTAACCATACATATGCCTTAAGTTTACATATGCGTATTCATACAGGAGAAAAACCATTTGGATGCGACATGTGTTCAAAACGTTTTGCTACTGTGCATAATTTAGCAACTCATAAACGAGTTCATTCTGGTATTAAACCATTTAAATGTGATATTTGTAATAAAGGATTTAGTCAAAAACCAAACTTAACAACTCATTTACGTGTTCACACTGGAGAAAAACCGTTTAACTGTCAAATTTGTTTAAAAGATTTTACATCACGTGCAATTTTAACGCAACATATGCGTACACACACGGGTGAAAAGCCGTATTCATGTAATGAATGTCACAGAGCTTTTAATGATCGGGGCAGTTTACGAAAACATACGCGAAATCATAGTGGCGAAAAACCTTTTTCGTGTGATGCGTGTAATAGAAAATTTACAAATACTCATAATCTTGCAAAACATCAAAAAACACACCAAAAACAGCAAGAAAAAAAAACTATAGCAATTGATCCAGCCCCACAACAAGTAGTAGAATCAACACAAGTAGTTCAATCTGTCCAACATGTTGTTGAAGTTACAACAGCTACTCTTACTCATGTTCAAGTGATGCAACCAGATGTGTTCACTTGTGAAGTTTGTTTCACAAAGTTTGATGACACAAATAGTCTAATGAAACATAAATATTGTCATAGAGAATTTTTCAAATATTGAAAACTTTTTGAAAGTATAAAATGACGACTGCAATAAATTTGAATAGTACATAATAATAATTTATTATTTGTTATTGCATGGAGAGAGATTTATCTTAACTGCTAGTAATGTTGAGCCAGAGTGGAAGACTGTTGCAATTACTAAATTAATCATTTGGCTGATGTAATAGAGAGTCTAAGTTAAACAATGAGCAAATACCTTATAGGTTCGAATATAGGCAAAAATAGACTGACAATTATCACCATGAGAAAAATCTTTGAATCACCCGGAGAGATGATTTTAGTAATCTATACGCATACTCTTAAACTAAATTAAAATTAAGGGACAATTTTCCTTATGATTTTAATCCTTGGCACAATGCAATTGATGATGATAATGCATTCAATCTGTTTCTGTATTCATAGTCAACCAGTGTAACCTCGATCGTTTTCTTATTTTTTCTACATTTGCTAGAAAAGTTGTTTTAAATCTTTAGTTTTTTAAAATAATAACTTTATATAACTAGTCCGTTGTTTTTTTCTGGTTATCTTAAAGTACTCATGATTAAATTATAGGCAAGATAGTCAAGGTCATTGCTGGAAATAAGTTTTTTTTTGTTTTGAATACTTGTTCTGATTTTTCTTTGTTGTTTAATTCTTGTTCAATTTTGCTCTTTGTCTTTACATTTTCACATTGGAGAAAAATTCTTAAGTTAGAAAATTTGTTTAAATCACTCACCAGAACCCCGCGCATACGGTTGAGAAACCATGTTTCCGTACATGGGAAGCTTACGTTAACGTAAATGAAATCTTTAATCAAATAAATAAGCTACTGTTTATGTATGTTAAAACATAATAAAAAAAGTTCTTAAGAAAATTCTTTTTTTTGGTTCATAATTTTATATTTGTAAATCTTTTGTATTTTAAGATTTAAATTTTAACATTACGAAGCTGTTATGGAAAAATATGAAATATTCATATTTTACTGGAAAGATGTAAAAATAAAGCTTCGTGATTGTCTATTATATTTTAATATATGAATATAGAATTGGGGGATATGCTGCATTGATGGGAATTTCCCAGAAATAATATTGGAAATTGATTATTTAAGAAAGTTTGTTATATTAATATAACAAAAAAAAAAAGCAAAAGATATGGGTATCAAATGTATCAATGAATATAGAATAGAATATTTGATACACGAATTGTTAAGAAAAATTTTTCACAGCTGTTGGAAGCATACTTCTTTATGTATCAATTCGCGCACAAATATTTGAAATTTGATATTATGAAATATTTGGTATGCACAATATTGACATGAAAACGGCAAGTTTGTCGAAGAGTTTTTCTTAAAATACATGCCTAAATATAAAATCAAATTTTTAATGTTACCTGAGAAATTTTTTTCGACAAAAACTCTTCGACAAGCCTTCCGTTTTTATGTCAATATTATGCATATCAAAATTCATAACAATTGCATAAGTATTTTTTGAGTATTTGTGCCCGAAAATTGAAAGAAATACAATGTATATTACATGATACTTAATTCAACAGCTGTTAGAAGCACACTCCTGTAAGTAAAATGTAAGGCTGTTAATAACGTTAAAAATGTACCTACATGATAATATTTAGTATTTTAGAAAGTGCCATTACGAATTTTATAAATATAATATATTTATATTATAATTTAAATTAACAATTATTATTTAAATCCTTACTCTTATTTGATTTATTATTTATTTATAATTACACAATTGGAATGGAAGTGCCAAGAACACTATTGGAATCGTTAGAAAAGTTTTAGTGAAGTAACCCCACCAAATTTTTGAAGCCAACTTCAACTGACAAGACCCCACTGGAGTCAAAAGAAACGAATTTTCTACTAAAGTACTTATAATTATTAATGAGAACTCTAGGATTGCAAACCGTCACCAAATTAGCAACGAGTAACATCTCCTCAGAGAATCATTACAACTAGCTAATTCATACTGATGATGACTAATTTGTAGTCGAAATACGTATTTATAAAATACAAAATAATTTGATCTAGGAAATTGGGGCAAAAATCGAAATTTATACTTTAGTATAGTTAGTTTCAACCACGGTTATATAAATCTAGATACTGTGTTTATAGGATATACATGCTGTGTTTATATACAGATTTCAGCTTCATTGTATCAAAAAATATAAACCACTTGTTGTGTCTTGGTATGGATTTGTATTCAGTTGAAGTTTGCTATGAAATGTTTGTTGTGGGAATAAATTTATATTTCAGCTTATATACAGGTTTTGATATGTGACGTTTGGAAAATTAAAAAGCAGTATGATGGACGGGGTGGTGTGCTGTGCCTGAGGAAGCAGGGGCACAATGCCGATTCGTGAAGTTTGGGTTGGGAAACGGAGATTTTCGCCAACGACTTGTGGTGTTTGGAAAATTAAAAGGAATTTATATTTTGTATAATTTATGTTCATTTAAATTACACCACTTAAAACACTCCTGAATATTTTCCATAGATTACAAAAATGCGATAAATTATTATAATATTACATAATATATATTTAGGTAAATGACAAGCGTATTGTATTTATTTTGTGTGCGTTTGTCATTTTCCACAACTAAGTTATAGGAAATGACAAACGCACGAAAAAGTGTAACCTTGAGTGTAGTATTATATGCTGCCATGGCAGCACATGTAGATAATCCGTAATACTTGACTGTAATTAGCTAATTTATTTTTAATACCAACATTTAAGTTGCGTGGTCTTTAAGGAAGTACGAGCGCCAGGCGGTGTGGGGATAGGTATCGACTCTAGCGCGGTAAGGGGAACGCAGTAACCATATGATTTTTTTCAATATATAGATATACATTTAACATTGGCTAGTGGCGGCATTTATTTTTCTTTTAATTAATACACTTTAATTAGTCGGGCAAGTGTAAATGTTTTTGAATTAAATTTATCACTAATATATTTACTTTCATCCATAAGTTTTTTTAAAATATTCACCGACAGTTTTACGAGAAAAATACAGAAATGTATCAATGTTTGAAGGTTACCCCATAAGACCAATGTTAAATTGCTCAACTTTAAAGTTAATTATTTATTTAAATGATCGGGCAATCTCCTTTAAATTTTTGGAATTTGTTTAGACATATTTAAACTTTGTATTAAAAAAAAAATCAAGCCTTTTATCAAAAGTTGCCTTGGTGCTCGTACTTCCTTAAGGAAATATTTGAATTTTATTAGTTTTTTACATTCTACACTTCAGCTGATTACTAGGTTATTATCTGCATTATACTAACGCGCCGTATATATAGTACTCTATACTTTAACTTAGATTATAGAGTAATAATAATAGTAAAAATAATTTCCTTTGGTTAATGGCTATATAGCTGAAAGTAGCTGAGGCCAGAAAAAAAAAATAATAGTAAAAATGCGTCTAAATTTCAGAATTAAATATTAGATTAATGTAAATTTTTAAATTTCCACAATTATTTATAAATATTAAATAAAATAATATAATACCATTTATTTTCAGTACAATTTAATTATAATTAATTACATGTACTTACTACGGCAATTGTGTTATGTACCTATCAGTAAGCTACAGTTTGAGAGATCCTGGTTTTAATTTAAAGATGATGATTTCGGAGACGTGTCTATGGTGTATGCGCATCATGGTATCATAATCTATGAATGTCGCTTGCTTTTTTCATTGTCAGTTGAAAAAATGTCTTAAATTACATTAAACTGATTGAATTGTATTTGAAGAATAATTTTATTTTTATGAAATAAAACCTTAATAATTCGTGTTTAATAACTAATCGTCAAATATTTTTCGACATTTAAAAGCGAAAAAATCAAATGTAAGATTTTATAGAAACTTATAAACTACTTTTTTAATCGTTTTATCTGAATAAAAATTTAAACATGATTCGATCAAATAAACAACGAAGAGCAAAACGTACAGTTCAAAATTGTAAAAATGAAACATTATCACCAGATACAAATAAAAAACGGAGTAAATATGAGCGTGTATCGGCCAGGTCTGCATTAAACTTATTAAAAAGTCCAACGATTAAGAAGTATTTGCAAATGGTAGAGTGTATAACAACTAATAAAGATGTTGATATTGATTTGTGTTCAAAAATAAAATGTGTTCCTGAATTTTATGAAAATCGTGACTCTGAAATCATAACTGACCAACCATGTCAAATAAGCGATTCACCTCGTTCTAATACACCAGTTACACCACATCGCATTAAACTAGACACACAGCCATCAATAGTGCCTAAACAAATATCGAATAAAGTGCGTAAAAATAAATTAAAATTCGATAACTCAAGCCATTTAGTTACCGAATATTTTCCTGTTCGCCGTTCAAGCCGTAAACCTAACAAGGTTGTTTTACAAGAGAAAAAACGTAATTTACAAGATGCAATCAACACAGACGTTGAAGAAGGATTGGAAATACGCTATTTCGAAAATAAAGGACGTGGGATTGTAACAACACAGCCATTTAAAAGAGGTGATTTTGTGGTAGAATATCGTGGTGATCTTATTGAGTATCTAGAAGCAAAACAACGTGAACAAGTTTATGCACGTGATCAAAATGCAGGTTGTTACATGTACTATTTTAAACATAAAAATAAACAGTATTGTGTGGATGCCACTGCTGAATCAAATTATTTTGGACGTTTAGTTAACCATTCGAGAAATGGAAATTTAGTTACAAAAATTGAAGACATTTGTGGAAAACCTCATTTAATATTAATTGCTAAAGATGATATTGATGTTGGACAAGAAATAACCTATGATTATGGAGACAGGTCGAAAGAATCATTAAAACATCATCCGTGGCTAGCTCAATAAATTTTTGACTTTTTGATTGTTTTTTAAAACATTGTGTTCATATTTATTAACTTTTATTTATGTGGCATATTTAATACGTATATTTCTTTAAATTAATTTGGGTTTTATAGTATAGATAGATATATAGTCGGCGTATATTTCTTTAAATTATCTACACCAAATTTTCTAGACACATCCCTTATGTATCCCAACAAAATTAAGCTACCTAAGCTTGGGGACCAGAAAATTTTCAATTGATCTACAAATTTAAAATTGATAAATATTTGGTTGTTTTGAAGATTCATTAAAAATAAAACAGTTAAAAAAGAAAAAGAAAATTATTTCTCTGAAAATTGTATATAGCAATTAATAAAAAAAAAATGTACGCAAGCCCTATGTCTATGTGCCAAGTTACAAAAAAGAAACAACTTATTATTGTTAGGGCATTTTTACAGTGAAATCCAATCGTTATTTATTTAAAAAAATTTTGAATGATTTTATTCGTGACTTCCAAAAACTATCAAAATTTATATTCCAATGATTAAAATAGATAAAAAATTTTAACTTTAAACATATACATTAAATGAATTTTGCACGACAAATAAAATTTCTTACAATTGAGCTGTTAAAAGCATCCAACAATTATTTGTAACTGAAATTTGTACTATTTCATTATTTATACATAAATTTGAAAAATACTTAATGATATTTTTGAATATACAACTGATGGAGTAACCTTCGAGGATTATGTCGGATGTTACTCAATTTTTTCCAAAACTACTAAACCTCTATTCTTTATATTTATTGTTGAATATACTCGAAACTGCTTGTCTCCAATTAAAATAATTCTAAAATCAAATGATATACAAAAACATCGCTTTGTCGCTTCGATTTAAAATAATTTAGATCAACAATGGGCGTGTTTGGTCGAAGTAAGTACTTACCTAATTTAGTAAGGCACTTACTATATTTCGGCCGGGACACAAAATAAGTGCTAACGCAGTAAGCATGGCTTAATATACAACGCCATTTTGCTTATTGTTGATGTAAACAAAACAATGTTTTTGCAACCAACAAATGGTTTTATTTACCTTTATAATTCAAGAGCCGATTGTAATGATTTTAATTATAATTGCTTGCGTTATTTAATATGACATCGATATATGTATTTAACATATATGGATGACATATTGTATTATAGTCAAAATGAGCCCAAATTATTTTAATACAGCTCAAGCGTTTAAAGACCCAAAGTACATTGATTAAACAAAAACGTTCTTAGAAAAAATATTTTGTGTAAACTTTCGTATAATTTTTTTATCACTTTTATAAAAAAAAATTGTTATATTTTACGAAAAAACTTAGTTTTGTCAGTGAGGTTTGACTATAATTGATTATATAGACACTGGTGTTTTAGCGAATCTGGTTTCAAGTTTAAATCAAGTTCAATAAAAAGAAATATCGTGGAACTAAAAATTTTATATCCATTTGTTTCATTTTTAAGAATGCATGTTTCTATACTCATAAATATTTAAATCCATGATTAATATGCTCAAATTGCAAATTTTTATACAAACATTGAATTTTAATTGAATTTATAAACATTTTTTTAAATTTAATCGTGAAATTGTATTTTGAAGCTTTTATTGTTAAAAAGGTGTAAATCCTATATTATATTTTGTGTGTGTTCATTTGTATTATGTTTATCCCTACAAAGAATAATCGAAAGTTGATATAAAATTTCTTATTTTACATTTTGATTTTAGTTTATTTTATAAAAATTGTTCAATTATTATTTAAATACATTTGTAGAATTTGAATGTTATAGCGCTACTTTTATATATGTCCTGCGATAATTAAAACTTAATAAACCACTGATTAAATTATTTACCACAAAGCATTAAATTTAGCTTAAAAAAAAATTATATTTTGTAAATTGTATTTTGAAATAGTTTAATTGTATTCATTATGTTCTCTATAGCTAGAATGAGTCTGTATTACAGATCTGAAATGTTAGGCTACTGTATAGCTTTGTTACGTTCTTAATGTTTTCTAAGGGAGGGGCACTTTCGACACACATAATTATTGATTTATTTTGTAGTATGAAATTTCTACTAAACAAATTTAATAAACGCAAGAAAAGTACATTACTATCTCGTTTTATTTGCTAAAAACTGATACCGTAAAAATTAATAGTGATATAAAAAACAGAAAGTTCTTAGGAACAGCCTAGATTTAAATATTTATATCACTATCTGTTTTCACGGAATAGTTTAAAAAATAGAACATGTACTGTTAATATACTTTGCTGGCGTATTCCTGTAGGTTTTAGATGACACTTTTAATGATTTTTTATAAATCAAAATTGTCATTATGTAGGGCAAACTAATTAACTACAGTATTATAAAATAGTTTTTTGTTTGTATTATTTTTGTTAAAAATTACACTTATTTTTCACATCGAATTAAACCTGCACATATTATTTAAGAGTTAGATGACAATGACATTAAATAGAATTTTTTCATAATTTTAATGAATTAATTTTTAACTTATATAATACTCTAGAATATGTTTTTAATAGTTTAAATCCAGTTAATAAAGGTCTAATTATATGTTTAAAAACAAATTCTACTAGTCACCGTTGTTTTACTATTGTTATTGCTATCAAAAAGATTAGTGATCCTGTCGAAATGACGGTTAAAATGTTAATAATATTACAAACACTCAAAATTATATTTGCGTCTTCCACTACCTGGTATATAATAAAGAAATTACACGCAGCTAATCGAGCTATCAATAGAAAAAGTTACTATCTTTGGAAAAGCTGTGTAATTAGCTAAATAAAATTCTACTTTGATAGTGGCCCGGTACGACATTTCCACCAATTTAATAATTAAATTAAGCTAAAAGTTCTTATTCTCTGTGTTAGTATGAAAAACTTATTTCACTTGAAAACATACTTAATTTTTATAGACTTATTAGTATGCGTCTCAGATGTCTGACATTGGTAAACCGAAGAACATAGAATTATTGGCGTAATATCAATATCAGCATCAAAAGAAATTTATAAAATTATTGGCTAAATTCAATACAAAAATATCATTTGCACCCTTTAGACAGTTTGGGTAAATAATCCGACTACGGTTAATAGTAAGTTATGAATTGTTTGTCGAAATGACATTAATATTAGAAAGTCTAAAAGCTTTCGATTGCTTAGGTTATTGTTTCTATTTAATCAGATGTTTGAGCTATATAAAATTGTACATTATTTGTTTGAAATTTTTTTAACGAATAAATTATTTTTAGTAAAAATGACTTCGATACAAAATTTTTTCGTGCAACTGTTTACTGATTTTAGACTTTTATTAATAGAATTGTAAATATATTAAATAATGTTCTTTAATCATCCACTGATTTTAAAAATATGATTGGATTAATTTGAATTTGTATGTAGAAATAAATTTTATGAATTTGCATATATAGTATAAAGTAAATAATCATATCTGTATTTTACATTAATAAAACATATTTCATTTGTTTTTTTTTTTTTTTTTTAAATTTCTGGCTTTAGCTACTTTTAGCTATATAGCCATTAACCAAAGGGGATTATTATTATTATTATTTATACAACAGTACACAGTACTGCTAGGTGGTCACCCATCCAAATACAGAATGTGATTGCTTAACTTTATAGAATGGTCTAAGCCTGTCAGTAACCGGGGTCATTTCATTTGGTATTTCGTTTTTACCTTGAATTATCAATACATTTTTTATAAAATGTTGTGCGGTCAGTTAGAAGTTGAACAGAACGCTACAATTGTTGAAATCTGAGGAGCATTTAATGATTGTATTACTGCTACCCAAAAAAAATCTTATTAAAAATAAATAAGAATCGGAAACTTCATACATATGTACACTTAATATTTGCTTTATCAATATATTTTTGTGTGAAAACGGATTTAAAAATCATATTGAATTAGTTTAAATCTGTAATTCAATGTAACAAACTTTCAGTTATTTTAAGGAAAATTGAGAATTTTTCATTAATTTCCAGTTAAAGAGAATTTTTTTACAAATTTCAAAATTAGCGATTTCGCGTAATATCCAAATTTTTTGACGTGCTACGAATAAATTAAATTCCGTAATATATCCACGTTTCATTTTTATTAGCAATTAAGTATCTGCTGAATTTAGAGTTTATATTGTGTTTTATAAATAGAATGGTTTTGTTTGATCAATAACAACTTGTATAGAATGGATGAATGTAACGTCTCTCTTGTAAAAAACAAATTAAATTTTCGTCAAGCGGGTGAATATTTGAGGAGACCAATATTTGATATTGATATAAAAAATTGTGTTAAAACATTGCAACAAACTGATTCATCGAGTGATTCAGACAATGCTAGTCAAATATCAAATATTTTAATTGATAAAAATGATAAACCTGAAAAGATATTAACTTTGAAAGACTATAAGAAAAAATTGGAATCGGTTGGTGATGATTTTAAATACATCGATAGCTTTACTGATTGTTTCAAGTCTATCATTCTAGATATGGACAAAGATAAAACGGTAAAATTATATAAATTAAATGTTTACTTTGGATTTAATGTTCAATATATCGATTTCAGTCTTTAATTGATAATGTGGTTGATGAGGTTATTAATGGTAAAAATGTTATTAAAGACATTCCGAATAAACAAGCTGAATTGCAAGATATTGAAAATAATTTATCTAAATTTTTAAATGAGAATATTACTGTACCTGATTTTTCCGAATATGATCTGATAGAAGATGATGAATGTAATTAAAAATAATCAAAATCCCTTCGTAATTTAACTATCCTTTTTAAGAAGCTGTTCGAGTATAGTGTAATTCTGACTTTTCGAGCTATAGTTACATGAAATAACTTTTTTTTATAGTTTTGAAAAGAATAGTTACCAAATCTACTTCTATTTTTGAATACGTAATAAGAATCACTTTTAGATGACGGAGAGATATCAATTTATTGGAAGTTATTAGAACAAAAAGACAACAAAGAGGCATATAATACAAATAAAAATGAATACAATTTCGAAAAAACACACTGGCTAGATCGACCACCTGTTGCCTGGGAAGTAATTGATGGGGCAGTTAAAAAATGTGAACTCTGGTTGAAAAAACATTTTATTTCCAAATGATTTTAAGAAAACATAAATCTTAACTAGCTAGCTGGCTTTTTAAATATAAATTAATATATTTTTTTAAACAAAAAATTAATAATATTTAGATAAAGTAATAGACATGTAAAATATGCGAAATTGAATGCTTCTATTTAAGGAGATATGCAATAAAAATTTTATTGCTATAATGAATTGCGAAGAAATTATATGTAATTAAATAATTAACAATATCTGCACAACATGCCGCTGATATAAATTAATTGAAGAACAATGCTTATAAATTTAAAATATTTGTATCTATGCGCATGAGTCATGTTATTGTATGAAGTTAGCAGGTGTGTATGTATATTAGTGGAGTGCAATATATTTTTTATGCCAAAAAAAAGTAGCTAATATAAAAGTGAAAAGACGAAGAAAAGTAAATAGGTTTGTAGCTAATATTTTAAATTGCAAATAAGGAGTTTTAATATTCTAACTCTACTATTCTATATTGCCCATTCCTAATAATCTTTAATTTCTTTACTTCCCGTTAATGAAGTTTTTAAAAGATCTTTTAAAATAAGATTTAAAAAAATAATTAAAATACAAATTTTAACATAATAAAAGATATGGATGTTCTAAAATCAAAGATTAAACAAAGAGCTTGGTGACAGGTTCATCAACGCACAGCAAATTATAATATGAGAAAATGAAAAATACACACTAGTAACTTTTTGGACTATTTATTAATTTTACAAAAGTAGGGATTGTAAATAATTACTTGTATAATCTCAATTAGTAATTTCTGTTTCCAGATCTTTTTTAACCTAATTTAACTCCACTAAATACTACGTACGATATTATTCATTGCGTAATAATTTTAATTCAAAGTAATTTCTTATGAATAAAGTTTAATGTTGAAGGCTGTGACGTGGTGAAAGACTTTTCATCAACCTATTGTTTTCTGTAAACAAAAAATTAACTAAAGTTTTTAAATATTTGAAATCATAAATAAAAATGGTGAGTCGAATTTTTTCTAAAATATTTTATTGTTTAATTCAAATGAGAAAGATATATGCCTTTTATTAATTTTTCAGGGTGAACCAACTATATGTCCAAAAGATGGATTCGATCCAGTTGAAGATGGTACTAAATTACGAACAGCCATGAAAGGTTTTGGAACTGATGAACAAGCTATAATTGATGTTTTAACTTCAGTAAATAATGTACAACGTCAAGAACTAAGAAAATTTTTCACTACAGAATATGGAAGGGTAAGTGTTTTTCTGGAGTAAGATTTTCAATAATTCCATAAAAAATCAGACGAGTTGAGTTGATAATAGAATAATCGTTGTTTCTTAACAAATATGACTATTTTGAAAATTTATAATTACTAAAAGGGAAATACTATAAGAAATGGAAGATTTTATTGAAATTGTATGACAATAGCTTTCAAATTATCAATAAGAAAGACGTAAAATGAGAATAAATATTTTCTTGTTTTCCTTAACATTTCAAAAAAGGCTACCCTCAAAATTGGCTTCTCTCAAAATTTACTTGAATATTTGAAATATTTCAAAATTTACTTGAATGTTTTAATTAATAATTAAAAATACTGCAGTTTCCTTATAGATTACGATATTAATAATCGAATTTTTTTTTTTAGGACTTAATTAAAGATTTGAAAAGTGAATTAGGTGGACATTTTGAAGATATAATTGTTGCATTAATGTTACCTCCAGTAGAATTTTTGTGTAAAGAACTTAATAAAGCAATGAAAGGGATTGGTACTGAAGAACATGCTTTAATTGAAATTGTATGCACAAAAAATAATGCTGAAATTAAGGAGATTGTTGATAAATATGAAGAAAGTGAGATAAATTTTCAATTCAAAAGTCATTATATCGGAAATTTATTAGTATTATTAATAGCTAATTTTAATAATTCTTAAGATGCTATTCGTAACTTACATATTTTACATTCAGAATAATCATTATATATCTAATTCATATCGACGATAATAGCATATGAATATTTCAATTGTGGAATACTGTATTTTAAGTGAATTCACCTGAAGTAACTTTTTTTAATTATTCCATTTCTTGAATTCTACAGCATCTTCAATTTTTCAATAACGCAAACCATTTTTTAACAAATCATGGATTTAAGATTATTTTTATTTATTTTAGTGTACGATAGGCCATTGGCTGAACATTTATGTAGTGAAACAGGGGGTGATTTTCGCCGTTTATTAACTTTGATAATTACGGGTGTTAGAAATGATGAATCAGAAGTAAATCCTGAAAAGGCTAGAGAACAAGCAGAAGCATTGTATAACGCTGGTGAAGCTAAATGGGGTACAGATGAAGAGATATTCAATAAAATTTTGGCTCACGAAAGCTTTGCACAATTGAAACTTGTGTTCGAACAATACAAAGAAGTATCGGGTAATACAATGGAGCAAGCTATTAAACATGAATTAGACGGGGAATTAAAAGAAGCTATGCTTGCTATTGGTAGGTTTATATTGTTTTTAAGTTACAAATTGATGATCCAATGAAATTTTTGCGTTTTAGTTGAATGTGTACAAAGCCCACCAGCCTTTTTTGCAAAACGATTACACAAAGCTATGGCTGGGCTAGGAACTGATGATAGGACATTAATTCGAATTATTGTGAGTCGATCTGAAATTGATTTAGGTGATATTAAGAGAGAATTTGAACGAATCTACGATAAAACTTTGGAAAGCTTTGTCAAGGTACGTTGTTAGTTTATTTATAACATTTCGTACATACTTTTACGGAAATTCAATTAAATCTTAAAATTATGTTGATTATAAGTTGACATGGGCGAAGATGGTGGGTGAGATGGAAAAATATGTTACATAAAGACCAGTGGCATCATTTATGTCGAATCGTATTTTATGCGGAGTTTTATATATAAGTATTATTTATGTTTATTCTATTTCGAATGCTTTACGCCGCCACTGAAAGAGACAATCATGTAATCTTTTTAATCTTCTTTTTATTGAATTGAGGTTCAAAATATTTAAATTTAAATTGACTGAATCTTTGTATAATACTGTAACTTATAAATGTCACTATCGAATTTCCTCTTTTGAATTCTAAAAATTATATATGCAACAATTTTCTCTATCCCGTACAAGTCGTTACACATTGCCATCCATGTTTTTACTTTTAGGATAAATAAGTTTTGATTTAATATTTTTTTTATCTAGCAGGGTGAAACTTCAGGTGATTACAAACGTGCATTGGTGGCATTAATTGGAGGACCATAAATTTTTGAAGAATTTAAGCACAACCAACACACCAAAATCATAAATTTCATTAGTTGTTTAGAGTTGGTATTTTGGATTTTATTTAGTTTAAATTTAATTTTTAAATAATACTCAAAATATGTTCATTTGCATCTGTGAAATATTATTATTTTTAAAGAGGGCTATTCTGTTCTAAACTCCGAAAAAAAGGATTTTCTTTCGTTATAATGATATATAATTATGGATAAATGTATTTGTTCGTCATACAGGGATTGCTTTAATTATAAGCGAATTTATTCAGGATATTTCGTCATTTTTGAACGTTAAATTCATTTACATTAATATGAATATTTCTGCAATAAAAATTGATTAGAGAAAAAAGATTGATTGCGGTATAAATTATAATCCAACCTTGGAAATGCTTTAAAAGAGTAACAGAAGATATATATCATCTTTGAATTATGAATAATATTTCTTGAAACCAGTAATTCGTTTAACGTGAACACTTTTGGGTTCACCATTGGTATCCCCTACGAAGTATTAAAAAAATTGTGTGGTATGCGCATCAGGTTTTATAATGTGATTAGAATCTCGAAATTTTACAGTACTTTATTAATAACTTAAAGAGTGATGAATAGTATATCTTGAAACCAGTAATTTGTTTAACGTGAACACCTTTGGGTTCACCATTGGTGAACGAAATTAAAATACGTTATTGTCTGAGAAGTAAATTTGTTTAGATCCGTTAAAAATGACGATGGTTTTACTTTTCGTTTCGTAAGAATTTCTTGTCAAATACCAGAATGGACCTTTTTAAAATTTATATCTTAGTTATAATTTGTTTAGTCTTAATATTGTTTTATATTGTTATATTTTTTTTTTTTTACTTTTTATTTAAGTGACACCTCACCACTTTCAAATTCACTTTTAAAAAATTCCAAGGTAGCTAAATTTTTATAAAACTTCGCTTTGTTACCAATTTATAATTTTGTGAGATTAGAATGAAATTCAAATTCGTAATTGATTTTTCGTGGATGACGGTAATTAGAAAATTTGCCGATCTCAAAAAGTGTCCTGAAAAGGTGCTATAATTTCAACGTTGTATACTTTTGTATCACTTCGAAAAAAGAATGTGATTGATAAAGAATCTCTGATATATATACGATTGCTTAAAATTATGTCAACATATAAAAATGTTAAAATAATTAGAACATTCTTGATTTGAAAAATTATTGGAATTTTTTATAATTCGAATGGCCAAATTTCATAATGATTAATTTAAAAAAATTGATATTATTAATTTTTTTAAAATATGCATTTAAAAAAATATTTACTCGAAATTAAAATTGTTACCTAATAATGTACTGCTCCGCCAAAAAAGTATTCGGAATTATTAAATAAAATACACAATTGTTGTTTAATCATCTAATTTATTTTGCCACCTTTAGTAGGTTCCATTGGTGCAACCAATTTACATTTTTAGTCACTTAAATTTATTTAATGATTTTGAAAAATGGATATTATAGAGAATTTTTTATCTATCAAGAATAAAGGTGGAGCCTCGATTTGGTGGATTTGTTGGACTTGGCTGATTGCCATGGTAACCACATTACTGGAAAACCTGAAATGTCAGGGCATTTTATATTTTATTTTGCCAAGTCATTTAGACATTAAATAATAATGAAATCGATATTTTAAAAATGAGTATATTATTTATTTGATAAACACGAATAAAAAATTTAAATAAAAAAAAATTAAATGAAAATTTGTTTTTTATAAAATTCTATCTCCGAGCTTAATTAGGGATTTTCCAAATTATAGTTTTGGAAAACCTAGAAAATTAGAGAATTTTATTTTTTAAAATCTTTGACCGCTATGATGGTGAGTTTTTCTGCTAGAAATTGGATTACAATTGTTGTTGTATGTCATACGCTAATCAAGATTATGTCATTTCGAGTTTTATTTTTTAAATTCTGGGTTCAATAATAATAGATAGTGATACAAAAAGAATAGTGGTGTAAATAGTCTACGTTATTTTAAATAAATAAATATTAGTGTATCACTATCTCTTTTTATATACCATTCTCTCTTTCACGAAAACAGAGTTAATTTTTCCATAGTAATACGGTTGTTTGGTACCCAAATTAAAAAATTATTTACGAGATAGCGCACAGATCGCTTGTCAAAAATACTTGATTAGCGTCAAACCTTAGAAATTTTCTTTCACAATTTCGAACATAATAATTCTCTATAGCATAGATATATACAGTTACCAGCATATTAAATGAGGTTAAAAAACACCTAATTTATTTAATATCATTATCGATACTTTTTTGACGGACTAATTATTTTAAAAATATATTAACGACTTTTATTTAGTTGTAAAGGTGCTTATAAATTTTGTATTGTATTAGCGGTTAAAAATTATATGTGCTCGGCCATGCAAATATTTTGTGGAGAATAGAATGATTAAAATGAAATTGGTAGAAATTTGATATCGACCTATAATTGATCTTTATCTACGTGTAATGTCATAAAAGATTCCTTGATAAACAAATCTATTTTCAAGGTGATAACAATTAAGTTTTGTATTAAAAAATTCCGTGATCCGAATGTATAGTTAGTATACGCTATCGCAGATTGCTTTTTTGTGTTTTTAGTCTTTAAAAGTCGTTTTTATATAAACGTTCTGGATATCGTAATCTCCCCTAAACGTTTTATAAAATCTCAAGAAAATATATTTATACAAATATTTTATAACCTTATTTTTGCTATAAATGTTTAAAGAGATATTTTTCGCTATTTCAAATTTTATTACAAATAAATATTTAGTTCAAGCTGTTCTGCTTAAACTAAGCTAAGTTGAAATTATAAAAATCTTTTGAAAGTTATATTTATAGAAAAGAGTTTATCCCTGATTGATCAAGTCTGGAAAAATATTTTTGAAAATGATACAGTATTATTATAAATTTTTCGATGTTAAACTTGATTGTTATAAAATTAATAAATTTGTTCCTTGCACTTACACCATTGGTCTTTTTATTTTTTCCTAAATCCAATACCCACAATTTAGAAAAACCATATAATGAATTACATAAAAAAATTTTGAGAATAGCGGAAACTGTCGTGAATTCATACACTGACTGGAATTAGAATTATGTGGTTTGATTTCAATATGTTATCAATTCAAAATTAATATCAGATTTTGAATAAACTTTCCATGCAGTTAATTGTTTTGAGTCCAAACAATTATACATGACTAATAAAATATGTATATCGGTTAATTAGGTCCCTATGATTCCAGGACAGCACTTTTGAACGATAGGAGTTAAAAAACAAGTTAGAATAGAAAAAAGGTTTGTATCTTTTCATAAATTGCTGAGATTCGCCACAATTTCAGCTCGAATTCATCCAATTAATTCATATACATAGTATATGTATAGTAGCGCTATAGAAGCGAATATGAACTACTTATAATTACAGTCAGCTGACTTTTTCCATAGACTATAAAAATGCGATTTTAATATATTATACACTATAAATTAAAGCATGAATTTTTAAGAATTAAAAAAAAAAATTGTTAATTCTAAACTAGACATTTCTCTCAATCAGTTACATGTAGCAAAATAGGATATTCCGTTTGGTTTCAGATAATTTAATTAATACTTAGTATATGCACTTTATATACCCACAGTATCTATATTATTTTAGAAAATGTATGTTTGGTTTAAAGCTTGCTTGCATTGTAGATTGTTGTGGTGATTGCCGTACGGCTTTGGTCCAATGCCTCAACGGCATAATTTATATTAGTGTGAACATACCATATTATAGACACTTCTAACCAACATATAAATAATATACAGGTGATTTCAGTATTCATCTATTAATTATCCATTTAAGTATAGTTTCTAAACAGTTTTTTTTTACGGTATTAATTTCTACAGGGTTTACAGAAAAGTTTTTCTATATAGCTGATTATTTAAGATTTTACACTATTTTTCAAAATATTTCCCCTTAATAAAGAACCTCCAAGAAAGTCCAGCGAGATCTCAATTATTTTTGAAAACCTAAAAAAAGAAAAAAAAAACATTTCTGAAAACCGTTCATAGTTTGGGGAAAAATTGACTTAAAATGCTATACTTAACAGTAATGTAAACAAACAGAATGAGAAATCAATCTAATTGGCGGTAAATCATTTTCCTCATTCATAAACTTCAATTCACTTTTTATACTTAAAAGTATACGCCATAAAAATTTCACCTCGCTGTCTCTTTTCGTTTTTGAACTATCGAGAGGACAAATCAATCGTTACAAACTTTAGACTAAATCTAATATACCCTAAAAATACAGTTTTCAATCTCGGTCTCCCTCCCCTACGAAGTATTAAAAAATTGTGTGGTATTCGCATCAGATTTTATAATATATATAGTTTTTTTTTTGGTATAATTAGAGAAAATTAGATTTTTACACTTGTTGATTTAATGTGATTAGAATCTCGAAATTTTACAGTACTTTATTAATAACTTAAAGAGTGATGAATAAACCAAATAATATTAAATTATATAGAAATGTAATTTATATTACAATCAAATACTTTATAAATGTGATTTTGAAATCCTTTGTATTATATTATTTTGCATAATGTTTATTGACAATATTATAGTCATTTACAGTGGTGTTTACAATTTCCCCACAGACAATACTGAACACATAAAATTTAATATCGCATTAATGTCTAAATGGTAAATGGGAAAGCTGACGTAATAATGTTTATCCCTACCTAGAAACTCTATTTTCAGTCCTATAAAATAGTTAGTTTATTATATCTACAGGATAATTCATGAAAAATGAAACATTCAATAACTCTCATTATTTCGTTAGGAAAGTGTGTCAAGTAATAATGTAGATCGGTATATATCGAGTCAAAGAAAAGAGTTTTGAAAATAAAAAACAAACATACATTTTTGTCGGAAATTATATAAAGATATGTTTAGAGGATAGCCGTGGCCATATGCCACCTTATCGTAATAGTTGGAAACATTGGAAATATTGAAAATATAGTACTAAACAATACACATTAGGAGTATCAGGTGGTGACACACGACCACGGCTATCTTATGAATATCACTTTATCTAATCTCAACAAAAATATTTTCTTGTTTCGTACTTTTAGGAGCCCATTTCCGTAGTAGAGTCTGAGTTCTGTTGATCTTTTTGGTTGATTTTTCATTTAAAATATTTTGAATTTTTTTTTTTACTCGACATACATGTCAGACTATGTTAGTTTCAATCTAAAGTTTGTAACGCTAATAAATATTGACAGCATAAACAAAATTTTTCCATAGGTGTTCATGGAATATCTCAATTATTCAACTTCTAGTGCGTCCGTGAATTCGTCCATCTGCCCGCCCGTTTTCAAGATAACACAAAAACAATAAGAGATAACAAACTGAAATTGATGGTGTATTCTAGTGCGTGAATGAGCAACATCAGTTCATTGGATCCAATAGATCCATGACCTAATTTCTTATCCATAAGAGACAGAAGAAAAATTTTAAAACGAAAAATGTTTCAGATATTTTTTCGTAACATGTTTCTATTCGCCACAATTTTAGTTAAAAAGCTAATAAACACATATTGGTAATTACAATACATATTATTATTATACATGTATTTATAACTGTATAGACTGGATATTTATAGTATTTTATGATATTCAATCATATGTCGAGTATCTAATCAATAAACTCTATTATTCTTCTCTTGTTTATTAAAAATATTTTGTAGTTCAGTAAATGGTATTAATATATATGTTTTAGAAATATACTAATTGAACTCTTTCATTCACACCTTTTTCATTACAGCATCTCTTATAATATTTTTATATCAATAATATATAGCATATGTACATAGACTGCAAGACTGCATAAAACTTGCCTTTTGGCTTTATCGTAGCCGGGTAAAAAGTAATGAAAAACATGAAATTTAGACTCCTAGGTAATTTCGTTATAAATACTCAAACTTCAACAAAAATAAATAATATATAATTTTTATACGCATTGTATTTGAAGGATGTAGAAGAAGTATTATTTACAGTGAATAACATTTAATATTTAAACATCTTTGAATTGTAAACAAACAACAATATATGAAGTGGTTGCAGCCATCAAACTTGACATCATTGATAAATCAAGCGATGAAAACCGGTAAATTGTGAAATGAAATGATCGATGATATATACGTAAAGCAAATTCTTCTAATTCCAACAAATCATTCGGTGTTAATAATTCAGAACTTAATAATAGTTTATGAATTGTATATAAAATTTTATTGGACATTGACGTAGTTCTATTTGAATAGCCAGCAATCACATTCATCAGCAACTGAAAATATAATATGCGATTTTATTACTGGTGCAGTAAATGTTGGATTTACATCAGAATTCTGTCGATTTTCTTGAATTTTAATCAATATTTTTGCAAATAACAATTTATTCACTGCTTCATACGTAGGGCGGAGTACAATTTTTCGTTACCAATTAACACAAACTGGCCCCGCACCATCTACACGCTAAAAGAAATCCCATTTGGATGTTAAGGTATGTTTCGTAAGATTTGCCAGATGTAATGAGCTGACTCTTGAAAACAACAAGGACATGAAAGTAGCCATAAACTAAATCTAAGACACACTTTTACTATTCTAATTAACATAACCAGCATATGTGGTAAATAAACCAGAGAATGTGAAAAGTGATGGAAGAGCACCGATTTTAAAAATTCTTATTTGTACGTGTTTCTTAGATCTTCAGGAACTCACTTTGAAAATTGAGAACATTAGGATAGTTTTCCCAACCCAAATAGTAACAGTGACAAAATAGTTATAAAACTACTAATTTAACTACGAAAATCGTCTTTTGGGGTTGTTGATTACGAATCGGAAATTTTTAATTAAAAAAAAATTTTCTGTCCATGTCATTTCTAGGGTTGGTTTTAACGGGATCGCAATTAGCCTCATTTGTTTTTAAACCATGGATTTGTGACCAGTAACCCCAAAAGCCCACGAGAGATGTTTTTCGAGGTGAAATTTTGAATTTAAAATATGTTTTACTTCTGTTACTTTTAGAAATCGTCTTTATGATCTCGGTTTCGTGACCAGCGACCCTTGTAACCCCCGTGAAACGATTTTCGCGGTGAAATTTGTAATTATTTAAAATTTTTTTTATCACTGTTAATATTTGGGGTGAAGAAAGTATCCTAATTTTCTCAATTTTCAAAGTGAGGCAAAGATTAGTGATGAAGAATCTTCTTGAAGGTCTAAGGAACACGTATAAACAAGAACTTTTATAATCGGAGCTGTTCCACCCATTTTTCCACATATCTACGTTTTATCCGGCTTACTTACTGTGTTCAATTATAATTTTAATAATAAAAAACATTTCCGAAAAAAATTAATGATTTATTTCCAAAATGATTATACTCACTAGTAATCCACAAGCGTAAAAAACGGTTAAACCTGATATTAATTGTTTCTTTTCAATTTCTATTAACTGTTCAACCCAAATAATCACTATGAACAAAGTAGCCTCCAATACGATTAGAATACAATATCCGAAAAAAAATATAATGACATACCCGTAAGCCCAACTGATTAAATCGCCAATATCACACAGTTCATGATGAATTATATTCAGATCTCGAACTAAAAAATTGAATGATTGACTAAAAAGTAGTATAAAGTTTGTGAATGACCAAATTCAATCAAATATATTTGAATTTTTTAGAAAAATGTACACACTTTTGACATGAAAACGAAGGGTTAGTAAAAGAGTTTTTCTCGAAAAAACATTTCGCCATCCGTTTTCATCTCAAGATTGTGCATACCAAATTTCATAACATTTGGATAACTATTTTTTGAGTTATTTGTGCGTAAAAAATGAAAGATATTATTATAGTTCGTAAAAATCATTTTCCAAGTTCAAATCCAAATTTATACCCAAATAGAAATCTATTTTCGAAGACATTAATTTTCTTAAGTAAAAAATTGATTAAAAAAATTATCTGTATTTGTACGAACCTTTAAGATATTCTGAATGTTTTCCATTCTTATTGATATTTCTTTCGATTATATTAAATTTCTTTACATTTAAATTCAAAATACGTGGTAACATATTATTAATGTGTTGAAAACGATATTGTAAAAACTGTATATAATTTAAAAATTGTAAAATATTCATCAGTGTTAAATAAAATATCAACGATTCAAGTACTACAACAATTACAAACACAATTAATTTATCGTTGTTTTGTGTTGTATATTTCCAAACAAAATTTTGTGTCAGTTGAAAAATTATATAAATAATATGAAAAATAATTATTTGTTTCATAATCGATTTTTTTTTATTTTTAAAATATCGCTCATTGATTTTTAATTTCAAATCAATATCATTCAGTTTATTAATAATTTTTGAAAAAATATCTCTAAAAATATAAATAAGTCTATTTTATATACAACATAAGTACGATTTTCTTATCTTTTCACCAATGTTAAATGAGTCTAAAGTATCTGTTCATAGGCAAAGATAGCCTGACATACCAGACTAAACTGGAAATATATAAGCCTTTTATTCGGTATTCTTACCGGTCACTGCGGAAGCAAAAGACATCTGTTTCAAATTGGATTGGTAGATAATGCGGCCTACCTGGACTTCAAAGGGATAAAGGCATGCTCTTTCACCTTTTTGCAGAATGTTCTAGCATCTCCAGATTGAGAAATTTCGGCTCGATTGGAATGGAGGAATTTGAAGTCAAACAAATAAAATTAAGTTCTATCTTATCTTTCGTAAAATAGATGGGTAGATTAACTAGTGAATATAGACCTGAAGTGAATTTAAGTTCGGTAGAATGTGTAAGAAGATGGGAGGAAAGGTTTCCTAGGGGTTGGTAAAAAAGGCCAAGGAATGCTTATTTCTTAAAGCCTCTTGCCTCCCAATCACTAATACTACTACTAAATTTTTATAGACTAGATCTGTATAAAATTTATTTAACGACAATAATAAGGGTCAGGGTCAATAACGAACCGGGTATATATGTTTCACATCTCCAAAAGATTCTGTCTTAACAGTAACTTAATCTACGTTCAATTTCGACCATCTACCTTGGAGGGGTGCCTATTTCGACATCATCAGATATCTCTAAAACTCACCGATGATTTTCGATACAGTGCAATAGTTTTTTTTTGCTAGGAAAATATGACTAAAATCATTTATTTATAAAAAAAGCTCATTTTTGTCTCAATACCAGTCAAGAATGTGAAATACTAAGTCCCACTAATTAGCGGCAAATTCTTCGATTTTATGCATAGATATTGCTAAGCATGATTTACACAAACTCTCAGACTACGTCAAATGGTAGATCAAAATTTTGTTCCACCTATGAAAACGGCACAAGTATTATTTGCAAATTCGCATGCACAAATCGATTTGTTGACATAAATTGAACATATAAAGTCACCATTAGTCCAAGCATTTGGGTGAATGGATTTTTTATCGGGTGCCGGCTATCCTTAGCAATGGTTTTCCATTTTGGTTTTTACATAGTTAAAATACTGGTATAGTTCCTTATAAAGTCAGTGATAGATGGATACCTTCCTGTTCTCTTCATAGGCCTCATCCTATTATTTTAACTTATTCTGTATGATTATGTTATGTATTGTTTAAAAAAAAGAATGAATAAATAAAGAATTGAATGTAAACATTGTTTTTACTTATTGATTAACGTCCTCACCTGTTGTAAAATGTTGGTATAATGATTTGTAATAACACATTGATTAAAGAGATCATATATGTAAGTAATTTAAACACTGCAAGTGATTGTATTTCGACTGCATGATATTTAAAGTATATGCTCCATATGTTAAATATCATTATTATAGTCAATGCACAAATATTATAAATTTTATTGATTTTATTTGTTTCAATACATTTTTTATTTATTTTATCTATTGAATATCCGCGTATACCAAATATGCATAAAGGTATTGATATTGGTTTTAATAATTCAAATATTCTATTTTTATAAACAAACATTTCTATACTCGAATTAATTTTTTAAATGTATTATCGATTATACAATACGTTAAGCTTGTAGATTAAACACAGAAAAATTGGAAAGCTTCTGCCTGAAACAGAAAAGCTTGTCAATTTTCGCGTCCCAATAAGGTCTACGCTTCAATAGTTAACGGGGCTGTTAATTGATTAGACAGCACTATATTCCAGTTTAATAATGAAACGAAACTCTAATAATTTTCTTGATTCGTTTTCTTTAATCATAAACTGTACCATATATTTTCGTGAAATGTGAAATATGCCAGGCGTCCTGTTACGACTTTTTACTCCCTTTCTTTTAACTCGAAGTGTCTGTTTGCCTGTCGAAAAAACTTAATATCGAATTAATAACCCTTTGTTCATGATCAACTAAGCAGAAAATTTACATGTAGGCTAGTTGCGACGGTAAAAATTAATTTTCGTTTAAAAAAATGCCGGAAAAATATAATACCCCACAAACGTATGGATATTTTACAAACTCTCACTTGAAGTATTTTGCAAATCCGATTATCATTTCCATCGAAACCAAAATTAATAATTTTATTTTTGTCTGTTTGCCTGTAGAAAACTTAATATTGAATTTTATCCCCTTTCTTATGATCAATCGATGTGAAAATGTGCAGGCAGACTCGTTGAGACGATAAAAATGATATATCAAATTTTCGTTTAAAAAAATTAATTCTCCTATAATTTTAGAATTTTCGAAATTTTAACATTAAGAAAGGGTATAAAAAACTTGATTTCTATTGGTTTGTTTTTTTCTTCTTATAAATCCATTACTATTTATTCGGTTGTAAACTTTTGAATATTCGACTTTATCATATTTAAATGGTATATACACCCTGAAACAAAAAAATTAAGTGTGAAAATTGACATAATGTGTTTATTATAGATATAATTTATAATACATAATAATATAATCATTATAAAGTTCATATACAAGTAATTATTATTACTTCAAAATTATTATTTATAATCATGATTTATCGAAGTAATTTATAAATATCATCAATTTTATATTATAAAATACATTATGATAATAATAATATACATTACTTATATGGATTAATATTTCAATATTTAAAAAAATTTATTAATGGTTTAGTACTGCAGCAGTTAAATTCTTATTTTTTATTTAAGTTTCCCAGTTTGAAAGTACTCGTAAATGGGCCCCCATTTTAAGAATTTCAAGTTTTGATATATCTTTATGTTTCAAGGTCACTAGAACTCAAATCCAATGATTTTCGGGCAATATCAGTGTGTATGTGCGTTCGTTTGTAAGTCTCGCTTATCTCTAGTTACATAACTGAATGACATTCCATCGGAATCATCGTATATATTGATAAGACAATACTAAAAATGAATAAAAAAAAAAATTAAAAAAAAAAAATACAACCATGTTCATAAAAGTGAACTGAACAATAAAAAAATTCCTTTGAGCTCAATTATCTTTGAATGCATCGCCACCGAATCAATTGGTGTTGATAGAGATGAGAAAGTAGTCAAAAAGAAATTATTTAAAATTATTTTTTACTTTTTAGTTCTCACTCTTTTAAAGTCTGTTCCGATTTTTTAAATGATATTTATTGAATACTTTTTTTTTATGGAATTAAAGTGTATAAAATAATTACACAATAAATACAATGAATTTAACCACTTGTTCGTAATATAATCTGTTAAATAAGATTATTGCAACTTATTATCATAAAATCAAATAATAAAAGTAAATTGTAGTTATTAATTGATACAAAAGAGGCCAATTGGAATTTATGGAGTATTATATAATACATACAGTGGTCTTGATTGCTTTGTAACCACAAATCCTATTTTACCAAATCAATTAATTTAGGGTAATGTAAATACTTATATACGTTTATATATATATATATATATATATATATATATATATATATATATATATATATATATATATATATATATATATATATATATATACATATATATATACATATATATTCGTTGTAAAATCTATTAAATTTTAAATTACTTTTGGTTTTATCATTTTGATATTTTATGAAATATGGTTTCAACGTATACCCTTCCGACCCTTACATAGAAGGTATTAAAGGTTACAGGATGTTCTTCAAACAATTTATATAATACATGGTTTATTACATATTCAAAGAAAGTCTTAATTTAATTCTTCTTATAAACTTTGTAATAGAAATCACTTTCTGAAATTTTTTCATGGGAATAATATTGTTCCATCTTTTGTTTCATGGTGTACTCAAGTAAACAAAAAACGCGACGATCTGACTTCGCCACGCTTATTTAAAATTATAAAATACACTAATTTTATGGCATATTTTTTTAATTTTGTCAGTTTAAAATGAATGTTTTAGATAGGTAAACAAAATTAATTCTGATAAACAACTGAATACAACAGAACAATCGAGTATTTAATATTTATAAATTGGTATAAAAATTCAAGTGTCGCATTGTTTGTTTAAAAGTCAGTAGAAAAAAAAGGTTTTATGTGAACGTTTGTATTCTACAATTTGATTGGTTGTTTGAAGGTTATTCTATTCATTTATAAATAATACTTCACTCTTATTTATAACATTCATTCACAAAAATCAACCGGTATATTAAAAGTGTTCAAATTTATTAAGGAAGTGTTCAGGACTTTAAGTACATATTAGTAGAGCATTTTTAAGCCAATTTTTTTAAAAACTGAGAATTCTACAAGCAGATAAAATATCTCAATTATGATATAAAATGCTATTTACCGTGGATAGCTTAGAGCTTTATTGGATAAAATAAAATGCATTTTTACCACATTATGCGATTTTTGTGATCTGCGAAAAATCGTAAAATCGAAAAAAAAAACAAAAAAAAATTGTTTATTTCTGTTTTTGGATAATTATAAGGACTAGGTAGGTACCCAAAAAGTAATACATATTTTACGATTGGGTGATCAGTTTTCGAGATACAGCTTCAAATTTGTCCAAAATATTTACCTTCCGATCGGATATTATGCGATATCTTGATAACTACACATCTAATCGTTAAATGGATATTATTTTTGAAAACTACAGATGAAATTACAAATATAATTTTATCGATATTGGAAACAAAAAATATTGCTTGATTTTTTCGATTTTAAGAAAACTATGTAAAATTTCAAGTTCTCTGATTTCAATTAAAGTATATTTAAAAGGGTTATTTGTAGATTTCAAAAATAACATCCATTTAACGATTGGATGCATAGTTTTTGAGACATCACCTCAAATGCTGTAATTCGATTCGGATCAACAATACCTCAAAAACTAGCCATAGATAGCATCGAAAAAAAAGTGTTATTTTTGGTTACCTCGATCTTTCTTACTCCAGAATTCGTATAAACAGCATTAATTTTTAATGTTTTTCGCAGAATCACAAAACCCACATTTAAACTAATTACATTCATACATTTTATTTTATCTAATAAATGCACTAAGCTATTCATGATAAAACGCTTTTCATTTCAAAATCTAGATATTTTATACCTATTTTAAATCTAAACTCGCAATCATCGATCTCGAAACCCATCCGGGCGAATTTTTCTGTCGATTTTGGCGGTATCTAACATATAATGTTAAAAGTGCATTAAAATGATGCTCAAAAATTAGTGCATAATTTCTCTACGAATCAAATGCATAAAATAAAATTTCCTTATATTGTCTTTATAATATTGACGAACACAACTTGTAATATGTATTTCACAGTTTTTTTGTTACATTACTCTAATACATTATGTATAATATTTTTTAATAAAATAATAAACGATTTTTGTGTATTGTTATATAAAAAGATGACGTTGGAATTTGATAAAAAAAAAACAATTTTAAAGATATTTCATTGTAGAGAGCTATCAGTTATTTTATATTCAAATCTTCTTGAAAAGCAGGATTTAAAGGAACTCGTAAAAGAAAAATTTTATAACTATGTCGCGTAATATGGTTTGATAATACAGTGTATTTTTAGTTTTCATATGTATTCACGAACTTATAGCCTATTTAAGGCGTATTTGTCACCATATTCAACCACACATCACAAAAAAAAAAAAAAAATTCAGTAGACTCAAAGTTTTGAATTATAAATATGTGTGACTTAACTTTTAATCTTTCTAACTCTGTTATTCTCTTATATTTATTAACTCGCTTTCACGTATATCCGTGTGGAATTTGGTAATTGATTTTTTACTGACTTCTCGATGAGCTACCATAGCTCAGCAGTCTATGACAAAGCATGAAAATGTGAAAAAAGAAGAAAAATAAAAAAAAAGAAGAGAAAAGGCTAAAAAAAAGAGATCAAACCAGCATCAATAAAAAAATGAAGAATTAGATTCACTACACGAAAAATTTCATTCACATAACCCAAAAAAGTAGAAAATAATATTTAATGCATCATGTTTTTATACCTGGGCGCATGCAGCAGCTTTAGTTGAGCCATTAATGTATCAATTATGTTCTGCAAGCGCCCCATGTTTTTTGCTTGAAATTAGAGAAATTATTTTATACTTTTAGGCCTGTTATAAAAAAAAAAATGGTACATTAAAAATTATTATATTTTATTCCTATTTTTCTTCATAGCCAAAAATACAAAGAAGTTTTTTAATCCTCTACAAAGCTGCACTGAAATTAAAACATTTGTATACATTGACATTGATTAATTCGTTGTGTTCAAAGCTCGTTTTTAGCTAATAAGTTCGCTGTTAATTTAGTTGTCAACATAAAAATAAATAGTTTGAAAAAAGAGTATTTGTCAAAATGAAAAATAAATTATGAAATTGTGTACATACAATAATTTATAAAATAAAATACTTGAATTTATATTTCAATTTAAAATATTTTCTTAAACTATTAATCACTTTCAACCATTTTTAAGCCAATAAAATATGGTGTCAAAATTTAAGCTCGCTATCATTTTTTGTTTTTGAGTTATCTAGATGACGGACGGATAAACGCATACTCAGTCAGACGGATAGACATCCAAAAATGGAGAAATCAAGCGATTAAAAGAACACCTAAACCAAAATTGTTTAGCGTTAAAAACTTTAAACAAAATTTTGATATATTTAATATATATCGGATATAACAAGGAAATTACTCTCTTTGCATGCAAAATTTGATGTAAGCTATCAAAAACACAAACAGATTAATGACGTTGAACTATATATATAATGTGTAAAAAAAAAAGATTTATTTTTGATATTATTTCTTATTATTATGATGAAATGTTCTAATAATTACTCTGCAGATGTTTTTGAAATGAATTCACCATTGCCGATGTCAAATTCACTTTAAAAGTGTTTTTATCATAATTATTATTATCAATTGAAATAGTAGAAATTCCTTATAATATATAGAAAGAAAGATACTATATAAAGAAAATACATAGCCATGTTATTATTATTATCATCAAAAATCATGTCAATGCTTCAGTTTTTGAATTTGAGCAGTGAATTTGACAGACAAAATTCACTATAATATATATAACATCATGTATAAGTGTACAGTTCGTTTAGAATGCGACTGCATTTACTGGACTAAGAGCAATTAATTTTTACAGTGTAAACATCATTAACCTCCAAGCAGAGTCTAGATTTACGGATGGGATTTGCATTTTATTGCTCATCTAGTGGCCATTGTGTTGTTCTAAGCATTTCAGAAAATTTCTCTATTTTTATTGCAGTGTCTCTATTTTGGAGGTACTCACTCAGCTCTCTGTCATTTCTTAAGCAAAATTCCATTTCCTCTAAAACTTCTTTTCTCATTTATTAAAAACTCTATACATAAACTAATTCAAGATCACGTCTACACTGCCTTTGTTTAGTGTTCAACACTCATTAGTACACGTGGAAACGAAATTGTTTATATGTTCAAAATGGCGCAGAAGATACATCACCACCACCTGCACAAGAACTCATTGTAAAAGGTCTATGTTACAGGAATAGAACCAAATATGGAAAACATCTACAAAAAGCCGCAATTTATATGAGATTCAGCCTACTCCTTCAATTCAAACATGGATCCATCAATGGGATGTGGGCAGGAAAAATATATCAGTTACAAGCCTCATCGAGACAAAACTCTCTACCACAGAATTTTCATCCTATACATATTGTCACCGACTCTAGATGTAGACGTGGCTATCAATTTTGTGGCTATTAAAATCATATCACATTCGTCTGTCCACTCCCCGATCAGCATAGACATAGGTTTGTAAGTTCCCTAGCCCGTATGACAACTTTTGGTCCTTATCTTAAATTGAAGCCCTACTTCAATTTACTTTTTATTCTTGTATTTTACTATTCATTACTTTTAACCTAAATGTAATCTCTATTGTCAATCTTTCCGTGGTCTCCTATCTAGTGTCTAATGTCAGAGGTCTTTCGTAAAATAGTCTCGACAGACTCGGGAGACGAACTTCCTTTTGAACTTCCTATGTGTCCTCGTGAAATTAAAAATCCTTTTTATTTTGTTTTTAATCTCCATAGGAAATAAATTTACCTATATATCTACGCATATATTGAAAATCGATTAACATAGTTCGATTTTAACACTGGAATAACTCTCATAGGAATTTGAAAAGTAAACGTACTGTACAGATTGAGAGTATATGAGATGAATGGTGCAAGATGTATTTATAGATGCTGGAAAACAAATAATAACGTTTGAGAATATCATACTGGTGTTGAGTGAATGCTCACCTGAGATTCAAGATTTTCTATTTCCTATGCCATCGAACACGTTTTTTATTCAATCGAACATCTACTGCAATCGAATTTAATAAAACACATGAATGCAAAATTTAATAGCGTATATCAATCCAAATTCAATAGTGTGTATCCGTCCAAATCTCATTATTTTGTACAATATTCATCTACATATCCATCCATGATATGTTTTTATTCTGGTTACAACAATAAGTTTCTGTCAGAAGACTAAACGAACTAAAGCTTAAACTTTTATACAGATTTTGCCAAAGCGTTAATTTTAAGACAATTTTGATACTGTTGAAATTTGTGTGATATTAAGCCAATTTGTATTCATTTATTTAATTTATCAAATGATATAAAAATACATAGGTACAAAAACTAAAAAATTTCCTTATGTGGCTATGTGTTTTTGATAGGGACCTTTACAGGCTCTATTGATCAATCTATTTGCTCAGTCAATCTATGTACTGTAATAAACATTGTATTTTTTTAAAAACATTTCGCACATAAATAACTCAAAAAATACTTTAAAAATGTTTTAAAATTTGGTATACACAATTTTACAAAGAATACGGAAGAGTTTTTCGCAATAAAACTAGAATCCTTTTTTCGATATGCCTTTCATGTCAATTGTGCCAACCAAATTTTATAACATTTGGACAAGTATTTTTTGAGTTATTCACTCTTGAAAATTGAAAAAAATATAATATATAGGATCTTACTTATTAACTTTATTAAAAGAGCCTGTAGAGGTCTCTACCAAAATCACATATCCACTTAAGAACTAAAACAATTAAAATAATTTAAACTATATATGGGCATTCCACTACAATATACTTTTTCATACTCATGTTTAAATTTTGGCATACTATCAATATTTTTTAATTCTTCAGGAAGAATATTGTTTACAGTTCACTCCCAATAATTTCCGGACAGTTTATATTTTTGCTATCTATAGTTTACAACGTGTAAATTATTACATTGTCGCGTGTTATAGTCATAAATTTCATTACTTATCTGCAATCTTTAATAAATTTATTTAATAAATAGTAATATATGCCATTAAATGTTAATAAGTTATTTCGCTTAAAATGATTAACACATGATTCTCGATAACTAAGATTAAATATGAGCCGAAAAAATATTTTTTTTTGGTGGTATAAATATTCGAGAACAATCTGAACAATGTCCACACAATATAACGCAATACGGCATGGTACTATTACAAACGGATAATACACAAACAATAATGTTTTAGTGTTTTGAGTTTCTTTTACTTTTTTTTTTGTATAATAATAAGAAGTGCTTAACTTTTAATTTGTGCCTATTTAGCGGTCTATTAACATCATTCAGATGAACGTGCATAATTTTGGGTTAACGATTTAGAAAAAACAAAAATCGATATAGCAAGTTGCGAAAAAACTGACATCGGAAATACTCTATCGCACTTATCGTTAAATAATACAAAATTTCATTTTTAGGTCTTGTACGAATTTATTTCAGTTGGTTGTGTGTAATCTAGAAGGTATTTAGCTTAAAAAATAAGGCTCCCACCTACAGTTGTTAAGAAAACGTTGTTAAAACAATCCACAGTTTTGTTGTTGATCACTCGTTATTCTACTTTTAATATTCGAATGTTTTACACGGGCTATCATGTAATAATAACTAGTAAGTAACATACGTGTACTTACATATTACAAACGTATGTATATATTGTTCATCGGGATGTGAATTTTCAGCACGACTTTCAATTACAAAGTAGGTGTTTTGTGAGTGCTAATTCAGATAATATAACTTTTGGTATTTTTATACCAAAATTCTCAAAGCAACTGAAAAAAAAATTTGAGCTAAAATTGTTTCAAAACAATTAATGAAATCCTCGGGCATCTCTCGGGCAGCAAGCAAATCCCGCGGCGAAAAAATTATTCATCTTTCGATAAGATCCATGAGGCGATCCAATTTTTCAGTTCTTCATACGAGCTGAAGTGCTGGCCAGCCAGGTCGTGTGCCATTGAGCGAAATAGGTGAAAATCGGACGGAGCAACATCTTGCGAGTACGGCGGGAGAGGTAAACCTTCGCATTTCAACGTTTCGAGATATTTTTTCACCACTTTGGCAACGTGAGGTCTAGCATTATCATGGTGTAAAATCACTTTATCGTGTCTCTCGTTGTACTGTGGCCGTTTTTCTTTTAAAGCACGGCTCAGGCGCATCAATTGCATTCTATGACGCTCACCTATGACGCTCGCCAAGCTGGTCTCATCAAACGCCTTCCACCACTATGACGGTCTTCGACAGTAAAATCACCACTCTTAAAACGTTGGAACCATTCCCGACACGTTCTGTCACTAATAGCCGTTTTACCATAAGTATCTAAGATAATCCGGTGAGCCTCAGACTATGCTTTTACCAGGAACAAATCATACGTTAGAATGATAATTACCTTAAGATTTGATAAGTAATTTCGGAGGCCATTGAGAACAAGATCGGGATACGTAATTTTTAAATATATATAGATTTAAAAATAATTTTTTAAACAAATAGACAGTATAAAACTACGTTTTTGTTGTTGAAAGTAATAAACTAACGAATTCTCACAGTTTGAGCTACTTTTAGCATGAATGTCCTTTACTATAATTGATTTGGTTTCCAAATTTTGAAGTGGTGAAACTGTAATACTTTCTCTCAATTTATTTTTTATTTCAATAAATTTAAACGATTTCAATGTTGTGGTTTACATAAAATTTTATTGGTAACTGTAAAAAATATTTTTCATAAAATATATGTTCATAAAAAAATAGAATAATTTGAACAAAAAAAATGTTTTGACGAACAATCATAAATGACAAATTTTTCAAAATACAACGAGTATAACAATTTATATAAATGTACTTTAAAAGTATTATTGTTTAGTATATTATTCGACAACAGAACTATACTAGCAAAAATGACAATTATTAAACATTTAAGTCCTCACTCACAATGTGATAATATAAAAATCATATTTATTAACCGGTGTTAATCGCATGCTTTCTTAAAAATTACTAATTAAATGAAATAAAAACAAATGAATTATTCATATTCACCTATAGAAAAAATACTTTGGACTTTTACAAATTTTCCAAACAATGTTCTAATTTTTTTTTCACCATACAAATTTTTTCCGAACAAATAACATAAAAATATTTTCAAGTTTTCCATGTTTTTTTTTTTCAATTTTTCTTCCATAAAAAGCTTTTTCAAACAAACTATCATCCCGTTTTGTACCCCTTTATTGGTAAAATTTCCCAAATTCCTGTCTTAATGCTTGTCTAGGCCGTAAAAGATTTGAAGTTCGTAGTCCTGGTTTTTGTAGTTTCAACATTAAGTTGATGAATCTGTCGTTCATGGTTGGTTTTATTATACATTTAAAGAAGTCCAATAAAAATTTGACAAAAAAAAATCAAAGCTATAAGAGAAGGGAAAAGGAGGAGATAAAAGAGCTATTAAAAAAAGTTTATTATTTGAATTTAGAGTATATAAATTAGGGGCGTTTATATGAAATGGTGGAAGCGCAATGAAATAAAGAAGAATATTTCAGCGTTACCACATTATTTTTGTATTATATTTATGTCATAATATACTATTATCACCCGATTTACATATGTATGCCAAATTTCAGTTTAACAATTTGTTGATAATTAAAATCCAAATAAAATAATTTTCCTGGTTTACGTTCCTTCTTACCCTAGCATACCTTCTTTTATTGAAACATGTTTTTTGACATTTTTAAAACTATATTTTAAATTTAAAACTACAAAATCCTTACTCCCATTAACCAAAGATAATTCTTTTTTTATCTATTAAATATTCCAGTTTATTTTTACACAATTGAATTTCCAATTTAAAAGTGGTCTTACTTCAATATAAACTGAATTCTATCCATATCATGTTCACTTTTCTGACAGAGAAGGATCTTTCATTGAACAAGTTATGTATATTGAGTTATGTAGTTATTTCTTATATGCTATAAAAGTTGAGTTAGAAGTCGAAGTAAAGTGGTGGGAATATCAAGATGTGTCAGATACGTCAAGTTGAGTTCTATAAGTTTTTATGCCTCACTGATTGTTATACGAACTTTAGTTATAGTTCAATGATTTTCACCCATTTGAACATTCAATACACTGCTTGACTTGATGTCTTGACCATTACTGAATGCATATCATGATATGTGTGTAGAAACAGTAAGGGAGGGAGCTTCAAGTAGGAAAATTCTTGGAAAAAATTTATAACTTTCATTTCTAGTTTTCAAACGCTGCATATACTTTTCAGTAGCTTCATTTCACCGTAGCTCCACCCGATAATTAATGAGGTGATAAACGTAAATCGATTACTCAAAAAACATGGTTAGATCATATCGAGATATAATTATTCTTCTATATTAGTTTTATTTCCATAGGTTGTAAACATTTTAGGAGAATACTCGATAGAAAAAGGATATTTTATATAATACATAAAAGTTTCTAGAGTGGTTCCACGAAACTATAAAAGATATGATTTTATAATTATTAATGAGAACTCTAGGATTTTACGAATAAATTTCGATTTTTTGCCACAATTTCCAAAGTGCAAACCGTCACCAAATTAGCAACGAGTAACATCTCCTCAGAGAATCATTACAACTAGCTAATTCATTTTGATGATGACTAGTTTGTAGTCGAAATACGTATTTATAAAAATACAAAATAATTTGATCTAGGAAATTGGGGCAAAAAATCGAAATTTAATAAAAGATATGATGTTTAACGATGATTTGGGCATACCCTAAGGAAAAAATTCTGTTAGTCTTAAAATATTTTACTATGTTTAAAAAAGTACTTCAAAATATTGATTTCTTAATAAAAAGTAAAAAATATAAATATTTTTGCAAAATAAATAAGTTTTCTTGCCATAAAATTACATTAAAATTTAAACCTTTTTTTTATTAAAATTTTCAATAATCTTTTTCAATAACGAAAGTAGCGTATTATCGGGGAACCTAGTACTCAAAAAAATTTGGTAAGTTTTTTCCATCCGAGTCAAAACGTACCTATAGTAATTTTTGTTGAGATTTTTAGACATTTCTTAAAACATTAAAACAAACTGTAAGTTTTGAACGGGATGGGAAAGTATAACCAATTTTTTTTTGAGGGCTTGGGGTAACGTTATTTGCGTTCAATGTATCTTTAAGTAGATGCGAGTTGTTAGTTTACTGTCCCTAATTTCTTATCAGCCCCTTGCCATACTATCATGTGAGCTATAATTAGGTTCTAAATTTGATTTGATACTTAGGTCAAAAAATTTTAAATTTGATTTGTGGACTCTTCATATTTTTAAACGAATTTTACATATAAAACTTTTGCTCGAAATTCAAAATTTTTATGAAATTCAAATTTATAGAGTAAATTTTTTATGATTAAATTTGCAAAATCTTTTTTTTTTTTTGTAATAGTTATTTGGATATTTTTTTTTTTCGAAAATCGTATTGTATAAAAAAGTTTATTTTATACAATTGGAATTTATTTAAATGGGAGTAATTAATTGTTTTCTTGCTGCTATGTTGTAGAAAAAACGAGAAAATATGTAAGAAAGTATAAGAAAATAATGAAAAAATTAAATGGTATGAATTATAAAAAATAGAATATAAATATCCATGCCCATAAATACCTACGTCTGTAGTTAATGTTTAGATAATATTTTTAATTTTTAATATCATAAAAAATAATTAATGAGCATATATTAATGCTGGATGTTTGCTTAGAAATTCTGCTTAGGTCATGTTTCGGCTTGAATTTAGTCTTGCAGCAGTTTTTTTAATCGATAGATAGATTGAAAGATTTATAAAAAAAAAAAAGGATTCTGACGGTTAAACATCAAAATTCTATTTCAACCATGGTTTTCCATTTTGTCGGTGATTGTTTGACTTCTTTTAACCGTTTCTGGTTTAGTTCGTACGATTGATGTGTCCACATCTCTTTAATTTTCTTCTTAATCATGATTTTGAGATCATATGGAAAAGGAATGTCGACTTCGTGGTTAATTTTTGTAGCAGATTTGGCAGCCGTGTTAAATACTGTGTTTGATTTTTTTATATAATTTTGTACTGTACTTATATTTTATTTTCTAAATTTTAAAAGCCTTAGCTATATAAGTAGACAGGATTTATATATGAAATAGAAATGTTATAAAACATAGAAAATACCCATAAGTATAAACCTCTGAATACAGGATATGTCAAAATATTTAGTTTGAGATGACATCAAACATGATGATTATCTATGAATTATGTAGTTTGGATTAGTGAGGAACATTTCCTATCGAAAATCTTGAAATTTTATTAATACTGGTTCAAACTCATTGATGAATTGTATTTTGCGACAAAGTCAGCACTAATCATATTTTCTTATAAACTTGATTCACTAGATTGGACTTCGAAAGCTACTTTGTCACAAAGAAATTATTTATAGAAATTTTGTAATTAGGAATATTTTTGATATTTGAGTTTCTACTTTTTGAGGTCAGTTTTATTTTTCAGAAAAATTTTATGTATAAATTAAAAGGCTAAATCACAAGGAAATTTTTAATTTAAAATTTTTTTAATTTTTAGTTTAGTTTGTTTTTTAGTATGGAAAATGTGTTTTGGGTAATCGAAAATCACAAAAAATTTACTTTGTATCCTCTTACCCTAATTAGGGCCGGTATTTTCATATTTTTATAGAAACAACATCGATTCAAAAATCAATTCAATCATTAAAACATTACTTTTCACCCGAATCCCTTAGGGCTGGAAGTTTTAAATTTAGTTGGGATCAACTTCAAAGTATATCCTATTCAAAAAAAAAAAAAAAAATACTTCAAATCGGATCACTTTGTAAAAAATTATGTATGGGTATAAAAAATAAATAATTAAAGACATTATAATTATAATTTTGATAATCAATCAAAAAATTTTTAATTGAAGGGACATTTTTATTTAGTTTTCAGTAATACTAAATGATTTTAAATTTAAATTTACATTATGATAAGATTCAACTTACGCGTATATTAACCGACTCAGTGGCCAAATGAGTAAAGGCACTAACACCTTTGAATCCAGACAATTATAAAAAAAATAATTTAATTCATTTAATTAATTGATCACACTGTTGTCGCTTGGATAAATACTTAGTAACCGGCCGGCTGCACCAACAACATAATAACAATATATTTGTCACCTTGTGCGGCATCTTTGTCTTCAGGTGATGGAGTTTTCTAAAGATGATACAGTGGACCAAAAGATCTAGGTACTAGGGAAGCGGTTGCTGTTTCCTTCTTTATATACTTTAGACAAGGAAATATATCCAAAAGTAAAGTATGATTTCTTTTTCGGTAAGAGATCGTTATATCGTATAATCGTATGAATATTCTACTTGCTAAATCTTAATCCATTAGTGTCGTTTATATAAATATCATATTCTTGGCGAATGTTTATCTTAAGATGTTAATTTTGATACATCTTGTATTATTATATTGTATACATAAATACAATTCTTGTAGAATGCCATTTTCGGCCATGATATATCAACAAACAGATTGCGGAAGCATGTGGTGTAAATATGAATCGGTTGGGAGTTCGAGTAGGGATTCCACAACATAAACCCACATAGTGAAGCGGATACTTTGTATACATGTGGATATATGGTATTATTATTATTATTATTATTGTAAACCTATAAATCAGAGACAAGAAATCAATAAACATGGAATATAACTATCATACGTATTATGATTATTATTATTATTATATGAAAAAGAATATTATTATTTTATGGTGATGTAGGTAAAGCGTACCTCTGTTCAGATACCTCATCAAAAAAGGATTTGCCAAAGCACGGGGATATGGGTTCAGTGTCGTTTTATACGCTAAGTACAACCTAAATATGAGAAAATAAATAGAGAACAATTGTTTGTGTAATTCTTTTATAAATAGCTCCCGAATAAATTTTTATAATATTTAATATCAATAACTACACAATTTTTTTAGAAAAATGGGAATTTTTTATTTATTTTACCGTCTTTTAACTTTTCAGAATATATTTTTTTAGACAAAGTAACGCTAGCTTGAAGGTGTTATTAAAATTTTAGTATAGGTGCTTATAGAATCATTTAATTAATCCACTTCCGTTTGTCCGTCATCAAGATAATTCACAAACGACTACAAATACCGAGTTGAATTTCAGTGACATATTCTAGACCTAAAACGTGGTGTTAAGTTCGTGAATGGGCAAAATCGATCCCAATGGATTCACGATTCCAATTTTTAATAATTTAAAAAATTTAACATTTTCTAGTTTCTAGCTTTTATTTGAAAATTTATTTCGTAAACTGTTTAAATTCGCCACATCAGCTTAAATATAGCTAATAAACATAATCATTGTATAAATTATTATTTTATATGTATTTATAACTTTATGAACTGCATATTCAGAGTATTTTATGGATGTTAATGATTAACAATAATTCAAATATTCAAACAAACCCTATGGCAATCTAAACAATTAACCCAGTTTTTTTTATCTATATTTTTGTTTGTATATTATTGAACAGAAATATTTTCCGAACAATTTTCCACGAAGCTTACGTTTGTCGTGTATTCGAAACTTGCCGTTTTCATAATAACTAATTGTTACAATGGAATGTTTTCGGCCAAGCATGCACTCTGCTTGTTGAAATAAATAAGGAGCTAAAATAAGCAGAAGTTCTAGAGGTTGGAAAATTACTATTCTAGTTCAAAGAAATTAAGTCATATAATTAATTGGGCATATATTTCCCTATTAAATCTCGCTACCATTTGAATATTGATGGTCTCTTTTTAGATTTATTCTCTTTTGACGAGCTATCTCAACAGAGGCAGTTGGATCATCTCTAGACAGTAGGTATGTATCTCTTTTGCAACAAAAGTATATTTACACAAAACGTCACCGTTTATTCTTTGTGGGTGACTAACAGTGGTTTTACAATACAAAACGAAAGAGGTATGACGGATTTATTTGCTTCTGATTCGTCACATTGCAAAACAGTTTATATTTTATTAGAAGGTGACAAATGTTTTTCAAATCATACAACAATACAAAATCTTTTGATGTTTTATTTGTATTTATTTACTTTTGTTTTTATTTTTATATTTTTATTTTTATTGATAAATATTTTATGTTGTGTACTGATTTTATTCAATCTAATACCTATATAAAATACTTATGTCTCAGGGTTTTGTCGCCAAACTCTTTCGAAACGGCTTGTCCGATTTTTATGAAATTTGTTGTGTATATTCGGTATGATCCGATAATAACTCGTAAATTACTTTTATACATTTAATGGTAAAGGTGATACATCCCGAAAATTTGTGGGTTATTTTTTTGAAACAAAATTTCTTTTTTAACATTATTTATGATTTGGCATTAAAAACATATTTAACCCTTTAATTTTCACCCTACTACCCACCATTTTTGTTGGATATGTTTTAAAACAAATTATAAACAAATACGTTGTTTTGTAGAGAATTTTATCATTTTCATTTTTTGTTTTTTTTGTTTGTTTGTTTGATTTTTTTTTTTTTTTAAATCGGGCAGAAATATATAGATATTAAAAGAAAAGTAAAAATTTCGCCGCCATTTAAGAAAACATAAAATTTATGGCCGAATTTTGTCAAAACATGTTTTTTACTCTTAGAATAGGTATAAGGAACAAAATTTAATAAAATTCCGTTTTATTTTAGTTTTGTTCCATGTTGTTTCCTAGTATTTTGATGCCTAGTATAGTGCAAATTTTAATATTTCACCTACATCTATCTACATGGAAATATTATTTGAGTAAATAAAAATAAATCAACATGATAACTACAGTCATCTTACATCGTATCGGTAAAATTGACTACCACTATGTATACTTACCTGAAAATGTAACAGCTTAGACAGTCGCTATGTATAAATAAATAATAGTGATGTGACGAAAATTAGCCCTATTATAATATTAAAGTGGAATACAAACCAAAAACATTTCTATATAGACAATCTTTAATGCACTGACATGTCTTTTAATTTTGTTCAAAAATAAAATAAAAAATTAGTATTCAAATGTTATGAAATTTTACATGCACAATCTTTCCAATTACATATCAAAATTTTATTTTCTATTTAGAAATGTTTTTCGCGAAAAACACACACTACGTTTTCATGTTTAGATTCTACATAACAAATTTCATTATATTTGAATTATTTTTTAATTCTAGGCGCAAGTTTCAATATTTTCAATAGCCAAAAATACAAAGAAACTTTTTTATATAGTCATTATTATTATTTGAAGCTTTCTAACTCTTACCCTTTTGACCCAGTTTCTACATGTTATTTTCAAATTACCAAATGCTTAATTTCCTCTGACGCAGTTACCACTAACACCTGATATCCTCATAGAATCATAATGAAAACATCAGCTTAAGGAAAAAAATTGAAAAAATGCTGCTATTTATAAGTGATCATATTTCGGTTAATATTTAACAACAAATTTTAACCCAGCATTTAAAAGAAAATTTCTTATTTTTTTTATGGAGCAAAGCCTTAACTTTGACCTAAAAAAGCAAAAGAAAACTTAAAAATTCCAAATTTTGTTTTTTACTTTTGGTTTTGTTTTAAGATGTTTGCCATAAAAACAATTTCAAGACTCTTTACAAAATAGATTCATAAAAAGAATATTGAAAGGTTTCTTTGTTTGTGATATACATTGAAAAGGTTTCGTTTTCAAACTTCTATTTTCATTGTCTAATTTAATAGCATTCCGTGACTTCTTATTAATAAATAACCAATCGACAGATTCCTGGAATAAAACCTTGTAAAATCCCAAAGTTCTCTTCTAAATGGTATAATCAACAGCGTAGAAAAAGACTCGACACACCTTTAATTCGAATACAGTTTTCTCACACGGAGACATATCGATACTGTAGGTATATTAAACTATAACGACTATGTTGTTGATAGTCGTAAATACTAAATACATTTTCTTTGCATGGTGTAAATTGTAAATTATCGTAGTCTGTAGGTATTGATAAGGGAATTTGTTTAAGTCTGTCTACACAATATATATACATATGTACCTATTTATTACAAAGTGATTCGTTATGTTCGATGGCTACTATACAGGTAGGATCAGATTTCGATTAAACTGTTTTTCCGATTTCAATTTAACTGTAGACAGGAAAAAATTATTTAATCGAAAACTACTCAGATAGTATTATGACTTCTGGACGAATACCTAAAGAATACATCGAAAATAAATCCTTAAGACATTGGGTGCGCCACTTAATAAACACCTGAAATTAGAATACCATACCAAATAGTGATGAAAAGAAACAACTCCTACAATTGAAAGAAAATCACCATGTCAGTTATTATTAGTCCTATTTTATTTTATGCCGAATACATTTTTTCCTTATATTGGCAGTTTTTAAATAACCTATAAGAGAAACTTCCACTCGGTCTATATCGCTGCATATCATTGAAAAGGGATGCATATTTTGTAGGTATCTCTTTGAGATGAGATCCCGGTCCCATTAAAAACTTCTTTAAGTATTGAGTATTTTCTATGAAACGATAAAAGATATATCGTACTTTCAATAAAACAATTTACATTTTATATGTTTGTGTCATATATTAAAATTGTTATTTTTATAATATAAAAATATTATTACATTTCTATGATTGCTGTTTGTGTTATAAATGTTATTATGGACTACATATTGTTTGATTACAGAGTGTCAGAGAAATAATATACTAAACTACGTATGGGATAGGTTTTGAGTGTGTGCAGTTTATGGAATAACTTATAAAACACTGACTGCACAACCTAATTCCTAAATGATTCGATCTAAATTTGGATCCCGAAGTTGACAGCATCAATTTGGGCCAGTAATACTAATGATAATGTAAAAATTTATAACTTCCGTTAAATCAATGTTATCGGAAAGTATTGTTTGCTTGATTGTAAAAAAATATTTGTTTGCCTCAATATCAACATTTTTTATGTTTTATCAAAAAAAAAAAAAAAAACGCACCGACCTCAATCTTTAGGTCTTTATCGAGTATAATTTTGTTTTATCTAAAAAATGCTAAAATACACCATAAAAAACGTATACGTTTATTTTTAAATAAACAAGAAACCTTCTGGTCGTTGCCTTTTTTTGGAGTTGACTGTATGTGAATGTTTTAGAAGTTGTTCGGGATGGTCCTATTTTACCAATATTTAACGTATCAATTACCGTTATATACGAGAATATAACGCTCCAAACTTAAAAGAATATATCTTGTGCACCGTTTATCTGATTTTGATGAAATTTTATATGTACATGCATGGTTTACATACATCAGAGTATAAAATCAACCGTTTCAGAAAATAATAAATTCACCTCATATTTGGTGATGACGTTTCGGACATATATCTATTTGAGCAAGCCCATTAATGAGTGTTTACTCAAAAGTGTGTCCATTTTTGGTGGTGTATTTTTTTTTATTTGCACTAAAAAGTAAAAAATAAATTAAAATAATTCATACGAAACAATAATTTCATTTTGAAAAATTATTTATAGTGGTTTTTAAATTAAAATTGTTGTATACTTTTCTATATAAACTAAATATAAACTATAGAGTTTTATAATGTTTTAATTTTGAGTCAATTGTTTTGAAAACATAATATTGCAACATATTTCCCTGCTGTCCTGTAAATGAACTATTGTTTAGCAGACTGTAAATTTTGCTTGCTTACTATTAATATTGTTATTATTTGTTATTAACGTTGTCTAGATGCATGCATGCATGTCTGTTTACTTGCAATTTACCAATGACTTTTATTTGATATAAAACGGTTAATAAATAATATGTATCATTTGTTCTAAAATATGTCACAGATTATAACTAAAATAGATAAGGAATTCGCATACCTCTTGTAGATGTCTCTGGATAATATTAACAATTAATGCCATCTATATTCTGTTTAAAGACAAGAAAAATATTTTAAGCATTGCTATAGCAATCATTAATTATTTATTTTTTTAAATTATTCTTAAATTCATCAATATAAAGTCAGAATTTTCGTTGTATTGTTATAATTTCCTTTTTTGCCAGTTCAGTGTATTTTTAATTATATTCTAGTGTTTATTGATGACTTAAGTGTTGTTAAATATTAATCTATTTGTTAATATTGTTAGATCGATTTATCAGTCATTATGTGATTTTTGTGTTTTAATTTGAAAATTAGTCAATGTTAAGAATTAATCTACAATTGTAAATAATTTTTAGATAAATATAAAAAATTTGAATATAAACTGGTTTGAGAGTGCCAACCTCACTTCTTCTTTTTTAAAAACGAAGTATAATTTAGACAGTTTTTCGGTTTTAACGTACTCCCAAATATTGAACTGAAACTTATATTGGAACATTCGGTACAAACTGTATACGTTTATTCGTATCCAAAATAAAGATATATTATATTTCCGTTTCAACTAGTTTTTTGACACTCACAGTACTTCCTTATAACAATATATATATATAAGATACGGAAGTAAATATAAATTATTGCATATACACTTATTCATCTTCACAACTAAAATATTTCCTTTAATTTTTTGGAAAAGGCGGATGACAATAATTTATATCACTTGAACTGAAAACAAATAATTCGATATTGGAATATAAACAAAAAAAAAAAAAGAAAAAACTATTCTATATTATATTTCATTTTACCACTGTTGCTAACATACTCGAATTTTTTTTTGTTCAGTCTTTTTATTTTTTGTTTGGTTTTTATAAATCATTTTTTGATTCTTTTAAGCTCGGTAGATAAAAATGAGGATCCTATTAGGTAGATATTTATTTTCACTATCCAGTTTTTTAGCTGACCATGTGAACAGTGTTAATTGTGATGATACTATAAATGGGTCTGAATTTGTCAGGACACTGTAAGAGTTTTTACTAATTAGATAGCGAATAGGTAAAGCAAAAAATTGATTCTTTTTTTCGATTATCTCGCAAACTTGGCGAAAAAATTAAAGTAAAAGAATATTTGCAAGTTCGATGTCACAGGTGGGTGACACAACGAATTTCCCGTTTGAAAAAATTTGATGCTTGAGCATTTTAGTTTCATTATTTAATTTAAATCAATCTATTTCTTGCTATTTGACGACATTTACACGATAAGATATACTAAAAGCGTTGTAAGAATTAAGTGTAGTGAAATCAGAGATGTTTGCTTGAAGAAGATGTAACATTATTCAAATCCACATAGATATTGATAAATGGTACGTAAAAAAGCATGATAAAAGGAGCAGATAATTGCTGTATTTTTTACTTTGCTCTAAAAGTTCCTCCATGAGCGATTATAAAAAACCACAAGCTATCACAGGAATCTTATTTTCGATATATTTGGAGTTGAGAGGTAAGTGACGTTGCCACTAACTGCAATATATGTAGTTCAGAGTTTGCGGCTACAAACTGAATTGTTGCGATAGGTTGGTGAAAAAAGGTGATCTTAAGAAGATATAGAACAGTTTACTTTCTGAGCAAACTACAAATTGAATTGTTGGTGGAACTTGACTGTTGGAAAAACCGGGTTTGTAAAAAGGCTTGTAGACCGTGCATGTGTCTTTTCAACGCTTCTTATACTACTAGGTATATGAAATACTCGATTATTAGAGATATTGAATTTGAAAAACATTTTACTTAGAGGCCATACACATATTTTGTAACTCGTTAAGGGGCGTAGTCGACCAAGTATGACAATGTTTGTCAAGGGGTGGAGGGGTGCTTTTGTTTTGTTAATTTTTCCAAATATTTCGATAATTCTATGTTGATTTATTAAATAAATAAGGAAGGGGAATGTAATTTTGTGGATGGATCCTTACGGGATTTTGAAACTTGAGCAATTTGAGATATATTGTTATTATATCTTTTTGATATTATTTGTAAGATTAAATTATTTTCTAAAAAGAAGACATTGAATAACTTCTTGTATATGGTTTATGTGTATGTACAATGTTCAAAGAAAATGACAAAAAAAAAATGAAGAAGAAAATATTGGAACAAAAATATTATATTACAGTATCGTGTGTGGTGGCCGTGTTTGTTATGTGACAATGGTGGTGATATACTCATCTTAAATGCAGTATCGATCGTACAAAAATCTTTTGTATCTTATTTTGCACGTTGCAAGCAGAAGGAAGTACACACATAACGATATGTATAGAATATTTAATATATTACATAATGTACAGGTTGGTATGAGCAAAGGTGTACCAAATTATTACACCATGGAAATTCAGGATTTTCATGGCTTAAATACTAACTACAAATTGACACCAAAATTAGGTACAACACAGCCAAAGCACGAAAGAAAAAAAAAGGAGTCTTGATTTTTGGAAATAACAAAATGACATCCGGTTAAATTTATAAACAATATATTTTTTTGGATTTTTTGAAGTATATCTGTTAAAAGCTTTTAAGAGGAAAAAAGCTTCATACAAAACTTCAAAACTTGTATAAAAAGATGTTCGCATGTTTATTTAAAAAGACACACATAAAAAATTTTATACCCCAGTTGGAGGTTGTCCGATTTTTATTTTGAAAAATTCTACTCTTAAATAGTTATATTTTTACATAAACTTAAAAAAGTCAAGTCAAGTTAGTTTAATTGCTTGCAAATATAATAAACAAATAAAGATAATAACAGACAGAGTTAATTGCTTAGATACTCGAAATTTAATTGAATTTAGCTGTTTGGAATAATTTTAATTAGGATTCATCAAATACTGTAAATATTCAGTCTATATAGTTATATATGTATACATGTATAAAAGTGTATTGTTATTACCTATATATGATTATTAGCCAAATTTGAGCTAAAATTGTGGCGAATCTTAACATTTAACGAAAAAATGATAGTTTTTTGTTTCCATTTTTGGATCCATTGCACCTAACGGACCGTTTTTTGCTCATTAACGAAGCTAAACTCACATTTTATATTTAGAATACGTCACCAAAATACATGCTCGCTATCGCCTTCTATTTTTAAGTTATCGTGATGCCAAATAGATGCATGGACAGTCGGAATTGGACTAGTTAGAGGTTTCTATGAACACCTATATCAAAATTTCAGGTAGCGTGACAAACTTTAGACTAAAATTTATATACTTTGACATATTATGTGTGCCGAGTATAAAAATGAGTTATTTAATTTCGTCCACCGTATGTGGACTATCTAAACAATTAACATTGTAAGTTGTTATCTTCATTTGTATTAAAACTTATTTGTATGTTATAGAATTGACGGGAATATTTCAAATAACAGTAGTTTAACATTGGATGTTAAAAATATCAATTACACTGAGCCGATACTTTTGATTCACATCCTGTGCGTATAACTTGAACATAAACCGCAATGGTTTACAAAACTTCTTATCGTATTTATAGACTCTGATGTTTAATATATGTATCTACAGATAGGAACTTAGGAATGTAGGAAGTACACCTATGTGTATTGTGTGTGGGCTGTCTTCAATCTGCACTGGTATCTGCGGAAGGTAGTGAAGTATACCTGGTAAATAAATGCGCATTTAGCAGCAAACAAGTTATGGTGAAGTTTTAATTTAAACTTTACAACAAAAATTGTCGTTTTTTGTTTGAAAAATGCAATGTTATCGATTTTATTTATATAAAATTGAAAGAGGCGTATGTGTGTTGTGTATCAGAATGTATGTGTGTTTTATTTTTGTTTAGTTACAATTTATTTACATTATTTATTTAACATAAATAAACACTCTGAAACCAGTCTCGGTTTGTTCAGTCTAAGATAAGATCCAAAAACTTGCCACTCGACAAATATTTCCATTGTTGTTTAAATGCCAGATAAATATTCGTTGAAAACTGCTCCGGTTTCGAAACCAGTCTAGATTTGTTACGTCTAAGATACGATGCAATCATGACTTTGAGAAACATTGTCATTGTTGATGTAAATTCAGTTATATATTGATTGAAAAATGTTTCGTTTTCGTACCATAAGCGATTTAAGTTCGAAAAACCAAAAATTAAATGGTGAAGAAACAGCTTCGTAAGAAGAAAAATATATAGATTGAAAATATAACTTTATACAACGTGTATTTTCAAAAATTGAAAACTAAAAACTATCCAGTAGAAATCGAGTTAAAAATGGCATTTTTTCACTGTTTTTCGATGTTAAATCACTTGTTATTCGGAAACGAGGCATTTTTTGAAAACTGCAACATAAAATTCATTTTAATATTTCATATGACACAAACCGGTCATTGAAATGACTTCAATCCTTATAATCTATAGAAAAAGGGTTGGGGTCTTAAAAAATTGTACCTTAAATTGAACTATTCTTAATTCCATTGACAAATTTGGCGGTGCTTAATTTTTGCACACTCATGTGCCTCCCGAACCTGCTGTCATATTTAAAGCATTGCAAAATTTGAATAGAATAAAAACATTTAGTAATTGAAAATTCTGGACAATATACATCTAGATAAATTTCATGCTCTGCTCTGCCATTCAAATAAATATAACAACCGAATTTGATTGGAATAATATTGGTTTTATTTTTCATGTAGGTCGTATGATTTTTTGATCATTTAACGTTTTTTACAAATTGTATAAAATAAAATATCTGAATCTAGCAGCAGAATCAAAATATAAATTTTATTGTGACAATTTATTTTGTATTAAATTTCTAACTTTTATAAACTAAACACAATCACAAATTTATATCAAAATATACATAACTTAGAGTTAGTTCAACGATTACAATTGAGAAAATGTAAGATATACTATAAAATTTAAAAGTAATAATGAATATAACAACTATCAATGTAAATTGTTTAGATACTCGATATTTGGTTCAATATCAATCAATGTTTGAATTATTTTTATCCTCGATATATACGGAATATGTCAGAGTATATTAGTTTTTGAGCTAGAGTTTGCTAGCAAATATTCGTTGCACAAAAACATTTGGTTTAGGTGTTCATAGAATCATATAATAAGTATACTTCCACCTATCCGCCCTTCCACCGTCTGCTTTTCTCATTTAAATCAAGATCATTTAAAAACAATGTTTGTTGTTTAAAATTTGTGTTATTTTGTAAAATATTTGGATTCGACACAATTTCAGCACTAATTTAGCTAATAAATACATATAACTTCACATCAAAAAGGAACCCCACGCCATAAAACGTATCTTTTGAATATATTAATGTAGGCCCACTTCGGGTAAATTTTGTAGAATTAATCCTCTTTTGATGAGTATAAAATTCGTTGCTTCAAATCATAAAAAGCATAAAATACTCCTTCGACCTGGCACATAATGACAATCTTAGCAATGCTGCACAATTTTGATGTAATGATGTAATGATGAGCAGTCACTTCATACACGGCTCAACATAGGGTGGTGTATTTCCCTTTTAATACATTATTTATTAAAAATTTTATTTAAATTAAATTTTTTTTAATGAAAATCCTATAAAAATAATAAACATTTTCTCTGAATAATTAATTATATTTGTTTAAATTTTTATTACAAATCTATTACATTTTGAAATATAATTGAAAAAATTGTATTTCATAATTTATTTTCGATTATTATGCCCCTAAACATTTATTAAAAACAAATATATCAATATAATACTTTGTTTATTGTTTTAAAATTGAATAGTTTAATCAAATAATTAATGGAATCAAATTGCAGTTAATTTTTACCAATATTTTTACCACATATATAGAATATGACGTAGTATATTAATTTTAGGCTAAAATTTGTATCGGTAGCAAATATTGGCCACACAAACAAAAATTTTGATATAGGTGTTCATATGAATCAACAAATAAGTCCATTGCGTTTATCCGTCCACCCATGCCCGCCATCAAGATTATTAAAAAGTGAGTTTAAGTTCGTGGATGAGCAAAGTCCTTTGGGATCAATAGACCCATCACTTTTGAATCATTAAACATAAAAGAAAAATTCATAGATAAAAATTGTTTTTTGTTTTTTGTTTATTTGTTCGTTTTTATTTTTTTATTTTTTAATACAAACAACTTTTATGAGAAACCTTTTTTCGTAAACTGTATAGATTCGCAAAAATTTTAGTTCAGCTTTAGCTACTAAGCATATGAGATATATTAGATATTATTACTTGGGCTGCAAATGGCATAGTTTTCAAAAATTAAAAAAAAAATTCCGTCTTAAAAAAAGGGAATGGGAAAGCGGCATCATCATTATAAGTGATTTTATATCACCGAAAAGACAAATTTTTATTGAGTATATTACAATAGTCAAAAGAAAAACTTATGGAAAAATAGAATCACATTAAACAAAATTGACTGAAAAGTAAAAAAAAAGTTTTTTTAGTTAAATACTTTTCTCAATAATTTCCTTACGAAAACACTACGTCAGCTATTCGATAGATTATTGAATATAAATAATTATAGAAATTGTGAATTTACAACCATTTTTTACGTTTTTTTTTAAATTTTTTTGGTATCAGTTCCATTTTTATGTTTCGTATTTAGAAAAAAAAACTGAGTCGACACAGAAAGTTAATAAACTAATACAATATTTCTAGTTTAACATGTTGATTTTGTAACCTATAAAAAGTTCCGTATACAAAAAAAATAAATATTAGTATCAAAAGTTGTGTAATAAATTGTCCAAAAAAAAAAAAGTACATGGTGCGATGAAAACTAGCCGCTAGGGGATTACATGGATACGGGAGATAAAACAAAATTGTCTCTATCTCATTGAAAACAACAATTGTATTTGCACATGTATAAAAATAGGTGTAGTATATGTTTTGTTAGAACTCGACTGTATATTAGCATAACAGACATCTAACTACTCAGTTAGTTGTTTTGTTACATAGATTGTACACTGTGTAGAGGAAAGAGGGATATTGTTTTGAATATGGAATGAGGATTTAATTTCTACCACATTATTTCACATAGTATACTTTATGTACCAAACAAGTGTACCAAATAATGTTTCACTCATAATTAAGAACTAAACAATCGACCGTTTTGCTATTATTGTATCTAGCTTCAAATACTTTTATTTGAAACATGCCATGAACTATGTGTCAATATTGGCACTTATATGGACAGTCGATAGAAAGAAAAACATTAATAATCATATCATTTTAATTTCATAAAATTATCAATATTCAAATATATTACGGAATGTACAACATCATGACAAAATATAAATATAAATTAATTGAAATAACAATTAATATACAATCATACCTCTGTTGAATATATATAGATATACTGCTATAAGCATGCCGGTGACGAGATTTCACCCATCCAACTAGCGTGAAACCCATAAGATTAGCTCCTACCAAAAAATGTCTAACGCGGCTAAAGAAGTTTTCACTTCAAAAAAATAAATGTAAATTTTTTCATGGAAACATGCAATTGTTTTTATGTTAAACAAGTTGGTACATTTCAATTTCTTAACGCAGAAGTACAAAAACATATGGACTCCCAATAATGATGTATCCACCATCAGTGGCTTGGTTACTGCCTTCGACCAAAAATTTAGCTTTGCGCAGAAAATAAGACGGAACAGTTTTTTGTCAGGTCTGAGTCGTGGTCATATCAATGTATAGATGATGTAAAATTGCGTTTAGAGTGTTAGTATAGTTGTTTTTTGGTCACGCATCACGCAAAACAAGTATATTCATTTTAGTTTAAAGTTTCTAATGCATGAAAATATTGTAGCCCCAAACAAAATTTTGGTATGGCTGCCCATCATCAAGATAACTGGAAAACAAAAAGAAATTGCGTGTTTAAATTTTTGTGACGTATTTAAAGCAAAAAAGTGAGTTTAAGAATGCAAAACCCAACTTTTTAACCATAAAATATTGTTTGCTTTTCAAAAACAACTTTTGTTTTAAACATTTTTTTGAAAATTATTTAGAATAGCTAATTTTATTTCAGCTCAAAATCAGATTATTAACCAATTATCGAGTATCGTAACAATTATAACTCTGTTAATTGTTATTTTCACTTATTTTATTTTTATTTTTTCACAATTGGTGCTTATTTAAAATATTTCAACGAATAATTTGTGTTGAAGTGCTACGCGGATGCAATTACAGCTAGTGTGATAAATGCATAAATTCAAATTTGTATAAGTACTGATTGTTTAACAATGTGTGCTAGGTGTTAGACAATAGTAATAATAATTTTTGTATCAATTGATTTTCATTTTTAACAATTGACCTAATTTTCTGATATGAGATATAATATTAAAGTATTAACATTTCAACTACTCATTCGCGCATTCTATGTATATGAGTGTTATGTTTGGTGTATGTGCAAATGGAACCTTTGTTCAACATTAAACATATTATATTGAAAGGATATATCAAATAAATATTCATTAGCATTTATTTAATTAATCAATATTCGATATTTATTTAATTAATTAATATCTGCCGAGTTCGTCAAGGCAAAAGGGATGATTTTACTGCATAGGAAACACAAAAATTCAAAAATTAAATTAAAATTGATTCAAAAACGAATAAGTTATAAGCTCTTAAACATTGTGTTCCACCTTTTGACTGGTAAGAAAAAGTTTTATTGGTAATTCAACGATAAGCGGTTATGTTCTATAAAAAAAATCGCACAATAAAAATATTAATGTAATTAATTTTACATTTTTATTCAGAATCAATTCATTTGTGCATACTAACATTATTTGTGTTAAATTTTGAAGCATAGTTTATAAAAGCGTATATATCTAAGTGTCACGGACACCGATAGTACCTCTTACCGTAGAATGCCTCTTATGTATAATCACTATGGAGATGAACATGTATGACGTCATTTATGCAAATATCCTTCTTTGTTTAATTAAGAATTTTGAATGTCCATATTTTAGCTATTTTTAAGGATTTTCGGTTTTTCTCCATGGCTACACCTTTTTTCAGTGATGAGTCATAGTAAGCGAAATATGGAAACCATCTTCTGGTAGAAATCAGACCAAATGCATGTCACGAGGAGGTTAGAGTGGGATAGGGTCAAAAAGGTAAGACAATTTTTATTAGAAACTTTAATTCCTAATCTGATGAATTCTGTTTGTAACGTTTAAAAATTATAAGGGCTCATTTTGTATGGAACAGAAGCACGAGCTGAAAATACATACTATATAAATGGAATATTGGACTTTAACTGGTTTTCGTGTAAATTATTTTAAATGCAAAGCTATATTATATATGTATATATATATATATATATATATATATATATATACATATATATATATATATATATATATATATATATATATATATATATATATATATATATATATATATATATATATATATACTCTCTACTCTCACTAAAATGGGTGACCAACATGTCGAGATTACGAATATATGTACGAACATTTCGACTATCGTAATGACTTTACGTGGGTTACGTAACTTATTATCCTGTATGATTATAACCAAAATCTACAGTGTGTTTTTTTAATGTAAGTTTCAAAAATTAGCAATTGCTCTTGGGGGAACATATCGTGCCATTTACACAAATCGATTTGTGCTTGCTAATTTGCAAACATGGCGTTAACGGGTTACAATCGCTTACACGTTCAAGTAATCAGTACAAGTTTATATGAGCCTAACACTTCTTAGAACTTTTTTAGTAGGCTTTTGACGCAGCCTGGAAATTTACTTTAACCATCTTTAGCAATATCTCAGCATTAAATTAAAGTACTTGCTACAGACAAGTTAGAGCTCAATTTCTCTGACGTTAAACTTACCATGAACATCCGACAGGTATAAAGCTATACAAAACTGTCAGTATATGAATAAATAGGTATTATGAGTTCCTAATGACCTGAAAGCCGGCCGTGAAAAACACCTAGAGGATTAGATACATGAAAATTTTTGATGTCCATAGTATTACTACGGACTTAAAGGTAGACATCAATGAAATTGTCGCATGCCGGTTGTCTCTTCTGAGTGCCATAATATAAGAATTTATATCATAAGATATGTAGAATTAAAGTGTACAATAAAAAAAGTATCTTCAACAGACTTCGACACATGATATCGCGTAACTGAGGTAGCTCGACGCATCATTCTACTCGTTGAAATCTTTCTTTTGAAATAAATTTGTTTCATGTTTCTGGATGGTACTCCACAGCACCAACCAGAAGTAAAAAATATGCGGACAAAATTGGAAAATTTCAGAGCTAACAACCTCTGGGTTTGCAGTAATACTATAGACACAACAAAAATTGTTTATGTACGTGATCCATAGGACTTTTAACGGCCAGTTCTCCTACTTTATTTTCGATCTCATTACTAAGACGTTTTCAAGAGAAAGTTCATAGTGTATATTAAATTTTCTTTAAATATTAATTCGACGTGGTTGATCCTAATAACCTCTCTTCCTTTAAATCGTACCTAAATCGTACCCGAGCCCTGCTCCAAAGAACAGTTACAAATAAAACATCCTATATGTGTAGTCAATTTTCCCCGTTGTTCTCTGTCTAAGTGTGGACATGAATTTGGTAATGTGGATAGAGTTTTTAAACCTGTTATACGAAGTGGCATAAACTTTTCATAAAATTGTGAATGTATGTATGTATGTTCCATATTTTATTTCAATATTATAATATGAATAAAATTTTATATGGTTACGACATTTACAAACTATAAAAACAAATTGCTTTGTAAAAAACAAAAAACAAAAAAAAACTTTTCAAGGTACTACCGAACTCTTTGTCAGATTTTATTTTTTTAATCAAAATTAATTATACATTTATTTATTATTTATTTTTTTCTTTTTTCGTACAGAAATTTAAATAAATTTTATTTTATTCATTCATTTTATATTAAAACTTTATTGAGTTATGAATTAAAATAATTTAAAAATTATTTCAGTGTCCATAAAATTTGAATTAGACGGACGTGATTCAGATAAAATATTGACTTAAAAGTAAAAAAACATACTATTGACTATTAATTACTTTCATTTATATTTTTTAGACTCGACGCATTATGCAGAAAATGTCAGTGTATATTAGTTTTAGCCAAAAGTTGTTAACGCTAGCAAAAGTTGATCGTACAAACAAATTTTTGGTATAGGTGCTCATAGAGTCATGTAATTAGCCCATTTCGGTTTGTCCGTGTCGTTTATTTGTCCATCCCCCTGATGCCTTAATAATAATTAAATAACGAAAAGACATGAGCTGTAATTATGCTGATGTTCATGATTGTGAAAAAAAGGTCCATTGGATCCAATGGATCCATGACCTTACTTTTAAACCATAAAAGATGAAAAGATGAGAAGAAAACAATATATGTTGAGTATCTAATCAATTAACTCCGTTGTTTGTTATTTTCATTTGTTTTATCAACTTTTAATAGTTTAAAAGGTATTGATACTTTTCCTGATAAATTTGCTGTTTTAATCAGGGCGTCATATTTTTATGTATAAAAAAACTATCCAAACAGGAATTGTTTTGACCATTTTTGAGAAAACGTACTTTTTTGAATATTAGTTTTCTACTAAATAGCTGATACTTTTAAGTATCTAAATAAACTTTTGTTACATTTTGGAATCAGTTTAATATTTAGACTACAGCGTAAAACGGACGTAATTGTTTAAATATTGACGCAATTTTAAAAATTTTATTGTTGGTAACTTTTAAATAAAAAAATGTAGACAATAGTAAAAAGAATATCTTTATCAATAATTCGAGTAGTTATTGAATATCATTTTCTTATTTATGATTACCTCTATGTACAGTCTACGGTTTTTTAAATATGACTGATTGTGTGTTTGAAGTCCAAAATCGCTGCTTCGTGAACAGTAGAATTCACTCAAAAGTAAACCACAGACTACTATTTTCTTGATTGCAAAAAGACAGGGGCAAAAGAAAACATAAATTTGTGCTATTCCTATGGTTATGTATTTTTCCATGAATTGTTAAAACCCCGGGCGCGTCCATGCATTGAAAAAAATTGGTATTTTGAGAAATTTGTATCAAAGGCGGGAGTGAAATAAAAAATTTATTAGAAATATTATTTGCATACATTTATTTCATATTATCTCACTATAAGGTCCGTGAACTATAGACCTCACTCAGAAGTAAATAAGAAGTACACAAAATTTAGAAGATTTTTGACACAATCTAAAACATGATTTTGGACAAATTAAAAAATATATGTCAAAAAATATAGGTAATATGTAAATAAAAAGAACTATGTTAATTAACCGTGTTCGAAACCGTTTACTAGAATTTTTTAAAATTTTTGTTGAATAAGGTGTATTTTTTAGGGAAATAAATAAGTTTTTCCCGAAGGGGGAAATGAATGCTTTCCAAAAACTATAAAGTGAATTTGCCTACCAAATTTCATCAAAATCGTACAATACGTTCGGAAGTTACAGCGAAACAAACATAGAAACAGACAAATGAAATTCAAAATCGTTGTTAATCATTATTGACCTCACTTCGTCTGAACAATATCTGAATATGGTTATCTAATTTTGTTAAAATTTCAAATTTTATGCAAATTTAAAAGTTAGTTTAAAATCAATTATAAAATACTACTTGAAGAAACACACAACAGATCAAGTTAATAAAAAACATGTAAAATTTTTTTTTTTAATGAGAAAACTAATAAATCATAATTTCAATATTGGCGACACCATTGCCATAGAGTCATTAAATATCTGTAAGCTCTGTGTAAAGATAGTCTTATTATTTCACATATTTTTAATGAATTTAGTTAGATTTTGCATCCTATTGTAGTTCGATTTAGATTCTGTAATGGTAATTTTTTTCAATACATTTAATAATGTTTTGGCTGCAAACACTCGCATATCTGAATATTTTGTTTATATATAGCTGTTATGATTGATCTTCAGATATTTTAAGTGGGTTTGCAGTAGATATTTAAAATTTAGATATAATATAATTATCAACGGAGATAACACTAATTTATATAAATTTACTCTCTAATTTTTTTATTTGGGTTTTAATCTTACTTTTATTATATCACATTAAAAGGTTATTTTTGGAAATTAATATGATAAAAAATTTATTAAAATATGTTTTGTTGATTTTATTTCTTAGTGGAGGTGAGCAAAAAAATATTAAAACATTATATACTGAAATTTTTTATATTTTATCATTCAAATAAGTTAATAGCACTTGAAACATAATTATTTTTTACTACAGGACTGCGATGTTATATAAAAATTTTGAAAAGAATGAAATTTTGAAATCGCAAATATCGAAGGTTTGAATAATTTTGATACAAAATTTAGGACAAAAATAAAAGCTTTATAAATTTTTGTGATATTTTCATTTTTTCCATATGTTGGTCGATTGTTTAATACAAAACTTATTTTTACAAAATTTCGGATAATTACTAGAATTTTTCATTCTATATTAACATTCCCAGAAATATTACGAATATTTGGAAAAAACTGGTCAAAACTTGTCTTCCAAATGTTCGTAATAATTCTGAGAAGGTTTACATTGAAAGCAAAATTGTAGATTTATCCGGATATTAAAATCCTTAAAGTTTATTAATACCCGGGAGAGAAACCGGCTGTGTTGGACAGATAGAAAAATTTATGTATTACGCAGTTTTGTAAATCCATTTACTTTAATTTCAATTAATTGGTCACAGCAATTAATTCAAAAAATAGTGCGTGGAGTACTTCCGCGCGGAAGAAGTGAAACTTCGTAATGTGGAAATGGAAATAGTAAGGGGCAGAAATTGATTTTTAGTGAACTCATATTGTTTCTTTAAGACAATAAAAATAGTCGGTACTGTAAAAAACAGACGTTGAATAGAAACAAAAAACACTATTTAAATATGGTATGAATTTATCGTTTTTTGCGAGTATCAATGATATATATATACATTTCCAAAAAATTTAATTCTAGCGACACAAAATTTAATGTCTTTTTATCATTGCACCACTGTTATATTTTGATAAAATATAACAGTGGTGCATTGATAAAAAAAATTGAAATTGTCATTACGTCTTATTTAAAAAACTAGTTAATGCAAAAATAAAATATTTCATATACTTACCCAGATACCTCGGTGTTACCTTGGTCCTTGAAGATTTGTTCTTCAAAGGATCTACTTATAAAAATTATCTTTTAAATTTTTTAGCAATCGTATCAAAACCTTCATTAAATGGTCGGATTGTAGGCGGTGAAAATGCTACAATTGAAGATTTTCCATACCAAGTGTCACTGGAAATAAATGGACATCATCATTGTGGTGGTTCAATACTCAATTCCACAGTTATTTTAACTGCTGCGCATTGTACATATTCGATTGATAGCCTTCAGTCATTGACTGTTCGAGCAGGATCAACTAAGCGGGAACAAGGAGGTGAAGTTCGAAATGTTGCAAAAGTATTTAACCATGAATTGTGGAATGAACAAACAATCGACTACGATGTATCCTTGATTATGGTAAGATTAAAATTAAAATTTTAAGTTTTTCTGAAATATCATTAGTCTTTATTTTATCAATGATATACTGATTTTAAAGTTGACAGAAGAGCTACCATTTTCATCAGTAATTGCACCAATTTCACTTCCAGACAAAAACGAATATTTAGGAGGTGAAGAAACCGCTGTTATTACTGGATGGGGTACAACAGATGTAAGATAATTTTTAATTTCAATCTTTTCTCATACTTTTTTTAACATTAATCTGAAACTATTAAGGACAAGTCACCCGAATTACCAATTATATTACAAAAGGCATATGTAGAAAGTGTTGAGCAAAAACTATGTGAGGAAATTTATGCCGATAGTGTGACAGTCACACCACGAATGATTTGTGCTGGATTATATGGAGTTGGAGGTAAAGGAGTTTGTCATAGTGATTCCGGTGGTCCATTAGTTTCGAAAAATAAATTACATGGTATCACATCTTGGGCAATGGGATGTGCTGAAAAGTGGTATCCAGGTGTTTTTTGTCGTGTTACAGCCATTCGTGAATGGATTCGAGAGAAAGTCAATTTATAAAAGAAAGTTTATTTTCTTTGTAAAATAATATTGTGAAATATTATATAAATCTTTCTAATCTATAATAAAACTCAATCTAACGATCGATTTTTGTATGTATTTATAAATGTTTGTACGATTTGATTACAAATTTGATTTATTTACGATTTTATAATATGCATATAATATTTTATTACGTGATTATCAGGTATAAAAATTTATGTTTTTAAAACTTTTTGAATTATGAACACATTTGGTTCGTGGTCTCTATAGTTTTTTTTTTAGTATGGTAAGCATGAAGTTGTTATTACCTACCTGATATTTTAGTTTCCAAATAAACACTTTAAATGGCTTATAGCACAGAAACGCAGTATTTTTAGAAAAAAAACTCCAAATTTATTTCAGTTCCATATACCTAAAATAGTCTAAAATGACTTAATTCTTTAATGAAATGGGCGAAGAAGGTCGTACAAAATTGTACCAAATATGTATTTGGCAACATTTAAATCTTGATTATTTGAGTTAGCCATTCTTATCTCAAATATATTTACAGAAGGTTCTCTATTTTGCATACTCATGTATTTCCAGCGCCTGTTCTAAAGAAGTTTTGCACTATAACTGCTTGGAAGTAAGGGTGGCACAACAAAGAGCCTACTCTGGGTGGAAGTCATAAGCTAGAGAAGTCGTTATACCTCGACACCAATTACACGTTGGACTTATTTATATATTGTCCCTTTTATAAATAAGGCAAACAAAGTGACCACTCGAAAAGATGTCTAAACAATTTCTAAAAAAAAAATGAAGTTCGTCGAAATCTATAAAGATGAAATAAGAACGCTATATCCGATTAGCCTATTCTATATATATAAATGTAATTTTTCCGAAAATTTTAGTACAAATTGTAACAAAGATGCCAAGAACCTGCATGAAAAATTCACCTTACTCGGTGGACACGCGTTTTGTTTAATATTTCAACTGAGGTCGATCTAACTTTAAATATCCATAAGACTCGCTAGGGGTTGATTTTGCCACAAATTTAACGTTTTCAAAGAATTAATAGCTAAAATTAATGATAAAAAAAAAAAAAAAATTCGAGACGTTACGAATGATGCAAAAATGTCTTGATTCAGTTCCGGTGTATAAGAATCACATATCCATGGCAGTGTTTTTGGATAGAAGAATGTGTGAAACATCAAACATGACTAAATATAAAGAATGTAACATGCCATTGAAATTTTTTCATTTCGTATAAAATGTATTTACTAATAAAATTTGGTATTCTTTTCTATGTATTTATTGACGTATACGATATTTATACTGGATATCAATATAAAACGTATTTTTCTTGTATACATTTAATAACAATGAGAGTGTAATTAACGTGATTGATTGATTTTTCAAATAAACACTTCACAATAAAACAAATAAATAAACGCAAAAAAAAAAGGATTTGTGATAAATAAAGCAAACTCTCAATAAAACTGGTGTTTTAATTTTTGTATTTATATTTTCTTTTTTATACATTTATTTATTATTATTATATTTAACTTTTTCATTTCATTAATCAGTTCACATTTAAAAAGCTTTTTTTTTTTTATACATAAGTATACTTCATTTTTATTTAAAGTAAATATACTTATTTTACCCTAAATACAGTGAATGAGAATATAAATAAATGTTGAACAATCAGATGTTATTTTTTATTATCAAATGGTATTGTTTATCACACCATTGGTGTTAAGCTACCTACACGTTGCAATCCATTTTTGGTTGGCAGATAAAAATAGAACGCACTATACAGTAAAAAAATTTGGGTCAAAAACGGTCTGTGTTAAATATTTGTGTATTAATTTGTTACTTTTATTTTTTTTTCTTAATTTTTAACATTAAGGGTCATCGCACACTGTAATATTTTTTGATCGGAAATTTTGATAAGAAAATATAACTGCTGACGCACACCATCGGACAGGCCTAAAAGAAATTCTTATAAGAAAATCTGTTCACACTTCAGACAAAAATCTAAAGCAAGCGTATCATCGGATACGTACGACGAATCACAACGAACCAATGAACTTTCAATTAATTTAAGTTTAATAAATTCTTTCTAACAGGTGTCCTACTTCAAATAATATCGTAAGATTTTCGTATCACAAATTCTGATGCTACTTCAGATAGCATCATGTGTATGCGCACATGATTTCTAACCAGAAAATCTGATGTCTTATGTAGAATTCTTACCGTGTGCAGGGCCGAATATAAAATACATGCATAAGAGTTATATTAGATTTTTTGATCAGAAAATCAAATTGTGTGCGCTGGGAGTAAAACAATTATATTAAATGTTTAACTAACCTCACTTTTTTCTAATAATTTTTTTCTAATAAAGTTTGTGAAATAAAAAATATAATACGAATAAAATTTATTTTTGTAACTAAAAACGGCAGATATTGAAATCTAAATAAATGAGTAAATTAAATTTTATAATAAGAATTAAATATTTATTTATTTAAACTGAAATAATAAATGAGTCAACTTTGTGGTAAAAATTTAACATATTTTTTTTGTTTTGAAAATCAACAATAATTTTGTGTCTAAACTGTGTTGATTTTACACAAATTTTTTTACTGTGTACTCAAGTATTATGTAAGTGGATATAACAATATACAAATGAAAATAGAAATCAACCGCATTGGACTATTTTTATTCTTGTCTAGTTGTTTATAAACAATCATTTTCACAATTAATATTGTACAGACTAGACGTGTGTAAGTAGCTTTCGCAAATTATGAATTGTTAATACTAATGTTTTGCTATGTTTTATATTAATATTTTGTACATGAATTTTATAACAACAATAATTAAAAATTGAAATATATACAAACATAAAATTAATTTTTTATATACTATGTCGATTCTGTTATTGTTAATTTGATTGTAAGTCTCTTCGGTAATGGTTCAATAATTACCATTATTTTTACAAATTGACAGCTGAAACCTGTGTCAATTATTAGTTAAACAATTCTCATTATATTTTATGTTAAATGAAACAGTATTATCGTTTGATAATTCTATTCGAATTCTATTTGTTCATTGTTGAATGAGCTTATCATGGTTTGTTTTTCTATTTTCTGTATTATCATAATTTTTCATATAATTATGTATTTATCTTAATTTGTCTCATTTAATTCCGCCATTTAATGATAAATCTTTAAAGTTATAAAAAAAGGAATTTATTAACGTTTCGAAATCGTAAATCAACAGTAGAAAGTTATTGAGTATTCTCCACATTTTCCTAAAAAAGTTAGTATTTCCGACTTTTTGAAGCTCCACAAAGAGAGAAATTCAAAATCATTATTTTACATCAACTGTAAAAAAATAACACATGTTCTTATATAGAAATAGGTTGTATTTTTGAAGTATCTTCTTAAGGGGAGGCAGTAAAATTGAAAATATTGTTTTATTATAATGTCCTTTCAACATTTCACATCGATTGCAATTTTCAATCACAGCAATTTTCAATCTTACACAAATAAATAGTTAGTATTTTGGAGTTTGGGAGAGCCGTATGCAGGGTATACTTATCAAAATTGTAAGTATAAATACAAATCTACGGGGTCATGATTCGTTCGAATAGTCCAGTGTATGTTTTATTAGTAAGGATCCCATAAATATTCATTTAAAAATAATGCTTTTATATTGTTCAAATTGCTGTAAGCTATTTTAAGAATTTTCCAGTAATATTTTAAAACAGAATAACAATTTTTATTTTGTATTGATTTAATTAAACATAACTATTAATTTATAAAATAGAATTAGCATATATATCGGACAGAAAATAAATATAAATACAATAAATAAATATAAATACAATAAATATCATATTAAATCAATATTTATTTTTATTTTTTGTTACAATAAGCAGCGAATATTCAATGAATGAAATAATAGATAAAAGTACAGTAGAAAATTTTGTGTATTTGCGTCAAAAATGGCCGTTGTTAAAAATTTGTGTGTTAACTAACCTCACTTTTTCATGTAATATCTGCTTTTATTGAAGTTTAAGACTGTTCAAAGATGCCTAAAACCATATTGCTTGGTCAATGTAACAAACATTAATTGTTTTTCTTATTACGAATATGGATATTTTATTAGTTTTTTTATCCTCTACACAAAACTGCTGGATCGATTTCAAAGTCGTTCATTTTTAAGTTACGTAATTACGCGTCGCTTGAAAGTTCCATGTCAATATTATATTATTTGTTTTCGAGATAATTAAGAGGAAAAACGCCCAATGTACATATAAGTACATATGCACACATAGACAGTTCTCTTGAAACGTTAGATTTGGGTTCCTGGTCTTGAAATATAAAGATATGCCAAAATTTTATAATACAAGAATATCACACTATGAAGTTGTAAGTGATGAGCATATTGGATCTTGGACTTTCGGCCTTGCAAAAAAGCAAGGACACGACCTAAACCAATATTATCCTTACTCCTGCAAGATCAAGACCAACAAGATTGAGTATGCAAGACCAACACGAAATGCAAGACTACGTTAAAAATGACAGCTTTCGATATGTACATGACTAAAGCAACAAAATATTTTTTGAATTTGAATTTTTTAGATTGATAGTATTATAATTTAATACTAAATATAAAAAAATAAAACTACAATGTCGAACAGATGTCTTGAATGCGTAATCTTAAATTGTATTAGTCGGTATTGTATAGGAGTATTACATAGCGCTCAGTCCAAAATCATAACAAAATAAAAGGGCGAACTGAGAAAAGCAACGTGAGTAGCACGTTGAGTAAAACGCATTAGTCGTCTCTTTAATCAGGAAGCTACAGTATATTATGATTGAAAGAAATAAAGTGTATTATGAGTTAATTATTAGTTATGAGTTATTTATAATTTATATTTTTAATAATATTCGCAATTTTTTGCTCATCACTAGAAGTTAATTAGAAAAATTGCTTTATTACTTTAATTTTTTTCTATATATTAATCTATTTTTAATACGAAAGAATTTTCAGTTATTTAAACATCACATTAAATAAAATTTGCTCTCCACACACAATTCATTATTACAAACTTACATTTTTATTCAAATAAAATTACAAAGACTAGTAGTACGATTATGCAATATTTATTAATGGATCGAGCAGCATATTGACGATGTAATTTTTTAACTGCATTGTTTTCATATGCATTCATTGAGCTTAAGCAAAAAATCAAGCTTCATTTGCCTGCAGTAAGTTCGCAAATATTGGAAAAATAAATATGTACGTTAGAGTGTGTTTGTACGATAATCAATTAATTTATTGTTTTGCTCTTAAGAAGTCATGGATAGTTAGTGGTTCCAAAAAGGAGTGATTTGTGGTGACTCAGGTAGAAACTTACTGGTTCTTTTGAAATTAATCAAATCAAGGTAATTGATTAGATAATCATATCCTAAGGAAACAGGATAGTGGCTTTTGAAAATTGTTTCACGTGTTGTCATCTAAAGACCACTAGTTTATCGTTAAAAAACGAGATTTTTTTTTTTTAAAACAAAGAAAACCAACAAATAGGTTTCTACATATTAGATAAAAGAAAATTAATACCGCGCCGCCGTTTTCTCGAAATTATTTTCAAATATACTGACCAAAATAATTCAAAAAATACTAGCTGGATTGTAAATTAGTGAGTAAGATTTTAAATACGGCCATTTAAAGCACAAAGCGATTAACAATTGAAATAATGATTTCAAATGACTTTTTCATTTTTTCATTTTTTCGTTTCTGATTGACTTTTATATTGAATATTTAGTTGTTGAACGGTGCCTGAATATCTGCGCCATACATAGTACATGATAAGGATTTCCGAATAGATTGATGCGCAACGAAAAGCTTTCTAGAAAATATAATTTGTAATAAAGCATTCGCATTCCAGGAAATTATAATTATGTGTTCAATTAATTGCATGCAACAAAAATTATCGAATAATTACAAAAAATTATATTTAATTATTGTTATTGAATTGGAAATTTTAGGAGTGATCGAAAAAATTATATAAGTAATTATTTTCAACTGCAAATATAAATTATTCATTTAAATTTGTTAACAAATTTTGAAAAATTTCCTATGTTAAATCATATACTATTCACAGAGATATATATCATTTGATTGATAAAGTAGTATTTTGTAACCATATCAACGAAAGAAAACAATTTGTTGAACGATGTCCAGAGGCTAGGTCTTTCTATTTTTATCACATTGTTTTTTAAAGCTTTAAAATACGTTACCATGTGAACACAAATATAATATAAATAATACTACTTGCGAACGAGAACATTCGAAACATTCTATGTATTTATATTTTTATTTTAAATTTATTCCATATATATATATATATATATATATATATATATTTAAAATAATACAAATAGCCGATACTTTTTTTGTTAATTAAAAAATATTTTTCATTCATTAACAAATATAAATTATAGGAAAAAATTCCAGTTGTATATTCGTTCGTTCTTTTTGTATTAAATGTGAAAATATTTTTTAAATTAAAAAACATTACTAGTCAGTATATTTAGAGAAGCAAGCATATAGTATACTGTAATGAAGTATAGTATACTATATGTAAATGTACTCAGTACTACTAGCAAGCTAGTCATTCATTTGCTCTGTTATTACATTCGATGTATATTAAAACAATTCAGTCTTTTATAGGGTGCTAAAATATTTGTCCTATATCAGAATGACAATACCAGAAAGTTATATTATCTTTTAAGCTTTGACCAGATTTTGCACAATTAATACTTAAAAAAATATCGGCAGTCAAAATTATCCACATCAACCTGGTTTTCTATTGACACTCTGAGAAACAATTATGTGTTTATTAACTGTACAAAAATATAAAAACAATTTAATGGATATAATAATTAATATACAAGCATACGTCAGGTGTATAGGTACAGATATAATTCTATAAGCGTGTCGGTGACGTGAACCCATAAGATTTCCCCCTACTAAAAAGTGCCCAACGCGGATAAAGAAGTTTTCACTTCAAAACAATTAACGTAAATTTTTCAATGAAAACTTGGTTTGGTTTTAATGTCAAAGTAGCTATTTCACGCATAATATACTGCAAATATACTACTATGGTCCTAATATTTTCCCAAACCAAAATGTTCTTAATGCGGCTAAAGAAGTTTTCACTTCAAAAAGTAATAAATTAGTTTTTTTTTTCCGGTACCAAAATTACACTTATACTTATTTATATTGAATATCATTACTTTATAACATAGATATTTTACAAAAATTATTTCTGAAAAAAATGAATGTCGATGTTAGGATAAAGTTATTTATTCTTTTGTAGCGAATTTCAAGCTAAATTTTTGTCCTACAAAACTAAACTATTTCATTAGTTTTGAGTTTCTTCCTTTATTATGCACAATTAGGTAAATACCCAGACCCTTAAGAAAACCGGAGCACATTTGAGTTCAAGGTAATATCAAATCTACTTTGGAGAAATAATTAATACCAGTCCAATATTGGAGAATGACCCACTTAAGTCATAAGGTCCACTGAATTACCAACTTTCACTGAATGGCTAAAAGTTTGAGACCGTTTTATTAATTTAAAAAAAAAAAGATGACTATTAAACCATCGATAAACACTCTGTAGTTTAATGTGATTATAAATATTTTATTTAATGTTGTCGTGTCATGCGATCAGAGACCACATTTTTCCAGTAGTGATGCGGTTGAAGTTACCATTCCATATCGACTATATATAACTGGTATGTGGTAGCTGTTAACAATACTACGCTTGTTACTGGTCCAATTGTTGGGTACTATCCAATAAATTGCAAAACTTTTATTATATCAGTCACGTCTTAGTGCAGTGTCAGTTCAGTCACCAGCCAGGCTCAGTCACAAATAACCAGTTTATCTACACATGTCCGTCACATGTTCAGTCACAGTTCAATATTCGTGATATCCTTGTTCATGCAATGCTTTTTGTATTCCCACACTAGCACAAAAAAACAACAATAAAAAATGCCATAAGTTAAACTGTAAAAAGATCATTCTTAAAAATGACGCAGCTTTGACTGTATCCACACTGAATCACTGAGACTAACCTGTTACGGACAAGTGTTGATATCTTCTATTCGATTTCTCAAAATAATATTATTTCTGATAGAATGACTGAACTGTGACGAGACTGATATGTGTAAATATACTTATATTATAAAGCTAAGTACAATGAAAAAATAAAATTCAAAATAAAATCAGAAGAAGTTCTGAAATAAAACTAAGCAGACGATTAGATTTATACTGATGTTATGGATATTATCAGAAAAGAATAAGCCATGATTCAAGATGAAACAAAGGAACAGGCACACATTTGTATCAAAATTCCCTGGATTGGAGACTATAGATTTTTATAAAATTATATATATTTATAGCTACGAGATCTGTTGCAGTTTTTGCTTTCTTAGAACCATAAAGCTGATTTCCGTAATAATAATATCCAAAAGTACCGAACAGTTTTTGCGATAATCAAAATTATTTGTCTCAAATATTGATTTAAAATTTCTTGTCACTGAATATAAATTTGTATGCTTTCATAATATGATATTCCTTACAGTATACGGGTTTTTCATTTCTCGTACTAAATTCATTCAGCCATCCTTCGAATTGATCAGTCACCCTAACTGGTACATACATAGCTGATAGTTAACAATGGTAACAAATAGATGATAAATACACACATAATAACTATCTATACCAGTAATAACGATGCATACAAAATTCATCATCACAAGTTATTGTTTGAATAAGTATTGTGAAATGGTCGTCTAATGAAGCGTTTACAACGATAGATAGATATGTCATCCCAAAAAATACGTGTATTTATACCATAGCACAAACCATATCAATTGAGTGATGATGATCGTCACATCAATACCAAATCCATTATTGCTGCTACTGAGTCAGTTTTACGGTACGTACCATGGTACACTATCTAAATAAAAATGTTTGCCATCTATGACTGTCGTTTGTATATTGTTATTTTACAAATCTGTCGTATTGACTAAATGATGTTTTTGTATTTTTGTTATACGTAGTGTCAATGAAGATAAAATAAATTTTTGGTATACAATAAAATATCGTATAATAAATATTATTTTAAATTTACTATGTTTGTTTTTTAATTCATTGTCACTGATTTAAATCATTAACTTTAGATTGCTCTAAATATACAGTATTTATTATTAAGGATGTTTGGGCGATATAATTAGCGATAAAAGTGTATGGAATTAACTCATTATTTCAGTTGACGGTTATGTAATAACTTATGGTTATTATAGTTTAATCAGCTGGGTTGTAATTTATACTGGTGATTTAGAAAGAAATGGTGAATGATCTACTAATTAACTTAAACTCTTAAATTAAATAACTTTAAATAACTTAAACTCTTCGATAAACCCTCCGTTTTCATGAGAAGATTGTGCATACCAAATTTTATTACATTTTGATAATTTCGAATAAAATATAGTCAGTCTTTTGTAAAGTGCCAAAAGTACTGATTTTAAAGTGTTAATTTTTTTAGTGCAAAACTTAGTTGTAAGTCATAATTGACTCTCCACTTTCACCCTGTTTAAGGACCTTTTAATTTAAAGAAACTAAACTAAATCTTTAACAGAATATAGAAATAAAATTTAGACTAATTCGAAAACTAAAACTGTTCAGACATGTGATGTTATATCTTCCTTTTTTTTTATAACTTGTATTAAAACAATTTCAGACCCCCGTTTATGTATAAACAAAAACGCTTCAATTGAAAACATTTAGTCAAAAATCTTATTAATCAATATGGTTTATTTATCGTTAGTGTAACAACTTTTCTCTACTAAAATTGTAAAAAGTGGTGCTTATTCCTTTTCGGAACTCGTAAACTTTTCGATTGCCCGCAGAGGCTTGGCATTTGTTATTTTATTAATTGTTACCGGATTTTATCTTATAAAAATAAATGCGAAAACATGTGACATATCGGGACATCCTTTGCCCGACAACATCAAAATTTGCTATTATTCATAATTTATTACGTTATTGAATGATCTTCCTACAACGATAATAAAAAAACGGATCAAATTTCAGTTCGAAACAATCGAAAATTTCTAAACGCACACTAAAAAATGAAAACGTGCCACTTTTCAGAATTTTTGTAGAGAAAACAGTTGTTTCACTAGTCATAACTAAATACAAATTTTTAGAAGTTTAATTAATGACTTGATTACGGGCAACCAGCTTAATAGTCTGACATAAACTATTCTTTCTATCCCCAAAAATACAATTCAAATTAGAATGCAGAACTTTGGGCGTATTTTGAATATATGATTGTGTACAAATATTGTTATTAGTATTATTATTGTATGACCTACATAAATATTTATTAAAACGTAACAAGTTCACTCACTATTAACTATATTATATTTTCAGAACTATATATTTTGTCGATATACATACCTATATAATTTTATCACGTATTTATTAATAAAAATTACATTATTTTAGGCTTTATATTATGCTTATTATTATTTATTATTATTAAATATAATAAATTGATATTTGCAATTGGCATTCTATATTATTATGGTTGATTGAGTTTATTGGATTTGATTTGCTGATAAATAACATTATAGAGAAAATGATGGTATTATCTATGATTTATTTAACACAAAGTTGGTTTAACAAATTTTTGGAATTAGAAAAGCCAGGTAGGAATTGTGTTCGCAAATTAGTGATTCGTAGTTGTAGCCTGTCATTTGAGAATGTAATCCAATTACATTAAATCTGTAAAATAATACTTGGATTTTACCTGCGTTTTTTAGAAAAACACGTCTATAGCACAGACAATTCCCATCATTTTTTAAAATTTATTTTATCTAAATCGAATATTACATATCAATAAATGCTTGATGTAATGCGAGGGAGTGATGAATTAATGGCCCCGTTAATTATATTTGAACAATTGATGTAGTCAGGATTCGAACCCGTAACATTCTAATCTAAGTGGCCTAAAGCTGAGAGGTGATAACGCTTTTATTTGATGATTAGTTAATTGGCAACTTAAATTAACATAGCGAGTTAAGATAGGTGTAGCTCACTTTTAAGATAATACTTCATACAGAATAAAACTGTAAATTGCTGTAATAGAAATTCGAAAAATATTATAAAATATCTGAAAACCTATACAGTATACTTACATTAGAAGAGATATTTTGATGGGTTTATATTTATCTGAAAGAGAATATAGAGAGCGTGCGTTATACGTAGCACAAATTTCAGAAATTTGAGTATGGATATTACCAGCAAAAACATTGAGTCCGGCCAGTTTCTTTCTCTTCAAAAACTTCCGTTAATATTCCGTTAATATCTTTTTATTTTCACAAATTTATTTTTTAAGCTTAAAGAATAATCATCCTCAACTTCAGGTATTCGATATCTGAACTTTCTCGTATTGTTAATAAACTTTGGAAATCTTAAGTAAGCTTAATCATAAATCTAAACGACCTTAAAGTTGATGTTTCGAACTCTATTCATATATTTCAATTTCCACAGACTATTTAAGTATGAAGCTCGAACCATAAGGTACGATTTTTGTAGTCATTAAGATTTTTGAAATTCAAAATGAACACAATACGGGTACAAGTAATATATTAATTGGCTCCTATTTTGTTCTTGGCTCCTAGTATCCTTGAGCATGTTAAATTTTTTAGGAAAAGATTAAAAAATAAACATCGGTCGAATGATTTTACATGTTTGCCTCATACCAATTAAATCAGAAATTCGAAAGGTTATAAAACGAGCACAAATACGCAGTAACTCTAGAGGTGATCATTTTCATTGAACAAAAGGGGAAAAATTTTCCACCTTCAAGGAAACTGTATATGAACCAATTTTTTGTTGTTTCATTTTTGATAGTTAAAATTTTGACATTATTTTTGCCACAATGGATGATAGGTCTTATTAGAAATATGAATGGATGATGGCTCAAAATTTTGTTACTTGTCTATTATCAGTTACAAACCACAATTATTCAAAGATGTTACCATAACTTTCTCTAAAATGTGTACAGATTTTCCAATTACATTAAATTCAAACGGAAGCCACCGTTTTAGCTAAAATATTCTGTTCATTTATTGCTACAATAGCTGCGTAACTTTTTAAGTTAAAATTTAAATCTTCAATAAAAAATACAATGTTACAAAATGTAATTTAAGTCAGCCGCTTCGGGACAAATACCATTATGGTTCGAGTTTTTTTGAAAATATCAAAATTTTTAAGAGCTCATTTGTCTATTTTGAAATTATGTTTCGATATAACCACTTTTCCAGTTTTTAAATGGATTCGAAATAATCACTTTTCCAGTTTTTAATTACGTGAGACATGCTGTTTTTTCAATGTTTGAAGGTACAGTAAAACCACGTTTATTCCAGGTAATATGGAAAGGAAGTATCTTGCAAAAGTTATCTTTAATCACAAACGTATATAAAAGTGAAAATCCAACGAACTACATAACGTGTAACTTGTAACTAAAGTCGATTCAGGGCAGGATAAACGAGGTTTCACTATAGTTATATAAAAAATAATTGGAAGTAATTGGAAAATCACCAAATATCAGTTACATAAAGTTTTATTATCATTATTATTAGTTGAATCTTACACATACATAATAATTATTACATTTAATTATTATTAAATTATTATTTATTTACTTACCCTAATTGTTTTTATTTTTTAACTTTTTTTTTTATCCATTTTTATTTATTTGTAAAATAAAATAACTATAATATTACCTACATATTTTTTGTATCGTATATAATAATAATATAATAATATTAATAAATAAATTTTAATTATTTCGAAAAATCATAAATAAACAAAATAATAAAATATAATAATAATAATAATCTATAATTGTTATTTATCTAGACATCACAAAAATTACCATGCTATGAAAATAGATTGATAGTATTGAAATTAATAATAACAATATTCTATGACCAATGCCTGTATTTGTTGATGATTTACGATAATGAAGTGATAATCCTTTATTTGTTGGTTGACCTGGAAAATAAAATCGTTTTGTGATATAACAAATACTAATAATAATAATATAGAGACGACTAACAACCAACACTCACTACTTAGGTACTAACATGCAGAATAACAATATATTATAATGAAATGTTTTCATCGAATATATAGTCAAGGTAGAATATAACCTCTAATAGGTACAGATTGAAGAAGCGAATCCGAGCGATAGAAGAAGCTATGAAATAATAAATTTGAAGTGAATCTACGAAACCGATTTTAATGAGATGTTACTTAAAAGGTGATACAGTTTTAAATTTTTTTCCAAGAGTATGGGGAAAATGGTGTTAAACTTCTTATTATGAAGATTTGATATTGGAAATGATTAAATAAATTTAATTTGATTCTAGGAATGATAAGGGGAACTGTTTTTGTGTATTCCATGCGGAATGATTAAGAGGAACGATAAATTTGTATTTCTTTTTTACCTGTTTTTCTTGTAGGGTAAAGTGCCAAATACAAACATTTTTCTATGCAAGTAAGGGATATGCGTTTTTTTCGAGTAAAATGGTTAAATAAAATGAGAAAACGGTTTTGTTGTGAAAATCTAAAATCTTCTGCGACAAAACCCTCTTATTGACAGCATAAGACCAAGGGATTTATCATGGAAAATGGATGGAAGTTGGTGGTCATAGATGCACATTTGATATTTTGTTAACTACCCAATAAGAATTGTAAAGGGGCCGATTTTTTGAACCTCAAATTTTGACATATTTTTAAGTTTCATGTTTACTAGAATTCAAATCCAACGATATTAGTTAGATGCCTGTATCTGTTTACCTCGACAGCAAATAATAATAACGAAATGAAATCACACCCTCCGCGTCAAAAGTCTCTTACTGACAGCATTAAACCAGAGACTTAGCAGAATACCACAACGGGGGGAGTGGATTTAAGTTGGATAGGCGCCTATTTGATATATTGTTTTCCCAGAAGAATTGTAACGGGACCGATTTTTCAAATCTTAAAAATTGACATATCTTTGCGCTTAAAGTTTACTAGAATCCAAAAACAACGTTTTAAGAGAGATGTGTGCGTGTGTATCTTTCGATTATCAATAGAACAAATATCAACATGGAATTACTTTCCTTCGACGTGTAATTAAGTTAATTGAATTTTTTTTATCTACATCGATTCAGCCGTTTGTTGTTGAGGATAGAAAAACTCAAATAAAAGACAAAAAAAATCCATATTTGTAAAAAAAAAATTTAATTTTTGAATTTTTATTCTTCTTATTGGTAAATTTATCGTGTGGTTCTTGTGGGTCGCACCTAGATCACTTATTTTCCCTGTAATCTTAACCAACTAAAAAGACCACGTTAAAAATAACTTTAGCTGTATATATATATATAGGTTGTTTAACTATTATGACTCTAGTAGCTCATATTAGCCCAGTAACTATTAAAGCTATACGATAACTATTATATATAATATATATACAGTTAGTATAGTTATGGCACAGTAATAAGTGTTAAGGTACTGACTGGTTTCTACTGCTATAGATATATAATATTATTATTATTATAGATATGTTGATGGGACGACGGTATTGCGATAAAATTTGCAAACAATTCAATTATTATAATACTATTATTACATCCAATGAACTAACGTGATTCTGGGATAGATATATAAGTATAGACGATTATTATGATTATTTTATAGATATATGTATATACCTAAGTAGGTAGGTAGGTAGCTAGTACCTACCATACATAGATGTCTGATTATATATATATGTGTTATTAAGTTCATACGTGATCAATTTTTTATTGGATTATATTAATATGATGTTGAAATGAGTACTTATATTCTTGAGGTTATATGAGATTATATACGAAAGAAAGGTTTGTGGCAAACGTCTGGATTGTTGAAGATAAAACTATTATATGGAATTTTAAGTTTTTGAGTAATATATTGTAATTATAAAAAATTTTGGACTAGGATGTTGGAGAAAATTTAAAATTTTATTTTGAATAGCGTTCGGTTGTGAAGAAACAACAGGCAGAAAATTTTGAATAGGAAAAGCTTATGCTGTTTTTTTTTTTACAAAATGTTCTTAAATCGAAAAATCTATAAACATTTAGCGCGGAATTTTCTGGATGATCAAAATTTGTTCAATATGACGAGCATGTTTAATTTCAATATTGGTTATTTCTATCCAATTGAAGTCAATAAATAAAGGAAATGCATGGGAAACAAATCTACAAAACTATATATTCATAAACGATTTATTTGGAGACAATACCTCATTATAAGTAAGCTCTCTAGGCTATTTAAAATTTTGTTTTTCCTAAAATTAATTTTAAATTTTGTTAGTAACAGGGCACTCACTAATGGATCTCTAAATGTAGAATTAAAAAAATAAAATTTATCCAATACGAACACTCAATTCGCAAAATTAAACAAATTATTTCGACTCATAAGAATTGCATTGGCAAAAAGAAGGCTTTTCGTTAAGATGTGAGTTCCGCTCGTTTTTATTATCATTTTTAATTATCATTTTCTTTTAATTTCGATTTTGCAATTTATAAGTTTGGTCCAAGAGATTACGTTGTTCCATACAAACGTTTTTCATCCTCTTAAGAGTTTTTCACAACCTTAGTATTCGTATTTGAACCTGGTACTTGGTGTGGAAATAATGCTAATTGGATTTTGAACATACTTCAAACTTGCTGGCTATGTTGATAAAATTGCGACTAGCAAGAAAGGTTAAATCAAATCTAAACTTTTTGTGAAAAATTCAAGTGAATCTGTCGACTACTTTTCGAGTTTTGCAGACACAAACATATAAAATTTGAATTCTTATATATAAAGATAGTGCAATAAAGAGAAATGTAATGTGAGATTGGTCAACAATAAAATTTAGGTGGTTCTTAAATGTATGGAAAAGATATTGTTATGGACTACATATTTATATTGTAATTCGATAGATTACTTAGAAAATAGAATACATTGATTTTCATTGTACTGGAAAATAGACAAGATCAAACGAAAAATAATACTTTCATCATGTTTATTATTGAACTATTTATTTGATAAACTTTTCTATTGACTAAAAAGTATCTGTCTGCATACCAAAATATACATAGATTGAATGTCATCAAAGTTCGACTATAAAGAAAACTTTTTTTAATGGGTCGAAATGTTTATTTATGAGTCTTCTATGGTTTAGAATTTAAATTGGTTTGAACTTGATTAAAAATAAAAGTAATTTAATGTAATATAAGAGGTCTGTCTCTTCTATCACATTTTGATATTTTTTTAAATTTAAATCAAGAAGAATTTCAGACAGCGAATTTAATTTTTAATGTCAGTGTATTTCTTATACGAAATGAATTTTCTTATCAAACGTAATCGAATCCTATTTTTATTTTATAAGTTTTTCTCTGGGAAAAAAATTTGTAATATTACTTTTTCAGTTGTTTATGCGCAAAAATATTGTCTTTATATATCATTATTTCATCATCATCGAAGGAAAAGGGCAGATATCAGAAATATTTATTTTCAAAATCTTTGCTTATGACAAATATATTTTTTCAAATCTGTCGAATAAAATTGGAATGGCTATATTTTACTACCATTGGAATACTACGTCTGAAAACGAGTAATCGATTAATAATCAATCCTACGTCTGAAAAAATTAAGTGGTGTTTTGCAACAAGTATTTAAAAAATGTGATCATTTTATCGATACATCGATATATTTTTGATTTGAAATTTAATTGTATCTTATATTAACCGTTCTTAAAGTTTTGCACCAGGTACCAATATATTTTGCAATTTCGGTAATATATTTATAAATGTCTCAAAAATCAGCGTTTCAGTCTTAGAAGTCTACAAATTTTAGCAGTTGCTTGCATGTAATAAAAGCTTAACTAACTACTAAAGCATTACAACTTTGTGTAATCAAAAGCATGCAAAGGTGAGTTATAAATAATTCACGATATATGTTATGCATTATAGCCACAATCAATAGGAAGCAAAAATAAAGTAAATGGAGACATTTTTGTAAGTGTGATTTTTCATTGAATATTGTTTTTATTACCAATCTTATAGCGAAAAACGTGTGTGACAAAATTTGACCTGAAGCTTTTAGTTTGGTCGCACATTTTTCACAACAATTTAGGTATTAGAAACAATATTTAATTAAAAAAAGCACTTACAAAAAATTCCCTTTTATTTCATTATTTCTCCCTGTGGCTTTAGCTATTACAAAGAAATTTTTGTAAATAATCTTTTACTCTGCCGTGAAAAAATAAAAAAATTATATCTAAAATATATTAAATCATAAAAAATAATAAATAATTTGAAAAAAAAAAATTGTCTAATTAATAGCAGTACAAAACAAACTAGAAGCAAAACAAAGTTACAACAACAGCTTACTATGAATATCACTGAGACCTAACGGTGCTGTAGGTCCCATTATTGGTGCTGGCGGTGGTGATAATGCACGTAACTTCAATGTGCTACTTTTATTATAAATATCGAACAGCGTCACATTACAAGATATATGTATCTCTTCTTCCTTAAATTCCAGATTCAAATGAAGATCGGATCGTGTTGAATACATTCCTTTGTGTACGAAACTTTCTTCTATGGATGTAACCATTGGCTCGTTAGCAGATGTACCTTGTATCTATAATGAAATAAAAACAAACAAATAAATATTTATAGTTATTGTATATTATTGAAATAGATATTTTAAAAAGGTATGTCAAATTTACGTTAAATTTTAATTTGTTTGCGTTTTACTTGGAACAGAAAATACACTGCCAATAATGGAAACGTTTCGTCAAATGGTATGAGTGTTACAGACTGTATTTTAATGGATATAATAAATATCTGGAATTGCATTGAAAACTTTAAGAAGCTAAAATAATATGTGATCAGTGTGGAATGCACGTGTGCAGCATCTTTTAGTACAATGTAGAGGCACTGAAGGGGTAGAATGGGAAAGAGTTTCGGAAATTTAAAAAAGTCTGGTTCATGTCTCAAAGCAGTATGGTTTTCCTTTGTATTTTTTTTCTTCCTTCTTTCTATAGTCTTTTTTTTAGGACAGGGAATAAATTTTAAATTCTATGTGTAATAAATCGACAAATTCTTGTAATGTTTTTTAAAAATATAACAATAATGGATACCTTGTGATGTATAAATATGTTAAGCTATATGCACGAAACGTTTTGACCAAGTGGGATGGATTTTGGAAATTGGGTGACAAATGGATTTTCTACATTTTGATCACATAAAATCTTCTGTAACAGTAGTAGTATAAGTAAGTTAATTTTGTTTAAAAATATTGAAATTACCTATATGAAATTATACCATGTGAGTACGTACATTCAAAATTTCATCATAATCGGATGAATGATTTATGATATACAGCCATTTATGTGAAAATACCCATTATTGAGTATATTTACTTAAAGAGTTTTTTAACGGCTTGACCAATTCAGTTGATTTTTGTTTTTACAATTTATTATCCTAATTGCTTTGACAGTAAATTGCTTTTTCACGTTTTTCGTTTCAATTTTTGATTTTTCCTCAATAACTTAATTTAATTGAGCATTAATTTGTGAAAAAGCAAAATATTTAGTGTCATTATTTATTCCTCGTATTATGTGAATTTAAACCATTAATATACATATAAAATTTCATCAAAATCGGATAAGCCGTTCACAGTTAAGTGAAAAAAGAAGTAACTTTCAATCGCCGAAGATTCAGAAAAGATCATTTATTTTCTAATATGTTTCTAAAATGCCAACCATCACGAACATCTCCAAAGTTGCTTACAAGAAATTTAAAAATATTCGTTCACGAAACGAAAATTGTTCAGCAAAGTCTAAATCCACGTATGTTATATGTATCGGAAGTAAAACATTTACTTCCTAAGAATGATAAAAAGTACGAATTTTCAAAAAAAAAAAAGTTCAGTTAAGTGTTAGAAAAGTGTGCTGTCGATTTCTGGACCATTATATAATTTTTACCATTGTGAATGTATTTTCTTTGACATTTTATTTTTATTGACAACAAGAAAAAAACGATTATAGTTTTTATTTTTTTTTTTTTTGTATACATATATTTTATATTTGTGTGAAACATGTTACCATATTGCATTTGAGTTTGTGATGTATCAAATACGTGTTTTCAAGATGGTTCGTGATACACTTTCTATGTAAGAAAGATATGTAGATATAACTAACTTGTGTGTGAATATAATCATATTGAATGCCAACCAACGTCTTATCACCACATTGCCAGCCAGATATGTTCGATGGATATATTATGGCGGTATCAAGGTATGAATGTAGTAATACTTATGTTACGTTGTATAGCCAAACCAACAAGAGTCATTTAAATATAGATTTTATTTGTAAGAGGTTTACCATCATCACAAACTATGTAAGGGATGCTAAAAGTTGTGATAGATAGTTTACTTTATTTAAAATTTTCACAATTTATCAAGTGTTCAAGGTATGTATTTACATTTTATTAAGTATTCGTTATTGATAAGCCAAATGCTATTGAACATTTTGTTGGTTAAAATCAACATTCCGTCGTGAAGAGTAAAAAATATATCATCTTTTGGAATCACTCATTCGCAACAACCTGATAGCTCTCTGCTACTAAGAGTGATGTAACTAGTGCTCCAAGAAATTTCATCAAAGACTATTTACGTTATGAGTCTGCAGAAACGTTGAAAGAGGATCAAAAATGGATTAAATATCTTGACCTTCTCCTAGCATTATGGCAACTACACCTCGGATTCTCAATTAAAATTTTCTTATTCATAATTGATTGACTTGGCAGTATTCCTTTCCAATATTAAATAATCATCACATTATCACTGACAAACAGAAATATTGGCATCCTTAGTTTTTTTTTTTTTTTTTTTTGTAATTATTAATGAGAACTCTAGGATTTTTCGAATAAATTTGGATTTTTTCACCAATTTCCTATATCAAATTATTTTGTATTTTATAAATACGACTACAAAGTAGTTATCATCAGTATGAATTAGCTAGTTGTAATGATTGTGCAAATCGTCACCAATCACACGTGTGCAAACCGTCACTAAATAAGCAACAAGTAACATCTCCTCAGAGAATCATAACAACTAGCTAATTCATACTGATGATGACTACTTTGTAGTCAAAATACGTATTTATAAAATACAACATAATTTGATCTAGGAAATTGGGGGAAAAAATCGAAATTTATCCTTTGTACATTGAGATCGCATATTACTGCATTCAAATAACATCCTTTGAAGTTATAATTTTTAGTTTATTTTATTTTGCAGGTACTTGGTCGTTGTGGCAGAGTATTGAAAGACCAGGGAAACAGACAGCTGAACGCATTCGACCCAGAAGACAGAACATTCAGATCCTATCTCCCCCTTTATACGTCTTATACCTTCGAAGAAATGGGAATCGGTGAGTTTATGTTTTTCTGTTATTTTTTATAGATTTAATTCAAATAATTAGATTTTCCAAATACTACGCGTGCACAGTATGTGGAAGGGAAAAATTGAAGCGCTAAAAGTTGCCAAAATTTGTAATAAAATAATAATATTCTATGAAATATACTTGTTTGTTCAATTGCATTTAAATTGAAAGTAAATGTGAAGCAAAAATTACATTCAATTATTGAATTACATTTAGAATATTTACAATAAACTACATTTAGTTATTGGGTTGAAAGGTGACAAAGGACTAAAACTATGTTGCATCTTTCTTTACTCAAACACCCATGAAGAAATCGATGCAAATGATTATCGAAGAATTTTTGGAACAGTTTTGCGAGAAACATTAACTCAAAACAGTTAAAAAAATATCACAAAAGTATTACAATGTAATTTTACCATTTTTATTAAAAATATTTCATATTTACTACTCAATTGTTTTGTATAGTAGTAACATTTTTTTGTACCCAGTAATTAAAAAATAAAACAATAGATAGCGCAAAGATCGTACTTTAAAGATACTTGATTAGCAACATAACAATGTAAGAAAAGAATTTGATAGTACGAATCAGGAATACATAACCATTTATAAAAAAGCTCAATAAAATAATGCTCATTTAATAAATAAGTCATTTTTAAATATGTGCACTAACTTTGTAAATAAAGAGGTAGATAAGTATATACTTACTTTTTCATTTTGTATATACCATGTGATATTTGGTTGAATATTGAATAATGGTGTTCTGCATGTGAAATGAACTGTTTGTCCAGGAGCAACATCATTGTGGTCAGTGTATACTTCAGGTACACCATTTGTTGGTATTATCTCAATAACATTGATATTTGCACTTTTGATGTCCGTATGAAATAGTGGAGCATCAGCGGTTACTTCACATTTATATGTACCAGATAAGGAACGTTGTGATATTGGTATGTGCACTTCATATGCATTTGATTTTTCAATCTGGAATTGAGCAAACAAATAAAAAACATACATTTTTATAGACTGTGTGTTTATATAGAAATAGAGCAAATGTTAATAATATACACATAGAAAAAAAAAAAAAAACGTATAAAAAATTGTACAACACATTACTTCTATCTGTATATAAGGCAAACGTATATAGAGAAAGGTTGAAAAATTTCATATCCGTATCGTGCATAGTACGTAGAAGGGACTTTGTAATCGATTGATACACTACGAGTGTCTAAAATTTGTAATAAAGCAATCACATTCTAAAAAATATAATTATTTGTTCCATTGTTTACATATAAATTGTATTGTAAATGTCAAACAAAAAGTATTGAATAATTTTAAAAAAATGACATTTAATTGAATTGAAAATTGTAAAAATGATTGAAAAATTGTATTAATAATTATTTTTAATTGCAAATATAAATAATTGATTATTTAAATTAGTTAATAAATTTTTTATAATTAAATGTTAAATCATATACCTTTCACAGTGTTATGTATCATATGATTAATAAACTAGTATTTCGTAGACTATTCCATAGACACGAATGAAAACATTTTGACGCACGGTGCCTGTAAGGCAGATTTATTTACCATAACATAAAAGTTTCCATTTTTTCTTATATTGACAGAAATTTTCTAAATGTTTGTGATTTTAAATTTCAGTGTAAAAGTCTTGTGTTGGTATTGACTCGAGTTCTATTGAAAATTAGATTAAAAACAAAAAAAAAATATCGAGCTGAAATTTTGCTGACGTTATTTAAATATTAAAAGTGAGTTTAAATTCGTGAATGAACAAAATCGGTCCATTGGGTCCAAGGGATCCTTGACCCAACTTTTACACAATAAAAGATAGAAGAAAAATTTTAAATAAAAAAATTATTACTTTTTTAAAACGATAATATTATTATACAAGTCTATATAACTGTATAGACTGGATGTTTATAGTATTTTATTAATGCTAATTAAAAATAGTCGAAACAATGCAATTCAATCATATATTGAATATCTCTCTATTAGTACTCTGTGAGGTCTCTGTTGTTATCTTCACTTGTTTGAAAGCTCTCTAATATATTTCTATATTGTAAAACTGTATATTGAAGTGAACATTCAGGGATAAAAATGGTTGGTAGAGTTAGATAGATAGATACCTAGATCTATGTTGAATATTGTGAAATAATTTTTATAGATAAAAGCTAAGCTTAGAGAAAAAGAATTACTAACGTAAGAGAAGATTTCTTTTTTAAATGTACTGTTATTTTATATGCATGTTGGTTGAGTTCGTATATCTCTCACTACTTATTCACAGTGTGGTGTATAATAAAAGTATACATTTAGTTTCGTATATTCAATTTTACTTTAATCTTATCTCATATAAGTTATTTCTCAAAGGCTATTTTTTTTATTTTCCCCATCTAGTAGTATTCCATCAAAATTAATAATTGGGGTATCGTTTTTAAGCCTAGTCGAGTTAATTTTTGTGAACTGTCAACATATAGTTAACGAGTGAAGGTAAAAAGTAGCAGAGTTAAATGTTTAGATACTCGACATATGATTGAATTTCATCGCTTGAACTATTTTTAGTAAGCATTCAAAAAGTACTCTAAATATCTTGTCTATACTGATTTAAGTACATGTACAATATGTCTTGATGTTTTGAGCTAAATTGAATCTAAAATTGTAATAAATTAAAATATTTTACGTAGAAATTTTTGTTTTTAAGCTAATATTTTCTGTGTTTAAATTTTTGTTGTATCTCTTATGGCTAAAAAGTTATGGTTATTGGAACCAATTAATCGATTTTGGTCATTTACATTTTGAACTTAACCTTACTTTTTGGGTCTAGAATACACACCAAAAATTCGTTATCTCTCTTTGTTTTTGAGTGATTCAATAAATATCTATACCAAAATTGGCATTGTGCGGCCATTATTTTCTAACGTTACAAATGTTAGACTAAAATTTATATATTCTGGCATATACTATTTATGTCAAGTATAAAAATTAGTAGTTAATTCCAATTAAAAAGTATATAGCCACGCACGCTACCATCTAGTAAAATTTAAAGGATTGTTTTCTTTAAGCCCACCTAGAATAATTATCTTCATTAAATATAAACAATGTATTGGAACAAACTGTATATTATTTTATATAAAATAAAATGGTTATTACAATTTTATTGTCAAATAATATACCTTCTATAATAATATACCTTAGTTTACATGTTAGTTAATAGTACGTACCGAATATGATATTATAATCCAAAACAGTCAGCCATATTATTATAATAATAAAAAACCCTACTTACTAACACTAAAGCTTTTGTGTGACGATTTGGGTGGTGGATGCTTATTGTTTGGGGATTTAACTTATTATTCGTATACTAAACAAATACCTACTGATTAAATGACTTTATAAAAATAAATACTTATAATGTCTAACTAGTGCAAAATGAAATGAGACAGCTCAACAGAGAGGGTATATATGTATACAATATATGCTCATATTTATCCTCTCTTTAGACTGTCTCGATTCAGTTTGTACTTGTTATAAACCTTTTATTTAATACATTATTATAGGTATTTACTATTCAAGAACGGTTTAAAATGTCTCAGTATCTACATGTTGGTGTACTGAACATGTTTTAACAATAATTAAATAGCTTTAAGGATGTTCGAGACATTCAAATGGCGCAAAAAGTGTATGGACTGAACTCATTATTTGAATTGACAAAATCATTATTTGAATTATAAATTACAAAATTATAATAAATTATTTTGTTTTCAATTCCTTTCTAAGTCAAGTTATCAATATTTCAAAAATTAAAAAAAAACTTTTGTCTCAGTATGTAGACTTGCATTCAACCTCAAACAGAAAAATATATTTGATTTTTTGGGCTGTTATTAATTTAGATTTTCAATGTGAAGAGTTGAATGCAGGAGTATGATTTAATATTTTTTTTACAAATTAATTACATTATTTTTTTTATACATTAATTAAATAAATTTCTTTTTTCCTATGAAATCTAGTAAACATTGTAAAATAGTTATATAATTCTACCGTTGGTACAATTTTCAAAGATTATATATTGCGCTCTTTTTAATACATTGTGTTTGTGATAACATATATTCTTTATCTAAAAGCTGTCAAATTAAATGTAAACATTTAAAAATATTGTTTAAGATTTTTATATAATTTATTTATATTTTTAAATTTGCTCAATCATGTCTGTATTGATGGCCGAATAAAATAATATTCTACAAAGTTTATTAAAATGAATTAAAACGATTTCAAAATGAGTTGAAAGGAACAATTGCTAATGAGTAAAGGTTGCAGTTGACGCCAGCGATGCTGGACTGATACCAGTTTTTAGTTTTTTTCTCGAAATTAGTGAATTTTAATAAATTTTTATACTCAATTAGCAGTTTTAACAGTTTATTGAATCAGATTGTAATTTAAACAGATGATTTGGAATGTAAGGGTGAACCTCTAATAAATTTTCATTCGTTTCATATTTTTTTGTATACTCTCAAACATCCTTAAGGACTTATAGTACTGTCTTTTTATGTAAGTTGGGCTATTGTTTTTTATTTTACAGGCAGGTTGTTACAAACGGTATAGCTACTAAGGTAGTACGTAAACAATTATAGTACCGGTGTTAAAAAGACAGTTAAATATACTGCTGTGTCGCAGAATGAAGTTTTGGATATCAAACCACAATTTAATGCATCCTAGCAGGATTTAATCCCTTAAAGCTTTAAAAAAATGCAGAAAATTGGGTAGACGTGTCTTATCGAACATTATTTAGGGATATTTATCGTTTACCTTACACACCATCTACGAGCCAAATATGTTCCAAACATGTCATACTACGCAAACAAAATACGTTATAGTTTGTTTAGTTTGACTCTGGACCCAAAACTAAAGTCATCGCGAACGAAGTGATCGTCAGAAGCTAATATTTAATAATCTTTTTGAGAAAGTTTATCTGGCTACTTTTAAATAAGCCATAAAATATATTTGATTATATTTTTATAGTGTTTGTGTTTTAATACGAACGGGTAAGATTCCGTTCATATTCAAAAACAAAGCTTTAGACGATAGTATTACATTAGCACCAGTTTTATGAAAAATATTATTTGTTTTGTTATTATTATTACTATTTTGTTTTTGTAAACATACATAACATGTATATAGCAAATGTAGTTTTAATTTGTAAATAAACATCTCTGTCAAGCAAGCAGAGCAAAGTATTCAAAATTGAATGTAAATATGCTCAAAATTAGGTGTTTTAAAGGTGCTTCAAAATTAAATTAGGTGTTTTTAAGATGCATTGCTGCCGTGATATCACGCTGGGCGAGCAATGTGCAAAATAGCTTTTATAATATATTGTAAGTACCAGAATAAGGTGCTTGTTAGGTACTTTTATGGTGTTTATGGTACATTCAATAAATCAATTTATTCAAAATTACCAAAAAGTCCGTGCAACAGAAATCACGGCTCGATTACGATATTCATTGCGCCTCGATTTAATTGATGAATTTTGGTAAAACAAGCCAAAATAAAACGAAAATAAAGAATACCAATTTTCGAGTTTTAGTCTATTTTTCGAGTTATCCATGGGTTGTTTAATCACAGGTTGAACGTAGGAGCCAAAAAAACAACCTGACCCGTGCAAACTATACCCCATAAATACATGAGTAGTTTAATCACAGGTTGAACGTAGGGGCCAAATGTCAACCCGACCCGTGCAAACTACACCCCACAAATCCATGGATTAATAATAGTCAAAAATGGCGTACATGTATTTTTAATAGTTGTATTAAATATACAAGCGTTCATATTTTTTAAACGAATTAAATTTCGGTTATTTGTGCTCGAATTGTAATTAAATTAACAAAAAAAAGATATTTAACAAAAAATAATTAAATTATGTTAAATGTTTTAAAATGTGGTATTTATATGACATAAACACGATAATTTCTAAAAAAACAGTGTCGATAACTCGAAAATTGGTATTCTTTATTTTCCTTTTATTTTGGCTTGTTTTATCAAAATTTTATCGTCAAATCGAGGCGCCACGGATATTGTAATCTCACCGGAATCACTGCTGAGAAAAGCATGGTGTTCGGATTTATTTGATAAATTTTGATTAAATTGATCTTTTCAATATACACTATAAAATCTCCTAATTTTAGTATTTAAACTATATTATTATAGATTTTATTTCAGAATTCGTCTACCAGCGTGATATTACAACAGCCGTACATCTTAATAACTTTTTTTAATTAAAAATTTGAGCAACTAGTTTAATTTTGCAGCATCTAAAAATTACCCAGGTTTCCACATATTTAAATTCAAATTTGAATACTTTGCTCTGCTTTCGGGACGGAGATAAAATATAAAATAAATTTATATTTTATAAAATTGTTTTCTTGTATAATATTATACAAAGTGAAAAATAATAAATGCCAGAATATATTATTTATGCATACAAAAAGAAATCGTATGTGTAAATATATATAGTATATAATATATGTACATATCGTCCATCGAATCACTTTCCATGGAGAGAAAAGAGGAAAAGAAATGTTAAAATACACCTAAATAAAATATGGCATATGTATTCATATAAAATTTACATCAATAACCAATACTGTAATATATCAATACTTAATATAAAGTGTGGTTACATAAAAATTTTTACAAGATTTCCACTAATAAATCTTAATAAAATAATAACGTAATCAAACTTTGTGTTGAGTGAATTATATTGGTTACTCATGCACATTTTGTATGTGTTTTATTCTATATGGGTGTACTTTGACATTGTTTTACCCTTTCATGAAAAGAGATTTCGCGGACGTACCGTATTGTGAATATGTTGTATATAAAGTATATATAATTCTAATCTTGGTAGTAAAATTCAAATCCTTTCATGACTGGTCGACGCATTTTTTGTTCTGAATATAATATATGAACAAAAACAGCGCATTTTTATGTTTATTTTACTAGAATACTATGTAACGTTTTCTTATCATTTTGGAACCATAATGACTTCTCTTTAAGGAATATTGATACCTCTGTAATAAGTACACTCTTTAATGTAATATACATTGTATTTCTATCAATTTTCACGTATTAATAAATAAAAAAATAATTATCCTAATATTATAAAATTAGGTATAAATAATATTGACATGAAAAAAGATTCAATCATAGGTTCATTTTTTACTTTGATATGTATTTTCTGGAAAAAACTGTAAAAAAAACTCTCGAGGTAATAACTGTACGTATATGATGTAACGGGTACCCAGCTAGTACACAATATTTACAGTAAAATGGGATATATAATTGACGTTGCATTTTAATTTTGTAGTCAATCTGATTATTATTTAACGTAAATTCTAAAAGTATTAGTATAGATACCTACCTATAGATAGTATAAAATGCATTATTTAAAGGTAAAAGTTAATTTAAATTTAATTATTCACTTGATATTTATCACAAAAATAGCTTCATATGATTCTACAAGAGCTTTCAATTAGTATATTACAAGCTTTTTACATGCGAGTATTCAGAATAGGGTAGTTGTTTACAATGTTTAAAAAAGTACTCCAAATGCATTTGTATTTCTTAATACAAAGTCACAAAAAATACATATTTTTGCAACAAACGCAATTTCTTGCCATAAAACAACATTAAAATTTAATCAATTTTTGTTCCTGTGAAAATACTGTCTGCCATTTTGGTGACGTAATGCAGGTATATAATATTGAGACTCCTGGTATAACCACAGTCATATAATATTACCACATCGGGAATAAAACATAATCGAACACATTCAAATATTTTACTATTTAAGGTAACTGTTTAGATTGAACTGACAGATGACAAGTTATCATTTTTACCCAAATGACGTCACACCATAATTTTAAGAATTAATCAAGTGCTTTTATAACTCAAATTCAGAATGTTTAAGAATATTTCGACATAAATTTTAATTTTTGTCAAATTTCGAACTTTAGTTTTTACTTCCGAAAGTAAACCCTATTTTCGCGAATAAATAACTTGAAATTTATTATCCAAATGATATTCAATAAATATATACACAACTTATCGAATAGTTTTATTCAAAAAGTTTCAAAAATAAAAGTCAAAATTTTAAGAATTGTTTTTTCCCAAAATACTGTTCGACTTGCCTTCCGTATTTATGTTAATACTGCGCATATCTCCGAATATTTTTTTTGCCTGCAATTTTGAAGGAATGATGTTATTATAAAAACTTTTGTCCAGAAGCGATTACAATACTTTTTTAGAATAACTTTTAACAAAAATGAGAATTGATTTTTTTTTTAAATATAAATATGCATACATGTGTACAAGTTGTAACTATATGCCTGAATAGATTTAATTAGCTTTGACATTCATTGGAAATGTAATATATAATGTCTATTAACTATCAATTGTACAAAGCTAGTACACACGATGTAGAAAACTTGCATAATTTTGTGTGTGTTTGTGCACTCCAATAATTTGTGAAATGTTTTAATTTATTATAAATATTATCGAAGAGGATCTTTTAGGAATAGATTACTGATGATGACTACTTTGTAGTAGAAATATTAATGATATACAACAAATTTTTATCTATGAAATTGGGTCAAAAAATGGAAATTTATTAAATTTATTATTCTTATCAAATGATTACAATAAGTTACATAATTAAAAACCAAATCATGCTTAAAAAATCAAGCATTTTCATGGCTTGTTTTGTTTTGATATTATATTGAAATATGAAGAATTATAGGTAAAAATAATTCTATTTTTATATGAATTAATATGCTATTTTAAATATTTGTCTCTTTGTTTATAGTACTTTGTTTTATAACTAAAAATTATAAGAAATATAAGGGCTGAAAGTTTGGTGACGTATGTAAGATCTAAATAGTGAGTTTAAGTTGTTGAATGAGTAATATCGGTGATTGGTTCCAATGGATTCATGATCCAACTCTATACCATAAGAGAAATTTTACAGCTTCAAATATAAAAATCTTCGTTTCTTAAAATCGTTTGAAATATTGTTTCGTAAAATATTTAGATTTGTCACAATTTCAGCATAAATTTAAATGGGCTGTGTATTTAGAGTATTTTATGAATGGTTATGTGTTTAGAAATAGTTCAAACATTGGTATATTTTGAATATTAAATTCACTAACCAATCGAGGTTAACCTTAAAAAGTGTATTTTGAAAGTCAAAATATTTGTTTTTTTCTTTGGATCTCAAATTTAAATTTCTTTTGAAGTATTATTATTAAACAATAATTTTATTTAAATGTGGAAACATTAAAAGTACTATTAAAAATATATCATCGGTAAAAGTTGAGTGAGATATGTTAAAGTAGATGAAAAATTTGAAGAATTCTTAAAATCTTCACATTATTGAAAACAATATTTCTAAATTACAACCATTGAAACCCATTTTAGGAAATAATTTCATACTCTTAACAGAAAGATGTTTATTTACTACTATTTTATTAAAATTTATGAAGAAAAAAAAAACGTTTTTTTCCAAATTGAAAAGATAATTGATTAACATAACTCAGTCGAATAAAAAAAGATGTTTTTTCTTGTAAAAAAATGACTATTACTTCTTATAAAGGCTTTTATATCATTTATTATTGAATACACATATAAATTGAAACATCGATTCAATGTAAGTATCTTTTCCGGAATGATATGAACGAGGGACCGGAACTGACTTAGATACATCGCTTCTAATATGAAAGATGTTCCTATAAATTCAGATTCATTTAAATATACATAAACATTTGTTTATATAAAGAGAGTTTGTAAAATACTGAAGTAGAAAACATCATTCAATTGTCTATACCCATTAATAATACTAAATTAATACACTAAATTGAGATTAAGAGATTCTAGTTTTAAATTATTCTAAGTTAAATTTTATATAACTTTTGAAACGATTCTTGATACATTTTTACTAACATATTTTTTTATTTAAACGAACATATGGTTTCAAAACGATTCTTTACCATGTAATGCTTTATAACCCAAAGGAAATGATAAAGAAGACGTATATTTGCTCAGAACAACGGTCTGCAGAGGCTGACAAAACCCAAAAATATTACAAAAACATCTTAACAAAATTTAGTGCCCAGCCTATGCTTTACTTATAATACATCATCTTTTTCGATATGTCTACGTTTTACGATATGTCTACGTTTTATTAGAATTAAAAACATTGCTCCCATATATTTAACTTTAGTTTCTTACTTATAATTGAAAAAAGTTGGTGCAACGAATTGTGTCTTAACTTTGACTGAGTATTTAACTTGGAGTTAGTTAACTCAGGTTATCTATCATTTTTTTGCGCAATCCAGCCTTCGATTAACGCCATGTCAATATAGAAGAGCTATACAAAAAATGTATTATTCTTTCACCAAAATTTTGTTGATTTAAACTGGTCTCATTGGATCCAATGAACCGATTTTGCTCAATTATGAACTTAAACTAAGTCTAAAATACGTCACCAAAATTGTAACTTGATATCTATTTTCATTTTCAAGTAATATTGAAGACGAACAGACAGACAAATGGATGTATATGCGGAAATGAACCGTGCATAGTATGTGGAAGAGACTTGTTAATTTAATGATGCGCTACGACGGTCTAAAATGTGTAATAAAATATTCCCATTCTTGAAAATATAATTTGTTGAAAATGTAAATTGTATTGCAATTTTCAAATAAAAATTATTGAATAATTACAAAAAAACCATTTAATTGAAGTGAAGAATGTTAAGTTGCGTTGGCAATTGTAAGAAATATTGAAAAAATTGCAATAATAATTGTTAATATAAATAATTTTTCGTTTAAATTACTTAATAAATTTTGATAAATTTCTTATGGTAAATCATACACAATTCACAGAGTTAGATGTCGTTTGATTGATAAACTAGTATTTCGTAACCATTGAAATGATTGAAAACATTTTGACACACAGTGCCCATACCAAAATTTTATTTGAGTGGTCAATATTTTCTAGCGTTATAAACTTTAGACTAAAATTAATATATACTCTAACATATTCTATGTATGTCGTGTATAAAAACATAATAGAGAAATTTTATGAATCCCCTTTCAATAGTTTATTTCTCTTTCTACATTTGAAGAGAGTATATTATCAAGTAATTTTGAACGGATGATTTACCTTTGACATAGGTGAATAGTTGAATATGTACGTATGTATGTATATATACCAAATGTAATCTGAGATTAAAACAACATTTCATTTCATATTGACTTTTCATATTAGGTATGTGATGTTGCTTTTAAAGCCCCAACCTTCGTTTATCACATCACATTATGATATGCTTCAACATGCTTAAACATACATTTTAGTGTATTATTAATACCTTTATACTTATGAATGTGGATATAAATCTTAATCTTGTAATATATATATATATATATATATATATATATATATATATATATATATATATATATATATATATATATATATATATATATATATATATATATATATATATATATATATAAATATTGTAAGGTGGTCGAAAAAAAATGTTCATAAATAAATTGTGAACTTTTAAAAAAATCACAACTCAATGATGCCAATAGCAAAAAGAAATAATTTCAATTTTTGAATTAAAACGTCTTTAGTATGGTTGTCAAACTGGATGCAACGGAAAAGCGACAGTAAACAGAGACAACCACATACATCAATAACATATAATTCGAGAGAGAATGCGATATCTATAGAATTAAACGTGTGAGAGATTCCGAGAGACTGTGTGTAGGTACCTGCGTACAGTATCACAAACAACAGCCTTGGTGTGTTGTATAGATGTTTTTGTAAAGGCATCATAACAACCGTGGTGGCATCATAAAAACCGTGGTGTATTGTACTCGAGTATTCTTTGCATAAATATTTCATTATTTAAGTAAATACATTTTTAATGAAAAAATTAAACGAAAATTTATACTTGGAGGCTGGATAAGTGTAATATATATTATATGCGAATAAAATAAATAATAATTTTAAACTTGGTATCAATATCATCATTTATCATACTGCAACATTTGCCTCCTTATCTTGAAGTTTCATTTCTATTGAATGTGAGCTGCACACATGTTTTTTTAATGTTAATTTTGAGGTAAGCGCTTAATTAGGAGAAATGATGCACACATTTTTGAGTGTACTTTAATGCCTGTGTTTAATTAGCTAGAATATATCGATTGTGAACAGCCCGGGGTACCAGAATAGCGAAAAGAATATGGTTTTAGAAAGTATGGTTTATACAATATATCTTGGAACAAAAACTTAGTTTTAAGATCAATTCAAGGTTGAACTTAATCTCTTATGATGGCAAATCGAACCGTCATGGCTACAAAATAATATGATTAAATTTTTACTGGAACGCGTTTACCTACATCAAAGTGCTTGATTCATTTTCAATGTCAACAAAGTGTAGTCCCAATTAAACTTTCCAAGTTAGATACGAACTAACGTTAAAAAACGATTTAAAGGCTTACGTCAACGTCACCATTTTTTAAATTGTTAAACTTTTGTGCATCCTTTCTAGTCTTTGTACTTTCATTAACAAGTCAAAAATCCTTATTTAAATGTAATTTCAAGAATAATTTTCATTTTAATTTGTTTATGTAATTATGTAATATATTGATTTGTTCATTTTATTTGGCTGTATGGCTGAATTAACTAAAGCCAGTTTTAAAAAATTAAAATAACAAAACTTTTGTGCTAAACTTATTTATTATTTTTAGAGTTATTTTGATAGATTCTTTTACATCCTGTATAGGTACATATTTATAAAACATTAGTAGAAACAGCAGATTAATATAATGTCTCATTTGAAAAATATCTTTGAATAAAAATACTACACTTGGAAAAAATCTGTACAAAAAAAAAAAAAATCGACGATAATTGAATTTACATAAAATTTATGTAGTAATATCCAACATTAAACGTAAAACGAACGTATAGTTTCATTAGAATATATAAAAAAAATTTATATACTTGTGTTACAATCAAATTGAATGGAAGACGAAAGATTCTACACTGCGCTGCTCTATATAAAATGTACTGTACTTTGTAAAACAAAACAAGGACAAGCTTGGATAGATAGATAGATAGCTGGATATAGAGATATAGATATAGCTTTTTTTAAATTGTTTTAAGATATTATTAAATTGTAGGGAACTTATTTTTATTTTTAACCGGCTTCAAAAACGAAAGAGATTCTCAACGCGTGTGTATCATCTATTGTCTCGATTGATTGTCATCACAAAGCCAAATTTAGTAATTCTCTACAGTTGAAGTTGGGAATTTATATATATTTGTTTTATAATTGAAGTAGACACTATATGGAAGTTTTGGCAATTTTACCTTAACGGTGGGGTTTGGTTGATACTTCGAATGAAAGTCTTTTTTGAAATTTTGTATGTTTTGCGGTACAATCTTCAAAATTGGAATTTTATCAGGTTTTTTGGGAATTTTCGACACTGTATTTAAAAATAAGTAACGTTTTGATTTAATATACCTCGATGAGGAGCTAAAAAATGTTGTATAACATAGTGCATAGTGCTAAAAGCGCATGACCGAGTCCGAAACCGGACGGGTCTTCTTTTAATATTCGTATATAACCTCTTTAGTTAAGGACCAATTTTAATTCATTTTGTTTTCGGTGCAATATACCTTCCAGGCCTTAAGAAGGGGATCAATTTTTGATAATTGTGTGGTACCCCAAAATACCAATTTTTTCGATAGTAACATAAAAAATTAAACATTAAAATTTTTCGAAGTAAAAAAACTTACTTTTGATGCCTGTGTCAATCATATTCATAGCTTAAGAATTGATTCGTTAGTGTTGACTTCGAGGTAATTTTATAATGAGAACTCTAGGATTTTTCGAATAAATTTCAGCTTATTCATACTGATGATGAATACTTTGTAGTCGAAATACGTTTTAATACAAATACACAATAATTTGATCTAGGAACTTGGGGAAAAATCGAAATTTATTCGAGGTTATTGCTTATTTAGAAATTATTTTTAGAAGTTTATAATTTAAAATTATGTTGTTTTTTTTGATGCCGGTGCAATTTTTTTTTTCGAATGATTTTTACAAAGTTGTGCATATTTTGTATTTTAAAGTAAAATGTATTTATATTTGTTATAAGAAATACGGACGTAAGTGTAGCGTATTATTATTACTTAGGTACTTTTAGTAAGTAATATTCACTGATGTTGTTTATAAGCAGATACAAAAAGCTATACTATAGTCAATCTACAAATTTACTTTCTACAAATCGATTATATATTATTATTTTCTTATTTTCTATATTTTCGTAAATTTCTATAATCAAACCTGTTTGTGCAATATGCAGACCCTTTTTTTCTAATAACGTTTAATTGAATATACAATATTTGAATGTACTTGTATACCAGGGTAGATAATTATTGACAGGGAAAATGTTATAGTAGAATGAAACCTATAGGAAACGGAAGATAATATGCTAAAAATGAAAGGAAAACTAAATTCCGGGCGATCTGAGTTGGGGAAGTAGGAGGGGGTGTGTTTTTAAGGGTAAAATTCGGGGTTTATTTGAATTTCCGACAAAACTACTAGTGTTATGGATAAAATTGTATTGACACTTTTTTCACATAATCTCGAAATTTATGTGAAAAACTGAAATAACCATGTTTTTGGTTTTTTATTTTTATCTTTTACAAAAAAAATTTTTTCCCACGAAAACTTACCTTTTCATGTTTCAAATACACTGTAATATTTTTTTATTAAAATATTTATTTATCCACCTTATTACCTACAACTTTGCACTTTCTTCCATAAGACTTGTAGTTTTGCCAAAAATCGAAATAAACCGTTTTTTATCCTTAAGAACTCATCCCCTACTATGTCCCAAACTCAGATCGCCCGTAATTTATTTTTCCTTTTATTTTTATCATATTATCTTGCGGTTCCAATGGCTTTCAACCTACTATAATTTAGTTCCACTTTTTATCATTTTTTAAAGCTTCTACTCTAGTCTATTGTATAGATAACGTAAGAATATATTAATTTAAGTGTAGAGTTTGTAACACCAGCAAACATTGAAGGAACTATCAAAATTATAGCACATGATTTAGTATAATCACTTAATTAGTCTATTTCCGCCTGTCTGTCATCAAGATAACTAAAAAACGAAAAAATATAACGAGCTGAAATTTTGATGATGTGTTTTAGATACCTAAAAAGTGAGTTTAAGTAAGCAAAATTATAAACAGTTTATATTAGATTTGCCACATTTTTTGGCTCAAATTTAGATAGTTAACATATTATTTTTAGAATACTTATTTTTGTTTTTATTAATTTTTGTGGAAACATTACTTTTAAAAAATATATTTTACAAAACATTAACTAACTGAGTGTAATCTTAGGTTCATGAAAACATGTTCTAGAAATTTTGATCGCTGGATCCAAACATCAAACGTAAACGCTAAACTTCAAGCACATTTTCATTCCCATTCGTGATGCGAGTAGATTGAAAATATGTTTTGTTTCAATTCATTCAAATTTTGTTACATTAAGGACTGAGAAACCTTGTTCGTCACTAGAAAGCTTTGAGTATTTTTGTTGATAAATGTTTCATTAGTTTCGGGCTTAACAATTTTTTTATAAACTTGTTTTCCAGAAAGTCCACTGAATCTAAGGCCATTTAAAAAATATTCTGATAGTGACATTTTTACACGATTTACTATAAACATTAATGGTTATACATTAAGTAATATGTTCTATATAAAACATGATTGTATGATATTGTTTGTAAAAAAGTTTATACAAATTTACATTATATTTTATATGAGAATGCAATTTAGAAAATATTTTGAATTATCCAAGGACACTGTTTTTAATATAAAATGTTTTACTCAGCGTCTAATTATTAACTTCTCATAAAGAACTGTTAAAATCTTTAATAAAAATATTTTGTAAAAAACCTTTATGGGCTGTAAACAGAAAACATTCTGATGACTTTTAGTTAGAGGTTGGCATTAACTCGTTAATTCGTTAATCGTTTATTAAGGAACTTAACAATGTTCTTAATGGATTAACTTTTACTCAAACTATAAACTAAAAAAAACTAAATAAAAATTAAAATCACAAAAAAAAGTATAAAAAATAAATAGATAACATCATACATATATGAAATTATTGAAATACTCACGTCAACAATTATTGCTGGATCCACAGTAAATGCTTGACCTGGAGGATCTTCTTTCGGCACAAATCGGAAAAATTCTTGTTCATCATGGTACCATTTGATTGAGTAAAGTGGTGTTCGCATTAAATCGTATTCACAAGCTAAATTAATTGGCTGTCCACTTAAAACTGTTGATGGTGCACGAATTTTCATCCCTCGTAAACATCGTACTTCTGCAAAAAAAGGAAATTTTGAATTTAATTTACTGCCTTATATTAAATTTTATAATGCAACAATTTTTTTTTTAATCTATGATTATAATCAGAGAGTTTGAGTTAAAAATTGATGAACATCTGGGTGTACTTTATATTTTTTTTTATTTATTCGACTACCAATAGAAAAAATTTATGCGGGTTTTACTGATTGAAAATAATTCAAATTTCACATTCCAAACTATTTCACAATATATATTTTAGTAGAGCAGAACCTGTGGGCAGTTTTTATGTATTATATAAACTTAGATTAAAACTCGACTAAGTTGATTTAAAACTTAGCTGATTTAAAAGAATTTCGTAATCAATCAAATAGCCCAAATTTTTCTCTAATCGCCATAATGTATTCACCTATTTTGTAAAACAATCCTAAGACCATTCGCTATTTGCATAATTTACAAGGTGTAATCACACATATCAGCTACGTCACAATTCAATTACTGGCCAGTCAGAACTAACCTGCCTATCTGCACATGCCCGTTGTGCATCAGTTCAGTCACAGTTCAGTATTCGTGCTATCCTTATTGCTTTACTGCTTTGTGTATTCCCACACTATACAACAAAAAATGGCATGAGTCAAATTGTAAAAATATCGCTGGCGAAGAATTTAAAAAACACTGAACAGTGACTACAGCTGAACGGAAGCATTGCGACTAAACTGTGACGGAGAAGTGTAAGTTACTTTATTAGATTTTAGAAGAATATTATTTCTGACACAGATGGAATCACTTAACTGTGACGTCACTGGTATGTGTGAATATATCATAAAGCTCTCACATTATATTCTAAATAATAATCGTGAAGCTTTATTGATACAGGTTGGACCAGAGATGTTACGATGTTTACTAAAGGGCGAATTTACGAAAAATATGGGAAAACAGTGAAATTAAATGGGTTTGAAACCTGGAAAGCTTCCTCAGATATAAGCTTTAGATATTCAAAAAATTAAGCTATAAGTATAGGTATTTTAAAATTTTTGATATCGGGTGGACTGACTTTTGATAGTACATACAATGCCTGTAAACTTCTCATTTTCGTAATAATAAATAAATTCTTGTTTTTTTATCCTCCCCATTGAGAAGTTCATCGTGTGGACCTTGTAAGTTGCCCCAACACCACTTATTTATGTAACCAATCTATTCAATACAAACTTTTTAAAGTATATTTACTTAGTAATTGAATAAAATTAATTAAATTGAATTAAATTATATCCTAATAATATTATTCAATATATAAGTATATACATAGTAGATAATCATTAATGAAAATCATGTTATCGGTCGATGTGTTACAGATTCAATTCGTATAATTGAATTACCAGTTACAAATTCGATATTGAAAGAGCAGTTGTTGTATGCATATAGTAGTGTAGTGAAGCACAAATCGTTTATAACAGCGACAGACAATTTTCTTATTGAAGTGAAGTATTTCTACTACTTAGTACTCAATATATGAAGGTACAATCGAATTTAATAAATATGAAACAATTCATAATGTAGCCATCTCCATTATGGAAGTAAAATATTTTAATTCAATGCTCAATTGTACATTTGACAATATAAAATTGTTATGAACTCAATAAACCGAATCAACCAGCTGAGTTGCCGAGCGAGTAAGGGCACGAAAACCTCTACAGGCTAGGATTCTAAGAGGCTGCAGGATCGAATCTAGGCAACAACAGTGTGGTCAATTATAATTAATTGTGGTCAACTTCACCCACATCATAAATTTAATTGTATATTGAAATATCAAATGGATGACCTCTGTTATAGACACACATGTCTGAAGAAAGAAGGAAAAACCCCATTATTATAATAGGAACCGGATCTTTGTTTTGATTGGAATTTGTTTTATATAATCAATTTTTCTGGAACACGTATTTGAATTCAATATTAATTATTGAAGGAATGCAATCTGAGGAATTCTAGAAGAATAAATTTAGTATCTATCCAAAAAAATTAATCTAGTAGGTTCCAAAAATAATTACGCTTTTGTAATTAGGTATTGTATATAAAAAAAGTTTAGGATTTTTCGTCCTTAAACTATAAAAATGCGTCAGAATTTTTCTAGGTAAAAAATCAGAATTTTGAAAACATCTGGTTGTTGCATTTGAAGTTATTAAAAAGTGCTTTGGTATGAATTGTATATTATTTAAATTATTTGAATTTTGTATTTAATTTTAAAAAATTTCCCAGATATAAATTTTTGTGTAGAGAAATAATTTGATAAATTACTAAACACGATACAGATTCTAAGAAAAAAGGAAATAAAATACTTATTGTATAGTGGCAGAAATGCTTATTATACGATTTTTTTGAACAAAATCCACATTCAGAAAGTTAACAGTGGATCAATTCAATGAATTTTGAAATTATGTTCAAGAAAAAGTAAATATTGCAGAAGTGCTCTTTCAAATATAGTTTATTTCTCATTGTTAAAGATTGGAACATGATCCTTTTTGTCTCTAGAGCACGCTATTAAAATGTATACTCGTCGTTGGTTTTCGAATTAAATGTATAAAATTTAATATTTTATAAATATACAAAATGTATGCAAGCTTTTTAGCTTAAAGTAAGTTCAATTTTATTGTTCTTATCAGTATCTTTATTGAGAAGTTTGATTTATTTATACAATACACTACTGCTGAAAAGTTTATTATTCTTTCATGTTATTTATTTATTTGAGAAATTCTCATACATACACGAGTTGAATTGTCTTTTTTTTTTTGAAAACATTTATTTATTTATGACTCTAAATCATTTTTGACTATATAGTTTATTTATATCTTCCGTTACGAGCGTACACTATAAATTGAATACCTAGGTATATAAAGAATTTTCTAAAGTGTTGTGCTTTTATCTTTGTTGTATATAAACTACTAGTTTCTTTGTTTTTCCTATATTATCTAACTGTATATCGTTCGTACTATATATCGTAGCTGGGAGTTTAAATGAAATAATCCTTAACATTTAAAAAATTCCATATTTCTACTTATGTGGTTTATCTCTTATAGAATAACTTTTACTTATAGTAACAAGCCTTATTCTCCGAAAATACTCGACATACATTATATGTCACAGTATATTAATTTTAGTCTTAAGTTTGTAACACTGCCTAATATTGACCGCACAAACAAAATTTTGGTATAAGTTTCCATAGAAACATCAAACTAGTCCATTTCCGATTATCCCGTCCGTCCGTCCGTCATCACGATAACATTAACAAGAATGAAAAGAGATAGTGAGTTGAAATTTTGGTGACACATTTTATATAAACAAATTTTGTTAATTTCGTGAATAATCAAAATCGGTCCATTGGGCTTGATGGATCCTTGACCTAACTTTTAGACTATATAAGACAGAAGCAAAGTTCTAATACAAAAAATGTTTATTTTTTTGAAACAAACCACTATTGTTTGAAGCAATTATTTGGAAAAATTTTGTGTTCTTCTTTGAATTTTAGCTTAAATTTGGCTAATAAACACACATGTAATAATAATACATATTATTTTATACATATATACATATATAACTGCATAGACTGGATATTTATAGTATTTTATGAATTTTAATTAAAAATTGTCCAAACAATGAAAATAAATCATATGACGAGTACCTAGACAATTAACTCTGTAATTTATCATTTTCTTTTGTTAACTCAATATTTTGCTGCAATGTTTAGAAAATAGTTTTGTAATCAATTATAATAAATAGAACGGCTTACTATTCACACTGTTTTCACTTAAACCAGAACGAAGTAACAAAGTCCACCCACATCATAATTGTATGTATAATTAATACAATCGGGTGTAATTTAAAATTAACAAAGATTACAAATAATTATGTAGTTGTTATAGATGTATATATCTGAAAATCGGAGGTTAAGCCCCATCACTATTATTATTATTTTTGTGTTTATTGCATCGAACATATTTTCTTTACTAACTAGAATTTAAATATAAATATTTAATGAAAAGTTTCAACCTATAGTGACTCAAATTTTCAATATGTACCTAAAAAGTTTTCTACTGTAGTGTATTGCATTAATATTATGACTGCCTTGTAACAACTATTTTACATTGCATCTAACACTGTGACCCAGTTTTTTTTTTGTTCAATTGTCTTGTACATACTTTATATTACTTAAGAATACATGATGTCATTCTTCTTTAATCGTCCAAAGTCCAAAATATTGATAAAAGTATGAACAATTTTACTTTTGAAACTCATAAATTTTCTTCGAAATAACAAAGACATTATAATGTATAGCTTTGTTATGTCTTGAAATAATATACAAAAATTTTATATTAATAAAAGTTTCAAACAACTAAAACCCTATTCCGGAAATGTACTCTTAGAAATGCAAAACTAGAAAAAATTATTGCTCGAAATTAGATAAGGTGAAGTTCAAAGGATAGTCGTGGTTGCATGCCATCTTACTGCAAGAGTTGTTTCAATTAAACAATATATATTGGGGGTGACATGGTAACCATGGCAGATGGTAGCCACGGCGGTCGTCTAAACATATTTTTTTCTGTATTGAGACAATAATATTTTCTAGATTCGTATTTTTTAAGCACAATACCGTAGTTTGATTTCAGTTCATTTAAATTAAGCTTTTTTTTTTTGAAATTTTAGATTTAATAACTTTTGTTTTTAATTTAAAATATTTTTTGATTCAGTAAAGCTAATAATTTTACAAAAATTTTGGAGAAGTTTACTTTTTTTGTTTTCCACCATCCCGATTTTATTTTTATAATATTGACAAACGCGGAAAACTTGAAAGCATAAAAAAAAGTGAATAATAAACCATAGTCTAGGTGTTTGGAATACGCCCCCAAACATCAGAGCTATGTATTAACGTTTATGGAGATAGAGTTCTCGCAAATGATTCAGTTGAATGTCAATTTCTCGTTTCTATTTCTCATCTTCATTTGGTGCAATTTTTTTTGCGTATAGAAATTTTTATTTTACTCAAACAGATGTTTTCTGAAATTCAATAATTAAGTAAAGTAAAAATCGGAAAAGCAAATAACCAAAAATGAATAGAAATTTTATGAAATTGAAAATGTTCTGGATATAAAACTGCGTAAGTAATTGTAGGTATATAGATGAGGGCATTCTTTTTTTGAGACAGTGTATTTTTCATTTGGTCAAACTTAATTTCTGCATGTAGTTTGTAGCATTTACCGAAAACGGTCATCGATAGTTACGTACCAACTTCAATAATGTAATGCACACATAAATTCAATCGATATTATCTTTTCTCTAATACAACAGAAAAAAAAATGCCAAGAGAATTGATCTCTAAGCATTTTATAATGTCACCATTCATCGTTTCTGCATTTTAATGTTACTTCTATTTCAGATACAAATTGTTGATGAATAATCTACCTTATTTTTAACCATTTAAAGTTTATTTATTATAATCACAAAAAAATAGAACAAAATGCAAAACAAATAAACAAAAAGTAAAATATAATTTCTGAACTAAAATTTGTATCAATAATTTCCTTGAATTACCTTTGGAAGTCGGCACAAACGAATTTATTTTAAACTGAAAATATAATTGACGTCGATTTCTAAAGGTATTTGGTGACTATAAAAATAATTTACGGAAATTTGTAGGTTAAAAATTACTTCTTAGTTATGTTTTGAGCAGCAATTATTTAAAAAAAATTGTATTTTTCAGTTAAATTTTTTTTTTGTTTGAAGCTATATTTTCAAAAATTAGCACGAAAAATTTGCAATTTTGTAATATATTTATGGGACAACCAAAGAAGTACGTCCATTCAAACAAAAAATATTTTTAAAATTTGACCTTTATTGACGAAATTAGCAGTGAAAATACATTTAAATAAATGTGGGGCCATTTCCGGTGTGTATAAAAAAATTAAAAATTTCTTTTAAACGTAGTTCAAACAAAACTAAATATTTGGGCGAACGTATGACGTGTTTTTAAGTCGGTTCAAAATTAAGTCGATAAACAATTTATAGGTGTTCTAAACTCTTGATTAAACAAAGAGGGATAAATGACGTCACTTGCTTGTATTTCCCTATATATTACATATATAACTTTGTCTATAAGGGTAGGAAAATAATCTTTAACAACTCAGAGCTTTGTTTTTGAATCAATTTTAATTTCATTTGCGGACTTTATTATGGTATTGAATCTAATAATTTCGTCATCTTGACGTGAAATATAGCGAATGATATATCAGTCAATTACCTAATTATTAAATTCGTAAATATCTCTTGAGGAGTGGAGTAGCTCAACGGTAAAAAGCTTATCTCTGAAGCAAACGGTTCCTTGCTCTAATGTTTAATACGAAATCAGTTTCATTGAAATAGGTGTGCTTAGATATTCACAATTTTTTAATTAAAATTACCAACCGTAAATAATCAGAAACATTTTCTTTTAAATATGGTATTAAACCTAACCAAGAAATTGTTTAAAGTGAAATTAATTACTCGGAAAATCATTATTATTATTATTTTTTCGTTCAAATTAAATATTAATTTTAATTATAAATTAAATTTTTGTGGGCGAGCCAGCTCATAACATATTTCTTTTGATGTTTCAAATACAAACATTAAAATACTAATTTTAAATCATGCTTGTGTAAATAAATTAAAATTCAATATGTCTGACATATACAAAATATGTAATAAAATATATACCTTTTTACATGTCAAAACAAGAAAATAATAGAGAATTATTTATATAATATATCATAATGAAAAAGAGTTAATTGAAGCCACACTATTTATAAAGTAAAAAACGAATTATTTTATAGCATTTAATATATAGGTATAGAGAGTGTCAGAAGAAATGGGTTGTTGTAAAGATTGTTTGAACTAATTTAATTTTATGAACTTTATGAGAATAACAGAAAGGAGAAAAAAAATACTGAAAAGAAACATAAATTTAAAATTTAATATACTATCAATTTTGTATTTTATATACGGTATAAGATTTATACTACAATGTGTATATAATATTCTATAGAGTACAAAAAACTAGTTAATTTTAACATTACACAAAACTTATTTTATTCCATTTAGTATTTAATGAAACGTAAAAGGCATAAAATGTAGAATTTTACAATGGTTGTGAGATATAGGCAACACAATAAACTTATATACATGTTGTGCTTCAGTGATTCAGTGGAAAATCTTAAAAATCGCTTGAAATTTAAACGAAATATTGGCTTCTGGGTTAATATCTCAAAAATTATGTATCCAATCGGTATTGAATATAATCTTTGGGACAGATCAAACCACCTTTGTATATATAATTGGAAATCGAGTACAAAAAAATATACCGCCGGGTTCTTCAACCTGTCAAGTTCATTTTGGACTAAAATAAGTTTTTGTATTTACTAGACAGTTCTTGGTATTATCTACCGTTTGGTATAATGACGACATTCACTTATCAAGCGTGGGAAGTTCTATGGACGATAAACTGAAAAATACATTTTGACAACGAAATACTGATATATTCTCAGTTCTGCACAGGTATTGTCCCCCAACCGACGTGAAAGTATGCTCATATCAAATTTTTCGTGGCTTGGAAGTTTTACGCATCATATTATTTTATTGGAGGAAATATAAAGCTATTAAATATAAAGTATCCTCTATTTTCATTATTTTCCTAAATTTAGTGATATGAATATAAATTTATGGTACTAGTTGTACTTTCAAAATGTTAGGCAAAATTAAGATAACCAACGGGATTTATGGAGTTAAGATAACATAATGAATACACATATTAATAAGATTTTTCTACGCCCTGTAAACTTTGCAAAAAAGCGCTTAGCGGATTAACGAATCAGGCTGATGAAACTCCATTTTTCGTTTGAAATAATCGAAATATGACAAAAAATACGTGGTATTTATTTAAGCCAATAAATGCTACCTAAACACGATAGAACGCATTTTATATAAAAATACTTATAAATTCATAATCAGTATAAAAAAAATTGCATTTAAGTGCCTCATTTTCAAAAATTTGCGCTTAATTACTCCCATTTATAATCACATTACCAAATATCCTTATACTTTCATTTAAACATTGAAAAGTCGTCAGTGAAAAGCCGTGTATCGATTGAAAGCCGATTTATCGGCAGGTACTCGAAATGCTCGAAAAAAATGGATTGAAACGAAAAAGTTTATCCAAACAGTAATGAATAATTTATTTAAATACAACAAAATTATGTATTAAGTATTTATGTTCATGATTTATAAATGAAATCACATTCTATTATTTTTATTGTTCTCTGTTCCAATTTGCATGCTAAAGTGTTTAGAAAATTATTTACACGTTAACACTTATCTAATGATGAGGCAATATTTATTGTTAGAAATAACAAGAATATGAATGCAATATTTAAAGATTTTCTAGTAAAATCAATTTAAACTACAAACAATTGATTTGAATTTGTAATAATAATTTTTGATTTTCCCAATAAGGAGAATAAAAGAACAATTTTCAATCAATCAATTCTTTGTAAAACTTTTTGGAACGTACAAATAACACGAAAACCATAAACTAATATTGTATAAAAAAAATTCTACTTTAAACACAAATACTTTATAGTAACACATTTCTTTCAAAATCGATTTTGTGAGATAATTCAGGTTCGTACAAGTACTTAAGACAGAACTATTTTTGATTTTTAATTTCATACCGGTTTTGTAATTATAATAAAAAGTGAGCACCCGACGGCGAAATTGAGAGATGACATAGTTAAGCATGTAGAGATTTGGAGGATAGGAAAGACGTTAAATAGAAAAAATTGCGTGTCACTGGAAGAACAGAAGCGCCGAAACAGAGTTTATCATTATTATTATATAATTATTTTATAAAATTGTTATATACGTAAAAATTAGTCACACATTTATGTATACGCTAATTAATCTTTCATTGGCTTTTATTATCTTCCCAAAAATTTTGAAAAGCGGACACATTTACTTTATCCGATTTTGTGGACTAACAAATTTGTTTGCTTACATGCAAATATACATTTCACAATTTACACTAATTACAATGTGTTAAGAAGAATGAATGAGTCGGTTTAAATTTCTTTATGAATTTCTCAAATCATATATTTATGGTAAACAAAAAGGATAATTTTGACAATATAAATTATGTATTTAATCCATGAATAGAAGACAAAATCAGGTCTTTCATTTTTCGAGAGGATTTATTTTCATAATATATCTATATGCCTCCATAATATACATAATATAGCGAACAAGACAGGTGCGGTCGTTATAACATTTTAAAATCAAATTATTAGACCACTAAATAAGCTGCAGAATGTGGAAAAGTAGTGGAACAGCTCCGATTATGAACATTCTTATTTTTATATATTCCTTAGCCCTTCAGGAACATTCACCACTCACTAGTCACATGTGCCTTAATTTGAAAATTTAGAAAATTAGGGTAATTAGGGTAGTTTTTGCATACTAAATAGTGAAAGTGCTAAACAAATTAAAAAAAGTCAGAATTTCAGGCAAATCTTATCTCAGATATTATTGGGATCGCTGCTCACGAATACGAGACCAAAAAGTAACTGAGAAGAGTTATTTACCAATTGAAACCACCCCTGGAATTGCCAGAGATTGAAAATAAAATGTAATTCTATTCTAGGGCTTAAATGCGATTATAGCCTTCTTTACTTGTCTTTTGATCATCGATTCGTAATTATCAACCCTACAAACCACTGAAAACCAATTTACGAGGTTTTTTTTTTATCTGTGTCACTTATAGGGATGGTTTTATTGGGGCTAAAACAATCCCCAGTTGCCTTGTTACCTCAAAATTCGTGATCAGCAACCCCGAAAAATTTCTAAGTGTGATTTTTTACTTGATTATTATTATGACTGAAGCAAATATTTTGAAAATGTAGGTTTTTCTAAATACTTTCAGGCCCCGTATACACGTACAACATTCGCTTGTAACGTTACACCGTAACAAACGCGTAACAGCAACGTTTGCCTGGACGCGAACACGTAATACCATCGTATAACATAAGTTGATATGTAACGATGTTAAATTGCGTCGCATGAATTATAGTTAAATTTTAATCGCATCAAAAGATGTAGCTGAATGGGGTTAAGAATAGTTTGGATTGAATAACGCAACATTTGCAAAGACAAGACGTTATTCATTTTTATTTTAATTGTATTTAAGTACTTTGATATGGTGTAGAATGAACAAAATACAATAAAATTTATTGGAATTTATTAACATAAACACGAAGGTACTCTGCTTGGTAAACAGATGGAAAGTTATGCAATACATAACATCGTGACGAATGAATGTGTTTATTTTGTATCGTAACTTCAAAATTATATATTTTAACGATCCTAATTCATTTTCGATTGAGAATCTTTCATCCTTAGCTACGTCACTGACAAACCATCACCTAACCAACCTATTGTACATCGTATATATTATATTCATGATGATGGAGTGGGCTTTAAATAATATCTATAGGAAAACAAAAGCAATATTGTTATGACACTAATTGGGGTAGACGTCGGCAAGTAAACATGCTTTTTATTTAATTAGTTTCACTGTGTGTTTGAATGTGTTTAAGTTCGTTTTTAATACACATCATAATAATACCTGTATATAGTTAATGCCACCTCAAATAAAATTATTTAAATTTGATAAATTTTCAAAATTGTTATTTCTAAATGTATGTATAGAATGAAAGCACTAGTGACTAGAGTTGGGTATAAACACTTCTTCAACCCTTAGATAATCTATTGTAACGATAAGGTACAAATATAAAGGTTAAGTATGCTGTTGAAATTATATTATTGTTCAATAGTGTTTTCCAGAAATTTTCCGAGCATAGTTTAATTTCTCTTTTTCTACATAATAGGCTTTACTTCTAGTGATAAATGATGTATTGTTACTGTCAATATTTCGACTTCGAGCTTTCGCCGAAAATACATGTTTTGTGGGTTCCTGAGTCCAAAGCTTTCAGAAATTCTGCGTGATATATTTTATCGGATTACATGATTACAGTGATTTTCGGTTTTTTTTTTGCATTTTTCTAGAAAATAGTTTCAACGATAACTTAGAGCAAGTAATTTTAAAGTCTACAACTTTTAATTGAAAGACTTCTGTTAGAAAATTCTGATGAGTGAGGAAAATTCAACTAATTATATTGAGCTGCAGACCAAATAGTATACCCGAATGTTGTGTTACGTTGTTTATAACAATTAATTTTCTTAATCTATCTAAAACATTCTTTATTAACTAAAAAAATTATAAAATAAACTATAAAATGTATATATTTTATAATTTGAAGTAAGCTGGAAGATTCGCTTCTTTTGTTTGTTTGGGCACACTTTAATTCACTTGTTTATAAGTTTTGTCATGTTTTATTTTTTACACACGCTCAAATTAAATATTTATAAAATTATAGAATACCCAAGAAAATTCTATGATGCGTCGCACCAGATATTTAAAATCAAGCAGGGTTGTACCGGATCGTTAAAAATAGAGATCCGCGGATAGGGATACGGATATGAATCTTAGCTTGAACTCAAAGCTCAATCAATTGGTGTAATTTTTTTGAAGTCACTACAATAATAGTTGTAATATAAACTATTTTTAATTGGATTTAACAGTATTTTATTGCTGCTACTCTTTACTTAAAAAATCTTATATGTAATAAAACTCAATAATGCAAAATATTCGTTTAAGATCTGCTGGAAAAAAAACGTTACGGATATGGATATGAATCTTTGTTTTCTTGCGGATATCCGCGGTTACGATTACGGATATCTGGAACATCTAAAATGGCTAGTATGTTAAATAACACAATAATTTGTTGACTAGAAAATAAAAGGTTTTAAAAACATTATTAATGAATTATGTTAACAGATTCATTTCTTTGTTTGTTTTGTATTTCATTATAAATAAAAAGTCAACGGAAAAAAGATAGGTTGCCCCTTAAAACGTAAAGGATGAGTTTGATTTGGCCTTGAAACTGCCCCCATATTCGATTTTTTAAATTCGTATTCGGTTATTCTATTTTATGAAAACGTTTTTAAATTTTTATAACGACATAGTTTATGTCAAAATTTCAAATGATTTATCAAAAAAGGTACGTAAATCCATACTGTATTGACTTTGATAGGATATATGATGATATATTCAGTTTAGTCTCCAGAAAATATTGTAAAACAGAGATAGATTTTCTTCGGTAAAGTCGGTAAAAATCACAACAAACTTGTTAAAACTATAAAAAAGATACAGTTAAAATAAAATTCGGTGAGAGCTAACTTAAAATATCTATCGGGGAAAAAAATACTTATAAATACCAAACAAAATTAAGTTTAGTCAAGTACCTTATTATGAAAGTTTTTAATTTAAAATGAATATTATATATAAAAAAAAAAATTGTGTATGGGTTTATTAAATAAATAAACTCTTGAAATACGGTTGTGTAGGACGATATTGTTGTTTAGTGTTTCCGTATATAATACGAAGTGATTTATCGGTTGTAGCATCATCATGTCAATAAGTTGTCTTAATGAATTTTATTTTTTTCCCCCAAATAGTTGCAAAACGTGATTTATGAATGAATGTAATATGTTCTTAGAGTTTTAATCAATCTTGGAAAACATACGGACCGGTTATGTTTATAAATCATTTGATAGGCTTTCTAAAACAAACATTTTAGTCTATTTAGTATTAATAATCTTTTTATATAAAATGATAAATAACTGACATATCAGATTTGAAAACGGTTGGTTTAAAAGCATGAAGTTTTGCTTGAAGGTGACTTATATACGTCAGTTATCACTGAGAAGGAATTTTGACGTATCGATCAACGTACTGCCAAAACGTTTAAAGGAAATTATAAAGCTTAAAACACCACGCGGTCCTATTATAACGTAGGGAAAGCTATAGCCAGGATGTTTTGAAAATCCACCTCCAAAAAGGTGAAGATTGGATTCAATTTCTTAAGAAAGGAAGCCAGGAAGCTTAAAGTTGAGTATCCTGTTATAATATAGCAAGGGATGTATAAAGAGTTCCTAAATGAAATTCCCAGGGGGGTGAGGGTTGAGATTAAATTTTATTATGTTATAAGCGGCCATACGAGTGTTCTTCAAATTCACATAGCATTTAAAAATTTCTCGTGCCATAGTTACATTTTTGTCATTACCACTAAGAATTACTAACCGAAGAACGAATACATCATAATATGTAAAAGTAACAATCATGCACTTAGCGTTTTTGAGGCAACGCTTGTAATAGACCTTAAACAGTCAAAGAGTATTGAGGTATTACTTTATCTTCTCAATCGCGCGTAGTCAAAGAAAAGTAAAAAACCAAAAAGGATAAGTTAAAAACTAAAAAAAGACAAATAAAAAAGCAAATAAAAGTGGTAAAACTGACATGGCCATCTCTCCCGAACATCCCAGGAGAGATGTCCACTCGAGGTATATAGGAAAGTTTTTAATATAATTTTTTTCATCTTAGATTTTGTTTATTACTTTGTTTTATTTTATAGTAAAATGCTTAAAGATTGGTTAATTATATTTGGAAAAATACACCATTTGTTTGATTTGTATAGCGCCTCCTAAAAATTACGGTTATTTTTCCCGGACTTCACTAAATAAATATTCTGTTTTACAGGAATAAATCCAGAAAATTATGTGGTATAAATAAATCCGTCGCAAATATCTAAAACTTTCTAAAAACGGAAAATTATATAAAGATGAATTTGTTGCACATTATAAACACCATTGATAAAATTTATATTAAGTGCAATACCTCGAAATTTAGTCAATATTGTTATTTTCTTGTATATAACTCTCAGTCTATGCTGATTCCAAAAAAAAAAAAAAAAATACAAAACAAATGTAAAAAATATTGTATTCTTTTCCATAAAATGTAACAGAAACGGAAATAATGTTGTTGGAAGAACTAATTTATGATTTGAAAAAAACAATTAAAATTTTAATTGAAAATAATGTATTTTCAACAAATAATTACAGAAATAAAAAATTAGAAAAACTGAAAGAAAATGTCATTACCTTCTTGAATAAATGTTATTTTATATTCTTTGAACGTAACCCCCTCCATTTATTTCGTCTATTATAAACATAAAACCACCGTATTAAAAGAAAGCACAGTAGTGAATCTATCATCGCCATCTTTTTTTCCTTACTACTTTTTTGTTTTTTTTTTTTTTTTTTTTTTGTTTGGTTAAAGCAAACTAACGACATTTTCTTCTACAATTTCTTAAACAGAAAAAAATAAAAAGAAACTTTAAGTGACAAGTCTTTCTCTGTATACGTGTACTCTGTATATTTCATTTGAAACAAGTTTTCTTATGCGAACAGAATGTGAAAATAGTTTCATTAAAATGTTATTCGCGACAAAGCTAATTAAGTTTAAGAAGTGAAATAGTAACTGGAATGCCTAGTTACATTTGGAGTATATTTATCCAAGATAATGTAGACTAATATATATATATATATATATATATATATATATATATATATATATATATATATATATATATATATATATATATATATATATATATATATATATATATATATATAAATGTTGAAGGTAGATACCTACTTATGTTGTATCTGTCTATCCAGGTTTGCTAGAGGTATTAAGAGAGAGTTTCATTATTTCTAATGTTCAAATGATGAAACTCGTCGAAATTTGTATAAACATGATTTTCGGACTGATCACTATAACTATTCACCGTTAAAATTTAAGGCAAAAATTAATTACAGGTAGATACAATAAAATTGCTTCTATAAAAAAGCTCAAAAGAAAACAAAACAAGAGATTCACTTTTGAGTGATTATGGTCGAAATTCTCGACCGTTGTAATGGGACTCTAGTAAAACGTTAAAACTTGTTAAAAATAATTGGGCTTTAGTGCCATTCACTGGAAATGAGATATCTTTACATTTTTGGGAGCCAAGTTATCAAATTGTAGCAGTTATTTCTACGTCTAATATACAAATATATATATATATATATATATATATATATATATATATATATATATATATATATATATATATATATATATATATATATATATATATATATATATATATATATATATATATATATATATATATATATATATATATATATATATATATATATATATATGTATATATAAATTATTTCTATCTCCGACCTTCATATAAATTTTCACAAATCTAAATTTCTTCTAAATCTCTTTTTGTATGCTTTATTACCTTATAAAGTTTGTTTGATTAAAAATTCACAAAATTCAATTAAAATTTCATCTAAAAATTCTTTTCATTTTAAATAGCGTCCCATTTAATAAAAAAACATGCCCGAACAATTACTATGCTACAGTATATCAGTAGATTCGCTTTGTTCTCTGATGAAAAAAACAGTTGGAATGTAAAGTGTAGTGTTTACATTTTTGGACGGAGAAATCTAACTCGAAATCTCAAAATAACAATTTTCATGACAAATCAACCTCAAACAAACTAGGAGCTCCTGTACACTTAGTATTAAACTTACAATTTCTAATGTAGAAATGTAGTAAATTTTTGAATATACCAATTTAAAACTGTTTATTAATTTGCATAAGCCAAATTTCTTCGAATAAGGAGTATTTATATTTGGAAAACTATTTATTTTCGAGAAAAATACACTTCAGTAAAAATAATGAATTCTTCTGCATACTAATGATTTATAGAAAAATTGAATTATCCATGAATACAGATATTAACAAAAGCAAATTGGGTGGATCTTAATAAGATGTTAAAGGAAACACATCGAGATTATTTATATCTTGACAATGATCAAGGATAATATCATACCAAATAAAATATCACATTTCGTATCGGCATTATATATAATGGGCTGCTATCTAATGTCTTTAACTTCTTATACGTAATAACAGTTTTGGGAAAGACCTCGAAGCGATTTAGAACATAAACGGGAATTTCAATACTTTTTTTTTTGAAAATGCAAATGCCAATTTTGTGAGAGCATTTATTCCAATTCCAATAATTATTTTTGATGCTTTTATAGTCTAAATTACCATACTCTAGGCCAGAAACCAGACAACACAGGATATTATCATCTTATACCATTAGATATTATACAATATAAATAAACAATGTCCTTATACTCTTTTTATTATTACAATGTGAACAAACATTAAAATTAAAAGGAAAAAGAAAGGTAAATGCTCTTTGAAAACCATTTCATTTATCTCAGCGTGTCTTTAACAAGAATCATAAACTAATTTTCTTTCTTTACACACTACAGATATATTTTAACCTTGAGATTCAATTATGAGAGATTCATATAAGTAAATGTTTACCTTGTAAAATATAAAACTTGGTATGCAATTTTCATCTGCCAGAAATAAATATGTTTGAATATTTTTTTTATGGCTTGATTTTTGATTATTCCTTCAACAAGGTGGAGACTTCCATGTAAACAAGTTACTTTTGCCAGGTCCTCAGACGAAGCTAGAAGACGGATTTTATAAAACAAAAAAACAGTTACATGAATCAAATTTTCTTTGATCCTTGAAAGTAAAATAAAAAAAATTAAAGAAACATAAATTTTCGGCTTGTAGGTTTGTATCGGAATGCAGAATAGATGCTATTTTTACTTTTACTTTAATACATAAATTAGTCAAAGCCACTCGTTTTTACTGACTCATTGTTCTTTAAATAAGATTTTTTTTTATAATATATTGTTTGAAAGGCAAATTTTCGACAAAATAAAATGCATTCAGATTCCATTTAGTTTTACGATTTTGTGAAAATAAAAGTATTTCTAGTTTGTTGTTTCTAGACTAGTTAAGTGCTGGAAAAACAATTTTATGATGGGATGGCTAGTTTTCGAGATATCCAATCGTTAAATGAATGCTATTTTACAATATACCTCTTAAAAAATTGCAATAAAATGTTTTTATCTACGATTTCTATGCATTTATGTGTATAGAGGTAATTAAATGATTGAATGCATAGTTTTTAAAACATCACCTTAAATTCGCTTCGGGTGACAATTTTTCGAGCACGCTTCAACAGATATATCAAAAACTAGCTCCCCAATAGTAAAATAAATGTTATTTTTGGTTTTCCTAGATCTTAATTATCGTAGGAAACCTAAAAAAAAACTTACAGTAATAAAATTTGATTGAATACTTTGCCGATTTTGATGGTTATTCACAGAATAAAAGAAACGCGCGGCGTATTGCAGTTAGAATGTATTTAATTTCAAACATACTTTTTTCAAACTTCCGGGCATCGTTTTTTTCCAGTGCGCTCTTGAACGAAAGCTGCAGACTAACATTTTGCTGTTAGGTTTTATCAAAATAATTTTTCTACTTGTTTATATTCTTTTCTACTTCTTTGTTTGGTTATTAAAATGAACTTGTTCAATCATTGCTTGAACACGCTATCCTTGAAAACTTTTATATTGAAAGATTAAAACTAACGTTAAGTGAGCTTTATTTTTTTTTTTATTAAATCAGTTTTGCACTTAATAATGTTGTTTTAAATATTCCAAGTTATAAATTTTTATATATTTATTTTATTGTTATCTGGTAAATATTTATTATCTGTCAAAAATTGTAAACATAGTTTAATTTTATAATTTTCTTCCAACACAAAAACTTTATAATATTATTAATGTTAGATAAATAACTCTCGAATGATTTAATCTATGTTTATTGTAATTATATTATTATTCAATGTTTGTTTAATTTACTTTTTGGATAATGCCGAATAAAATATATTTATTATATTAATATATTAAATTTTAAATTAAAATACAACGGAATTCATATATGAATATCCAACTAATCTTTCTTGTACAAAAGCTTCAAAATATAATAAATAAGTGAAATTTTATGATTTTCAATAGACTAATTTATAAGACTATATACCAACGATAACTTATAAAATAAAACATCAGCAATTTATTAGTTCCTTTGTGAAATATATGTAGTAACATTAATATTTTTAATGACTGAAAAAAACTTCAAGGATTTATATTTTGCATAATTCCACTATTTATTTTATAATTTAATAAAAATTAATAATCACGTGACATGTTTTGGTTTGTACAATCATTTTCAAACTCTCATAAAATATATAGTGGAATTATGCAAAATACAAATCCTTGAAGTTTTCTTCAGTCATTATCATGGAGTTCCACAAAGTAAAGCTCTCTTCAATAAATTAATATTTTTATTTAATGTTCAATGTTTTTTTCCTGATTTTGAAATCAAATCGGTAATTTTAATGATATAGAAATTGTTTTTGTTGCAAAATTTGGCAAATTTTTCAAGGAAATACTATAACTTTTGAACGGGACAGAAAATTTGGAAAGCAATTTTGTTTTATTTTTTATTTTTGAGGAGTCGAGTCACCTGTAGCAATTATCCATACAATTTTCATTGAAAAATTGTATTAATATTTTCAAATATTTTCATCTAGAGTCCAAATTAATCTTAATAATTTTTTTTTAGTGGCAAATATTTAAAGAAATAGAATGGAAAAGACCCTTTTTGTATCCATTTTGTTACATACTGTGTAAGCCATATTGTAAAATAGTGCTCTAAACATAGATAAATAGAAAATTGTATGTTTTCTTTGTTGTTCATTTTATGTTTTTCTTATTTTATGTATATATAGATGTAGGTAATATAACTGACTGGCCATGTTCTGTTGTTATGCGACTATTTTCTCTCATAATGATTTTAAATTAATCGTACATTTAGAGAACTACGTGAAAGAATTTTTGAACTATGAAAAATAACTTTGTGAAAAACTCGACAGTTAGATCTACCTTCTAAATTATATAAACTATCGAAAAGAAAACTACTTAGTTTTGCTGTCACAAAAGTGTATTACAGAAGATTTAAAATTTTAATCTTCATATATATTCGTAAAACTTTCAAGCATAATAACGTAATTATTTAAGAGATTTTAAGTTTGGAAGTTGTTTTAATACATATTGTTTGATATATTTTATATAATAAATTCTTACTTTGGCATTATTAAAAATTGTTTTAAGGAACATTATTAACAACTGTTTATATCTAGGAACAACAAAATTGATTCGATGGACTTTATTAGTCACTTTATAGAATTTACATCAGGTTCGTTTGGTTGTCAGCTGTATGCTACCTAGGTTAAAATAATCATTTTTACGTGGTTAGTTAATAGGGAAATATTAATCACAATGTTTTACACTTTTAAATGACCATATCTGTAAAATTGTCTCTCTGTATGAAATTTAATTTTTTATTTATTTTCTGATATTATTTTCGATAAAATATATTTATTGTAATATTTAAAAGTTATATAAAACAGACATTGTAATTTGTCAATTTTATAACCCTTTTATATCTAAGTATAGTAATTTTGTGTTCATACAATAAAATTAAATTATACCTGAATTCATTTTTTTATACCAAGGTAAGACTTGTGTCACAAACTGGAAATACATATTTTAAGGTCGTTACATATTCAAATCGACATAGGGTGTGCCCCGCTTATTCTAGTAATTTTCAGAATTTTACGTATGCGTATTATATTACGTCTAGGTCTACGTCAATTTGCCGTCTAATCTTTAAGACGTTATGAACAATTTTTCGTGGTTGTATACAAAATAAAAAGTTAAAAATAATTTTAAATTGAACTATAAAAAATTTGTTTGTGAGAAATTACCTTTCGAAGTCGGTGATAATAATCATGTCCTTATCTAAGATTGATTCATTGACGCCGACTGAGAAAAGTAAAAAACACAAAGAAATTATTTATAGAAGTTAAATTTTTAGTTCATTTTTTTTAGGTTTTTTTTATTCATTTTTATCTGATGTATTTAACAGTTTATAAAATAACTTTTTTTATAAATCTCCTGTATAATTTTTCTAACCGGAGTAAATCAAAACACTTCTATATTGTTCAATATTATATCCTTAATTTTAAGTTCGAAAACTTTTCCATGAGTATATTCAAAAGAATGTTTTCTAACAGAAAAATATTTTATTTATGAAAATTAAAATACATTTTTATATACAAAAAAGTTTTTCTGTAAATAAACATGAAAAATTGTTGCCCTACTTCGTTTTTCGACTAAGTCGAAATATTTTATTGACATAAACTTGCATTTTCTTTAAAATTATATATTTAAAATAAAGCTTCAATCGAAAAATATTTCATCTTAAAAATATTTGTTTTAATAAAATTTCTCTTTCAAATAATAACAAAAATAAAAAAAAATTTTCTTCATACATTTTACATACAAGATATATACAAATATAGTGATGGAGGTGCAAGAAAATGGAATGGTTGAAAAAAATCATACGAAATCCATATATATTCAATATATATATATATAGATAGATAGATAGATATGGCAACCGGTTATAATATTATATAAACAATAAAATACATTTATTTTTTGATATAATCCGCCTTAGGCACAATCCAATATGCTTATCTAAATAATACTTTAGATAAATAATTTCCTTTTAAATGTACTTTACCATATTATGATTTTAAAATCAGAGCATGTGTATTATGATCCGTGGATTATAAAGTAAGGACCCTTGTAGCTTCTTATTATATATAATACAATATAAGTTGATGCGATCAACCGATTGGGATCAATTATCAGATTTGTATTAAAATATTCAATAGGTAAATAATAAATTAAGGATGAAACTAGCTACTCAGATAACTTAATTCTACATCTTATTTTACAATGCTTTGGGGAAATAATATCGTTTTTTATTAGATTCTTGCATTAATTTTGGTTTTAGATACACAATAGGGGCATCAAAACAAATATAGCACAATAAACAGCCTTGTTAGAACAATTTGGCAGTGTAGGAAGGAAAGTCGTGTTAAAATTTAGAGAACATATCTATGTATAATTTTTAAAAGATTTTGGGTAAACTAATATTTCTGAGAACGACCTTAAGTAATTTTTTTGTTTGTTATAAATTGTAAGCAGAAAATGTAAAATAGATAATCAAAAATTCCATATAGAATGCTATCGGAAGCTATTCTCTATCAATGCCATATGCATGCTTTCATTACATTAATTATTGGGTTTAGTAGTATGACAGAACCACACTTGTTTCAGTTAATTCATGTACATTTTAGTTGATTATACTTTATCATCTTCTGATGATAGAACAACGTACGTACAAACATAAAGCTTCTTTTACAGACAGATATATATATATATATATATATATATATATATATATATATATATATATATATACCTATATACAAATACATAGACACTCTACCATATATCGTAATATATAGTGTTGGTTTTTACTTTTTACTGTTCAACGGAAGTCTCTCATATTATTTATGCTTTTTACGTAGAAACGAATCAGGGAGAATGGATAGAACGGTTGTTACAAGAAATCTGGAACACAAACAATTTTACAGAACGCATTTTACAAACGTTTTTAATACGAACCCAATAGCTATAAAACAAAAATTTATTATAAACCCGTAAAATTTTTTACAAAATTGCGATGTATACGTATATATTTTTGTATGTAATATGAGATCACCAAGGTGCTGAGTGGCTTAGCGGTAATATGTTGGGAATTCAAGCCAATGGTCACGAGTTCGATACCCGCTTTGGCAAAATTTTCGTACAAGCCGAATAAAGTTGAAAATATAATTTCATAAATCACCCAGCCTAAGAAGAATGAATATCTGCTATTTGATTAGGGAAAGAACCATATAGGGACATAATCAGGTCGACAGCCGTTGCAGGTGATTAGTACTGACTACACACGTATATTTTCTTATCGATTTATAAATCGCTTTGCTGGGAATTTAAGTAATTGTTAAATAACTTTCAAACTTAATAGAATGTTTGTTCTAAACCGAACACTTGTTAAATGAATGTTAAACTTTTGAATAAAATAATCTAAACATGCATTGCGATAAATTTCAACATTTAGAGACGACAACTCCTTTTGAATAAGTTTTAACGTATCAAAAAGTTTAAACGTTAAATTTCAGTTTTTAAATTTGGCTTGAATTAAATCACAAAGAATTTGCTTATTATTACATTCACAGAATAAAAAACAAATATTTTCCATGATATTTTCAATAATATATGAGATTTGTGAAATATTCTTGAAATATATTCAAATCTTACATTTTTTTGTGTGAAATCAACATTCCCAATGGCGGATAGCTCTGCTCTCTCTGATTGTAGATCTTTTTATTACCTACAAATATGGCTTTTAACTTTATTCCACAGGACTTGTAGTTTTGCCGGAAATCAAGATAAACCGTGTTTTACTCTTCCCCTTCCACTTCGCTTCTCATTCGCCTTTCATTTCTCTTATATTCTCTTCCGTTGCTAATGGGTACCTACTCTAGTTTTTTTTTTCACTTTTTACCATTTTTAAAAGTTTCTACCCTAATCTATATATTTTTATATTTTACCAGTATTTTTGTGATTTTTAATATCGTCATCGTGCCTGTTTAAAGGTACATCCAATATATATTTCATGCCTCTAATGTAATATTAATCAAACGATATGTAGTAGGTAGGTTAGATATTATTGGGTTTCAATGATTGATCATATCTGTGATTGAACAAAAAAAATATAAGATATTCTATTTTTTTCGCATTATGTTCCTCTCATTTCATATGGAAAAAAAAGTATTTTGTCTTCTTTTTCATAAGGCGGAGGAATATCATTTACATAAATTAATATGTTTTCTTACATCCCATAAGTTTGTGAGTGAAATACATAAAATATGAATATTGAACGATTTCGGATGTTTTCTTATTTAACATGTGATGTATTTGTCAATATTAGCGAATTTATCTGTTCCAGAAGCATAAGCTCTTCATTTTAAATCAAATTAAATGAAAATTTCTTTGTTATTTGGGAAAAAAATCCTGCTAAAAACTATTGAATCTATGAAAGATGTAGCGTTAATAATTCGAAAATTATTAATGTTAACTGAAATTTTTCCTAATATTAGCCTTACGTAAAATTACAATTTTTGTGATGCGTAAATGAAGTATCATCGAAGTATCTCTTAAAAGTTGACTTCTCTGAAGAAATTCTTGGGCTGAATGTTTCTCTTACGCCATCTTTAAAATAACCGTGAAATTTTCATTATTAGTAGGAAACAAACTAATACAATTTTTACTTTTGAAACGGGCATTTTAAAAAATGTTGAATTAGAAATTTGAAAATTTGTCAATATCTGGTTACTGAGATGAAAAGATTTGTAGTTTTTCTGTTAATATATATATATATATATATATATGTGATTTTTACAATTGTTCCGTCAATGACTTAGCAGTTTTTTAAAAAAGTAGTAATATAAAATAGTATTGCCCAAATTTTAAATCGCTATAACCATATCTGCCAACTGTGAGATTTTTGAAATTCTAAAATAGTAGAGTCTTTTAGTCATTTTCAAGATTTTGGTCTTTAAGACTTCAGCCACCTGAAAATCTTCTCTTCTGAGAGAAATAAAAACATTGCAGAGATGTTGTATATATAATTTAAAATGTACATTTGACCGTTTTTTTTTCTACAATAAATAAAAACTACACGAAGTACGTGTGAACAATATAATTTAATTAAAGAAAATGTGATAAAAATTAATCTACGCTTGCATAAAAGAAAATCTACCATACTTAAAAAGCTATATTAAAAAAGATTGATGAAATCTCCGTATAACTTCAGTATACACGAATAACGAATAAATAATAAAATGGATTTTTCTTTGATTTGAATTCCCGGCCTATCACTTTAAGTTCTTCGATTTTAAATTACTTGAAAACCATCACTTTATTTTATATATATTGTAAAACAACACCATCTATTAAAATGATTTTGTAATCAGGTTTGAGTTTTAAGTATGGGTGTAAAAATAGAAAAAATAGTATACTATAATATCATAGATGTTGTTGACATGCACAACACAATGTGAGTTTAGGAAAAACAATAATGACTATTAATCCATATCGCTTATATCTATGCCTATACTTCCACATGATTGTAGAGTTTAATAAATGGGGAACCGCAACCGCGTGATTATAATTTTGGTGTAGCCGGTTACTTCGTTCTTATCCAAGCTACAGAGTGATAACACGCAACCTCCTTCCTAAGTAGTTAAAGGGACGAAAGTATTAGAGCCTGTACTCACTTGGCCACTGAACCGAATAATTAGACTTCCACATGGTTAGTCAACATAGGAATAAATTTCCAAACATATGGCTCCGACAGTTAGTAGTTTCTCTTTTCTAAGAGGAACGGACATGTTCACATTGCGCATGCAGAACAAAAAACATTACCAAAACAGGCTTAGCCCATCGGATAATAGGAAACAATGACATATTATCTGTTTCACTTTGTCGGATGTACTTCCACTTATAGAAATTGACCATATAGTAATAATGTAGTAAAATTTGCTGAATTTAAACAGATCTTACAATATTAGCATGCTGAACTTCTAAGAAATATTCCTGCACCAATTTCATGTTCACAAAATGATCACGTGACAGCTTTGATCTATTTTTGAAATCTTACTTGCTATACGATTTATTACATTAAAAAAAGTTACTTGTTGAATTAATTATCTAAGTAAACATTTTTGTATTACAAAACAACGGAAGATATTTTTTTCTTGTTGTCTTGGATACTTGAAAATATCAATTGATCCGTATCATAATAATCTAAAATCCGTAGACAGGCGAAGGACTATAAGAAGAGAAGCTTAACCAATAGTTTGATTTGAGATACTTCTTATTATAATCTATATACAGAGGTATTGCAGATAGAACTTACTAGCAGTAAAGAGAAGACATTTCTCATTCAAGTAGAACGTAAAAGAGTGGCGACCATCTTAGCTCTGATATCAGATATCGTTCTCAGTTATATTATTAAGATGTATAAAATTACATTAATTGAAACAGTCAAGACAAAAAATTTCACAATTCTTTTAAAATTATTTTTAACTAATGATATTAACATTTTTATGTGGATATATTCTAAGAACAAAAGAATATCAAATGAATGAAACGCGGCAAAAAAAAAAAAAACCGTACTGATTAAATTTTTGAATAATAAAATGTAAAAGTAAAAATCTTAATAAAACGTAATCTTTAATCTATGTTTTCCGTATATATTCAGAATTCATGTAAAGCTGAAATGAACTGTGTTCACTTCCATGCGTCCATAGAATTTACTTGGATTGCCTGAGGATTTTCAAGTCTGGCAAACATATAAGTTTTAATATATGATAACTTCCTGATATTACTTTGCCATAAATAATTTCAGTTATAAATTGATAAATAATTCATTCACTTTTTGTAATTTTTAATCATATTATTTTGTATTTTTAATGTTACATTTGTTCATACAGTTTGGTTATGTAACAAAACAAGTCAATTTTTAAAAAGACAATTTAAGTAAGACCCGAATATAATAAATTTACATAGGTAAAAAGGGAAGATTTTGAGAGTTGACCCAACAAAATGTTAAACTAAGCTCAATACTAAATGCAATTCGTAAATTAAATTAAAATTGATTCAAAATTAATAAGTTATAAGCTATTAAAGATTGTTTTCCATCTCTGCCTTGAAAAAAAGTTTTATGGGTGATTCTACGATAAGCGGTCATCATTTCTATGGAAAAAGCTCACGACTTATCACTATGGAGATAAAAATGTATGGCGTCATTTATATAAATTTCTTCCTTGTTATTTAAGGTTTTAAAAAAAACCTATTTTTTAAGGTTTTTAAAAAATAACTTCAAATTAATGTTCGCGAAGTAAAGACGCTTCAATTGAAGTGATACAATCTTTGCGCCATGATTATCAAGTGATCAACAATGTGTGGCCCTACATTACTTTCTTATTATATTTTCTTACTTCACCGAAACTTGGCTCCTATGGATAGGTTGTAGCGAACATTGTTCCTAACATGATAACAAACCAAGATCAAAATGAGAACAAACCGTTATCGAATCGTGAACGGCATTATAATATGGATCGACCATTTTGTTTTAATTTTGATTACTGAATTTATGTACCGAACATTAATGAATCAGGTAGAATAATGCGTCTCTGAATCCAAGAGAACAATCATAATGTTTCCATGTCATATATTATCAACAAAATGTCGAATAAAATACATTTATTTATTCAACGTAAAACGACGGAAGTTAATGAGGAGAAAATAAATATTCTCATTCCTTATCAGTTTGTTTTTTTAAAAGTCTTGATCTGTTGGTTACAATATTATTATTTAACTATACTATTTTTTTTTTATATATATTTAAAACATCAACCGTTATAAAATTTTAAATTAATGATGTTAAAATTTTTAATGAAACTGTAGACCTTGCAAAAATATACAAAAATCTTTATTATTAATTTTGTTTAATGATAGTAATTTTAATATACCATTTATTATAATTTTTTAGAATGATATGGTTTCAACAGAATCGTAGGGATATATATTGTGACAATGATAATAAACTGAACTGTAAGAAAAGTATGACAACAAACTGTGCGTTAGAAAATAACTACAAAGAATTGACTAGTGACCTACATATATTTATAACGAATTTCGGAAATACAAGGAAGAAATAATATTTGATTTGAATATTTTAATATATTTAAGTTCTAATAGTAAATTTTTTGAAAATAATGTATTTTTTTTTAAGGCAAAACTTTAAAGATAAAATACGAAATCATGTGCGCAAGAGTTTTTAAGTTCCAAACAAACAAATAAACATATTTTTGTGTAAAATTTTTTATCAGGATGTTTGGTCCAGGATGAAATATCCTAAATATATCTAAAAAGTGTGCCCAGTTATTTAAAATAAATGTTAATTATAAAAAATTTCCCCAGTCCATTATGTTTTTGTTAATCCAAGAACCCAAAATAAACTACTTATAGTAAATAAAAATAATTTAAATTCAAATCGCGCGCAGGACCTGCGTAACTTTTTGAAATATTGCAAATAGAATATCAATTTAGTGAACGTCATTTCAAGTGTAATAAAAGTTAATTATATTTTTGGAAAATCGTAGAATTGTGAAACTCACAATTTTGATTGTCGTGGTAAATAATTAGGGTACATGGATGGCTAAATATTCTTAATTACTTCAATTGAAGCGTCTTTATTTTTTGAACAGGATGTTATGTTTTTTATCTTTAAAAATTAGCAAGATAAAGGCATTCAAAAAGTCTAATTAATTAAAGAGAGCGATATATCTACGTATGACGTGAACTGTTAGTATCTCCATATAAATTACATGTTAAAAATCGTTTTCAAGAAAGACACAGAAAAAAGAAATTGATAATAACTTCTTTGTATTTGAATCAATTTTAATCTAATTTCTAAGTTTTGTTATAGTATTGAGTCTAGTTTCACATATTGATTTACAAATTTTTAGCAGTGTATTTATCAAAGACTTGATAAAGTGTGGTGAAATGCACCCAGCAAATATATTTTTTCCAGTTTTTGACAATCTGAATAGTTACATTTGCATTTAGAAAATTCGTAAAAAAAGTAATCTAAAAAGACTTTTTAATATTCTGGTCAGTTAATCTCGTTAAACTCAAGTGTAATAAAAATCTTTTTATACACAAAAAGCATTTACTATTTATATTTGTTGGTAATAAAAAATTATTGAAATAAGAGAGAACCAGACCAAAAAATATATGTGATTAAAATACTAATTAAACAATTTTTGACTAATACATGGAAAACACAAAAATTATTATGTATGTACATTTTCATTTCACGGATGAAAAAGCATTAAATAAACAGTTTTATTGAATAGGCGATGTTCAAAAACTGTGATGTGTAGATGTTTAAATTGTGGGTAAATTTTATTTATGGATCCACTGTCTAAAACTGTTTTCACATTGATCAAGTTTTTTAGTCAAGTAGCAAGTAGTTTAGTTACGTGACGTGTGTTAACAGCAACATTTTGGTCAAGTGTTTAGTAGTGTTGTTTAGTTAAGAAGCTTAGTGAAATTCTATTTCTTGCTTTCAAGTAGTGCATTCACCACTCTTAAACAATAAACAAATGTTCCAGTTACTGTCATATACAATTAACAGTTTGTGATATGCATATCCATATTTTGGATAACGGATATCCGGTTTAATCACGAAGCATACAAAATAGTTTTTACATTTATTATTGAATAATATCACAAATTTAATTTAAAAAAAAAAACGAATGTCAGTCATTTTGAAGGTTGTGGGGACAATCGGCAATTTTACTATAAAAAAGAAAACGGGCTACTTTTCAAATTTTTGTTGATGTTTCATTTAACATAACTAGGTCATTGAGACATTTTTAGCAGAATTATATAAAAACAAATTTGTTAATTAAGTTTAAAATAAAAACTTCCCTTAATAATTTTGTTATTGTTAGCTTCGTTGAATTCTTCAACTGGTTATCCACTTAATATGGATGTAATTTACTAAAAATATAATCATTTATATGATTCAAAATGAAAACAAAAAAAATTTATTATAAAATATTTCTATATATTTATTATATTATATATTATATATGTATTTATTGTGTACCATTTTGAATGCAAACAATTTTAACAAAATATAACAAAATTCGCAATAAAATAATGAAACTTAACAACCTGCTCTTGAAAATTCAAAATATTAAAATTGTATAAATATTTAACATTTTGTAAATTGTTTTTAGGGAAGAAGCAGCATCGAAAGTATCGGAAAAAAGCTGAAAATTATTTTTCCATCATATTTTTTGATTTTTTTTCCATATTTTTTTATTTTCTATTATACTTATCTAAATGTATCTAAATATATAGATTGGGTTTCACCATTTTCATAAACCTGGAGATATCACCAAACATAACTACCTAAATATATTTCAAATGAATTACCTGAATGTTAGCGGTAACTGCAGGCTTGTGGAATAGTGTTATCCAGCTATCGTATTGCCTAGAAACATCGGATACGTCGTATAAAAAGGGTATACAGAAAAAAAAAGTGGCTATATTTTTTAAATAATGTTAGAGATTGTAGACAAATCAAAATATAAAAATATCATTTAATTTTTGTGCCTGATGTTTAAATGCCATAACTTTATCTGAAAGTTAACAATAAAATAAATTCTTTATAGGGTGACCTTAACTTAATCTTAGAAAAAAAAAACAAAATAAATTAATTGTTGAACGCAAGAATATTATATTTAACGATATGGTATTTATTTAATATGCCGACAACGTTTTAAGCCATTAAGAAAATGGACTACAAAAAAATATTTTTATATTTTTTTGTTTTGTACATAACTTTAGTTGTTAATATTTTATTAGAGCAATAACATTAACATTAGTTATTTAATAATATATGTGGTACACGATATGGGAGAAATATGAAATAAGGGATCTTATATAAAAACGCAAAGGTTTTATTAATATCAATATGTTTGGGGCACAGCACCTCTATTAGATAATGTCACACAATATGTATATTGGTTCAAGAGTTGAATACTTAAACCAATGATAAACAAGTTGAAAATTTTTAAAAGAAAACATCTTATTATCTTTTATTCATTATACCTTCAATTTGGTAATGTCTAAATTAAAGACAAAAAATAGGGTACTTTCGGTAGGATAAAAAAAACAACAAATTTTACAAAAATTAAAATTTATCTATAGAAATATTTTTAAATATTCAGAATTTGAGTCCTAAAAGCACATGATCAATTTCCTAAAAATTAAAATTCGATATTTTTTTCTGTATATCACGTGACCTCAAACAATAGGCCACCATGTTGTGACGTCATTTTGTCAAAAATTATAAGTTGTTATTTGTCCGTTCAAACAGTTTTAATTAGTAAATAAATGAAAGTATTTGGTCACCAAAATTGCAGACGCGTTTTTACAGGAATAACAAAAGATTTAAAGTTAAATATAATATGAGAATGGCAAGAAATCGTGTTAATTTTGAACAAAAATATTTGTTTTGTGTGACTCCCAGCTTCCTTATTTTTCTAGGGTCTCGAAAGGTATAATATTGTTTATAAGATAATAATATGCTACTCGCATAAGGGATTCACCCAAAGTGTGTCACCTGAAACATACTTTTTGTTTAATCCAAATACTGATTCTTACTTACTGTAACCAAATTTCATTACTTGAACGTATATTTTACTTAATATGGACTTCTCCAAGCCATTAAGAAATTATTTAAAGTTATTAAATATTTCGTATTTTGTTGAACGTGGTTAGAGTTAAATCAAACAAGATTTTATGAATACGAATTATGTACATTTAGTCAGTTGTTTCTTTATTGTATTCTACCAGAAATTTATGATAATTTCAAACATTTTATATGCAATTTATAAAGTTATATAATATTTGTGTACTTCAAATTAAACATACTGATTTTATACTTATGTGGGTGGACTTGGTCACTTGCATGCATTGTTTTAGTTAATACTTTTTGCAAAATACAATAATGCAAACAATCAGTTATGGATCCAGCAAAAACTTTAAAAACTATTAATGGTTTATAACCAGGGAATGCATAATTATAATTTGGTATATTAAATTTAAGTCCGTGGATAAACAGTAGCAGATTTAGGTTTGAAGACCCCCTGATCCCGAGAAGGTATGGCGCCTTTTTTCTTTTGTAACAGTAAATATATTGTGACATGAGGCTGGTCACCGGTCAAATGACGCCGGACGGAACCATTGGTTCAAATGACGGAAACATTGACCGGATTCTTAAGTTTTTGGATGCGAGCGGCATTACTGGCCCAGGTTGGGATTCGCCGCGACCGTGGCACCCTGACGGAAGCCAGTAACTCGAATCACTGCAGCTCGAGTGCGCGGAGTTTGAATTAAATATACGCTAGGCTTAAGTAGTTTAAGTTAGATTAAGTCTGGAACAACGAAAGGAGTAGCCATAACCCGAGAAGACAGCCAGACACCGCCGTACCGCAGGAGGTGAGCCAACGAGAGGAGGTTCGGTGAATCCGTCCAGCCGGACGGAGAGAAAAGTACGACGTTTGAATTCGCCGATTTATACCGCCGTTAAATTAAATTTTCAATGAAAAATATTTAAAAAATCTAAATTCGTAAATAAATAATATGCTATCATTAATTATTTTAACAAAGAAATTATACCCTCAAAATGGTACTATTTTTCGATAGTAACAGCGCAATAAAATAAACTTTAAAAGTTGGTCTTACGCCCCTCAAAATTTGCCTCCCTAGACCCGGTCCTCACTGGCCTAAGCTAAATCCGACACTGTGGATAAACAAAAGCCGTCTACTGAGTGCTATGAATCCATGACACATCTTTTTTAGTCGAAACATTTAGTCAATTTTTATTCACCACATTGAAAATTTTTCCATTTGTGCTCTAAAAGCATACTCGACCTTCGTGCAATAACGTCTCAAAATATATTATTTTAATTTACAGTTTTGTCATTTTGTCAAAATAAATTACAATACATAATACACAGAATTGCGCTGACATTTTTGATTAATTACTTATAATTATACACACATTATCCTTTTTGTGATGGAAATAAAATAATATTTTTTTATTAGATAATTAAAAAAAATTTTTATTTTAGTGTTGTCATTTTTACTCCCTTTCTTTTAACTCGTAGTGTCTGTGTGTCGTTGGTTGTTTGTCGAAAAACTTTATATCGAATTTTATCCCTTTCTCCGTGATTAATCGAGTTGAAAATTTCCAGTCAAACTCATTCCGACGATTAATTTTCATTTAAAAAAATTAATAATATGTACAGTCTAAAATTTGTCACGGTTTTACAGCAATTTTTTCTATGAATTCTATTTTCCTAAGTACGTTATCTAGATAATTAAAATGTAGACAATTGAAGCTTTAATAGCATGTTCTGGATTAAAAAAGTGAACAAATAGTTAAAGAATTTGCAAAATTGTTCAATTGAGCTTCAATGGAAGTTCTAGCAAATGAAATTTTAGTTTCTCAAAAACAAACGAGTTTTGCTTGATATGTTTTTTTTATAAAGAGATTTTAAATTCAAGCTCAAAGTCAAATTTTTATCACATTATTACAATTCGTACATATGCTTCAAGGCTTTATACTCAATCATATGCTGAGTATTTAAACAATAAATACCTTTGTAAGTTATCGTTCTTTTTTATTTAAATTTAATCATCTTGTTTCGATCGTTTTTCGCTTAAATTTTGTTTAAGGCAGTCGGTTTTTCGATTTGTTAAATAATTTATTGAAATCCATCCAGCCTTTTGGAAGATCAGAAATTTACAAACATACATATGTGCCCGTAATATATACGCCTTTCTTCTTTTGCAGTTGGTATCGCCAAATGAAACAAAGATTCAACTCAGTCCAACGAAAAATAAATTTCATTATTTAGTATTTACTTGAAAAAGTGCATATTGCACACTCATTACTTACTGAATATAATACCCTCAGTTCAAATAACCCAATTTTTTTCCTCAAACCAATATTGTATTAATCTTATGCAAATATTCAAAACCCATATGCATGTTCACTGACAAAAAACCATCAAAGGATACAGATTATCTATTTGAACAAAACGTTATTCGGTTGAATACCACCATTATTATTGTTCTATATACATATAATAATATAATATGTACACACATATGTACGTATTTATCAACCAATAAAAAGTTGATTTATTGTTGTTGGAAATTAGCAATAAACAGTAAACGAAAAACTGGTATTTTCCGTCTTTTTTTTTATTGTTGCAAATAATAAGAAGAATAGAAGCGTAAAGGTATTTTGATTGATAATAAAACTAAACCCTCTTTTAATCTGGAGTTATATTTTCTTACTATTATTTATCATTTTGATGACTAATGTAGAGTAAATTCGGGGAATATGGTGTTTCATATACGATTTTTTGTTAAAAAAACGCAAAAATTATGAGATAAAACATTTTTCTTGGTTCATTCGGTCTTAGAACTTAATTATAATGAACAATTATCAATTAAACCTAATTAGCTTCAAAATCATAGCGTAAATAAACATTTTTTAGCTGTAAATTAAACGAGCCATATTCCGCACCATAACAAATAAAATCAAAAAATAAATCTAATCTAATAAAAGTAATATCTTTGCGCTGTTTTGTAGAACAACATTCGGGGAAAAAGCCTCCGTTTGATTTAATCTCAAGTTCTTCTGGTAATGTAGGTTTTCTTCCCAACTTTGTATTAAACCCTCTACAAGCTGGTAGATTTATTTTAACTGCCAAGCTGCTTTATTTTATTGAGCCTATTTTCTTATTCTGCTCATCTTCGATTACTGTTTTCATTGAATTCTTGCACTAAGCGAAAAGTTTTCTCTTTAAAAGGAAAAAATACCAATATGTCGAAAAATTATGTTGTATAAGTCGAATATGGCGTGTTGATCAATATAGACTAAAATACTCGGGTCTACTTACTGGGTAAAATAGCAGCACAATAAGTAGCATTGATATGGGCAGAATACATTAAACAGGAAGCTCTAAGCGCCCGAATAATAACAGCTGTTTTAGTACTGGTAATGCCAAACTTACGAAGACTGAAGCGACAGAATACGAAATATTGAAAGAAATAGACTCATTAATGATAGAATTCAGCATTCAATACCAAATGAAAATTGGAAATACATTCTTCAGGCGCAAAAGAAAGAAGAAAATGACAATAAAGAAATTAGTACAATCGTGAGAAGTATCAATGACTACATGACCACTACTTGATATTCATGGATACAAAATTTTCATTAAAAATGAAACATAAGAAAAAAAAACCAATGCCCGAGAATACTGACTGAGGAACTTAAAGAGAAAGAAGTTCAGGAAAGATATACGGAAGCACCAAAAAGTAAAATAAGACAACATACAAGAACCCTAATAAACTATACAAATAGATAAACACAAGATCGAAAATACTCAAAAATAGCATGATAGAAGCAGTAGAGGAAACTTGGGCAAAAGAACTGTCACGAAATTTTCTTATAAAGAATAAGTTTTCATTAAAAAAATTAAGTGGCAACTATGAATAAAGAAACTATCAAAATTACAAACGATAATTAACGCAACTTAAAAATATACATAAAATTTGTTCAAGGGAAAGAAAACCTGATATAAATTTGATCATATTTCTAAGAATGATATAATTTCTGAGAGTAATACTTTAAAATTGAATTTTGTGATTTAAAATTTATTAGACATAAAAGAATAACATTTGATATTTTAGTAAAAAAAAACTTGAAGAGGAAAAAGGCTTGAAAGGAAATGCCGCACAAGCTCTGCAATGATTTGTTCTAGGAAATTGTAGAATTAATATGTTAGAGACCATATAAATGATGTAATAACATTTTTACAGTTTTCTTTTATGATTATATTTTTCTCAAGGTAATTTTTAGATCAACTGCATTTGTTTTGAGACATTATTCGTAGCATATTTAAGTCTATTGTAGTTATGGAGCTAGGAACGAAAATTAATATAACATATACCTAAATTTATGGTTTATCTACTAGTAAATACGAGTAAATATTTAGACTAGTAATGCCCTTTGTAATTGGGATATTGTTAATGGAACACCTGACTGTTGAAAAATATTTCGAATGAAGTTCGAATAATATTTTGCATTATTTAACGGTCTTACAGCGGTTACAGTGAATATTCGCACTGTGCATCAAAATATTTTCAAACAATTCTATGGTTACGAAATACTAGTTTATCAATCCAATCATATATAACTCTGTGAATGTTGTATTATCTAACATAGGAAATTTCTCAAAATTTATTAACTTATTTAAATTATTAATAGAATTTCTTCAATCATTCTTACAATTTTCAACCAAATTACTTCAATTAAATGTCTTTTTTTTTATTTTTTAATAATTTTTGTTTGACATTTGCTATACAATTTACATGCAAACAATTGAACAAATAATTATATTTTCTAGAATGTTTGATAAAAAATTTTAGACATTTGAGCGTATTAATCGATTCAGAAGTTCCACGTACTATGCAAAATGTTCAAACGTTAGCTGCAGCACTAATTTTATTACTTAATTATCATGTATACGGTAAATGGTCAATGGTACATTAGATCGTAAAAAATGTTTTTTAATACTATGCAAACAAGTAATAAAATTTATAACTTGTAACTTGTATGTGTGTAGGAGGTTATTGTTTGCTCGGTGTGTAGGAACAAAAAGTAAAAAATAATTTCATTTTATGTACAACCACAAACAATTCAATTTATCCTTTTACTTCAGTATAAGGTGGTTTTAATATTACAACACAAGAAATGAAGTATTGTAATTCAGTTAGGAAAAGAATGTATTTTACAGTAGAATTCAAAAAAGTTTAAAAATATATGATATATAGGTTTTATGTTTCAAGCATTGAAACATTTAATATTTTTTTCATATAATTGAAAATTGTAAAAAAATAAACTTCTAAGCCTTAGATCACTTTAAGCTAGGAGTATAATTCTGCAAAAGAGATGTATTTGTAACAGAAAAAATTTTATCGTTGCGATATATACTCACATAAACAAAAAACGCGACGACCTGAATCTTTTACGCTTACATACATTTATAATATTTACTAATTTGATTGTGTATTGTATAATTTTTTTCGTTTAAAATGAATTTTTTAGATACATAAACAAAACGAATTCTGATAAATAACTCAACACAACCGGGTATTGAATGTTTAAGTAGGAATAAATGTTCAAGGCCTTTTTTATTAGTATACTTATTTTAGCCTTACCTTACAGTAAAGATAAATAATGACGTAATAAAGAATATTTGTGACATTCTTAAATAGTTTGTTTTTGTTCCAGTTAAACATATATTTAAACATTTTACCTGTATTACGCTATTATTTAATATTCTACCATTTACTATCCATTTCTCATAAAAATAAACTTTACTATTATATTACGGAACGTAGTGAGGTATCCATCTGTACTATATATATTTGGTTCCTTATAACTTTCGAACGTGTTGGTTGATTTTAATGAAATGGACATATGTCATATTTAGAAAATATACAGTTAAGAAAAAATACGTTCCTCTTAAAACACCTTCCTTTTACACGTACTAGAAAGATAGATTTTGAAATCAAGGTGAAGTGTAACTGCATAAGGCAAAATAAGAAAACTTTAATTTTTTTGTTGCATCCTCATTTTTTTGGGCAAAAATCTATAAAAGTACCAACTTTTTTTCATGTCAGCTAGAACGATGTAGTTTTTTGCAATCATTGTGTAATGGAATGATTTGGGTAAATAAGATAATTTTTATAGACACTTCGAAAACATCTAACATCCAAATAACCTATCGAAGTTGACCTGGTTAGGATCGTTGGAACTAGGTTTATTATTACACTTTTTAATATTTAAAAAAAAAATTATTATTTAACGATAACTAATTTTACTTTTTTCATCGCAATTTCTTATTTCAAATTGAAAATTGGTAAAAACTAAAATGTTCTGATATAATAGCACCCTTTTGAAAAACCAACATTTAGGTAAAAATTTTCTTTCCTTCGATATCGGAGACCAAACTTATCATTATTAGATAGGTACTTGAAACCATCGCCCACACTAAAATTTCCTTTTTATTTTATTTTTGTTCCATGTTGCTCCAACCACTAATAATATTATATACTTATTTTTTACCATAAAATAGATAATAGAACATTCGAATATTCATGAAAATGCTTGCACGTAATTCTTCACGAATATTTGTTTTTGAAGAATGTTCTAATAAAAAAGAAGTATAGTTGAATGAAATGAAATTAAAAATGTGAGTAAATATTTAGACATGTTGGCAAAGCTATATATGTATACAAAATGTGCGTTGCGTATAAACATACATATAATTTCAAATTTGATTTAGGTAGGTAAGTCATTTGATAAAATTTATACAATTAGAAAACCTTAAGATTTGATTAGTTAAAAAAATAAAAATCAATTTTTCTAATTACTTTACGTAATAAGAACAGAATTTAACATTTGTCTGTTAATTTGATAGATGGTTGCTAAATTTACAAGGGTTAAGTTTCAATGATAATTATGAGTAAAGTATCTTCAATCTGTTATGTTCTAGAACTCTTTTTACTTTAAACAAATTTTCGATGTTGTAACAAGATTATCATGGTGACATATAGAAAAACAAACAGGTAGACGGACATTGAAAACTTACGTATTATATGATTTTTATTAAGGCTTCTATGAAAATGTGGTGACTATCTGCAATAATTTTTGATCGTTACAAATTTTGACCTAAATTTATAGATCTTCATGTAGGATAAAGGAAAAAATACAAAAACAAGAGTAAAACAGGATTAATGTTAAGATTTCTTTGGTTAATTATTATCGCTAAAATTTCAATCTTAGTATCCATAATAGTCCTGGTGCCTCACATCATACCATGCCATTTATAAATACACTTTTACAAATTTTTATAGACTTTTTTCTCAACGCGATTTCTTAAAAGTGGGGAGTTTTCTTTTACGGGGCCCATAAAATTGCAAAATCTGATTAAACAAAGATATTAATACTGCATAGTGACGTCACCATTCAGTATTCCAATATAAAATGAATCCATCGTTTTAAAGCGAGACATAGAAAATAATCATTGACAGTTTATAATTTCTCCATTTTTGTATCAATTTTAAATTAGTTTTCGAATTTTATTTTGTCATTCATACTACTATCGCATTGAAACTGTGAAATATAGCAAATTTGACATCAGTCATCTACTCTAAGATTGAGGCTCTTACCTCCTTGTAACTTTTTCAAAATTACATTTTACTAAAATGTCTAGCCTTGTGAATAACCTAATTATGAATGCTTACACTCACAATCAGTTATGATACTCATACTACTGATGTATATAATATATGTATTTATTTATATATATATATATATATATATATATATATATATATATATATATATATATATATATATATATATATACATATATATATATATATATATATATATATATATATATATATATATATATATATATATATATATATATATGTATTTATTTATATGTTTCCAACTTTGACATTTTACTCAGTTAATTAACTCTTTATGGTTCATGTAACGTGTGTGCTGGCTGGGGCTCTGCTCATACAACTCATAGTATTTATTATATACATTTCATATTATATATTATAATATGTTTTGTTGTACAGACTAGGTACTATGTGCGTAATGTATTTAAAATAAAATGTTTTTAATAAGTGAATGCATTCATTAACATTTGAAGTGCTCTTCCGTGCTTTATACTGTGCTTATACAAGTGTACTATGTGTATATGTTACAGTTAAAGCATGGATTTAGGATAGATCTGTAGGAAAATACAAGAATTAAATTTGATAAGTTTAATGATAATTATGAATGTATTTTAATTTCAAATTTATGTTTTTTAAAATATGCGATTGACGAGACCTCTATTCGTCAGTATAGGTAGTCAAACGTACGTGCCAATGATGGTACAAGAACCTTAGGCGCCATAGAATATACACGCGAAATGTAGTCGCCATGTCCTAATAATGTAACAGTGTACAATAAATAAATTAAAATGTATTAATTCGAATAAACTATTGTATATTCTATTTAATTACTTTTTTATTCGAATTTTTAAATTTATTTATGGAACACTACATAAAATGTTACATTATTACGTCATGTCGCCTTCTTTTATATTTCGCGTTTATATTTTATGGCGTCTAAGCTTCTTGTGCCATCATTGGCACAGGATGTCTGACAACCTTTAATGACCAATAGAAGTCTCGTCAATCGGAAATTTAAAATATCATAATTTTGAAATATCAGCAGAATTATCAATTTCAGTATTGTGTCTTCCTATTCAAAATCCATAAGAGCCACACTATAATACCGTTCACAGTTTGTTCTTTGTCCGATCTCGGTCTGGTAAAGTTGTATCATTTTCACATTCAATCATCTTACATAGATCAGTCTTGAATCGTCAATTATCCAAGTCTGATATATTTGGCTTCTAAATAAATAATAACATTAGTAAATTTTTGTAATATTTGGGGAGAAAAAATATCATTGAACTTTTCGAATGAAGAATTAGTAACTATAACTCTTATTCTTTACGAAGAATTTAATACGTAATTAAAAAGAAAACATAAAGCAATGAGAAGAATTTGGGTACTAACAAATTATTACAATGAAAAACGGAAGAATAATATTACACCGTCTATTCTCATTGAATTAATGATGAAGAAAAAGATACATGATTGTATTTATAAATTAATATTTATATTTTCACTTTATCGAAAAAAAAAACTATTTGAAGAAGTTTTTCGACAATAATTTGTAAATAAAATATCATTAAGTTGTAAAATTGTGTCTCATTATTGCCGCAATGACGCATATTTAGAAATATCACAACTTTAATATGTCATGTCAATTAAAGTTGTAAAATATTTTAATAAAATACAGTAATTTGATAATCATTTTACTGAATGAATATTACGTCCTTCCCTTTTTACAATAAATAAAAAATAACACAATTAATAGTAGTATACAATTGTATAGTTTTTGGTATTTACACTGGAACATAATTGAGATTTTTTTTAAATCAACAATACGCGACGTTGTCAAACGCTTTCTCTGATATTAACATAACGTCAATTATTATAATAATTGAATAATTACATAATTATATAATGATAATTCCGTAACATGATTAAAAATATCCTATTATTTAAATATAAATAAATTTTTTTTCGATTATAAATCATCATAATGTAGTATGACTCTAAAAATTTCTTTAGTACTTGTAGTTTAAGAAATGGGTAGTATTCAACTGACCTCTTTCAGACCAGTTAAAAGAATGAACATTTATTATTATTTAAGAAATACCCTCCTATTTTGTTCATTGTTTTGGAAAATCAATTTAACGAAATTATAGTGTTTTTGATAAAAATTATATAGAGTATTTAGGATCAGAATTATTCAAAAAACTATAAAATGGATACTTTTCATTGAAAAATTAATTGGAAATTTTTTATTTTATACAATTTGTTCAACATTTTGTATCTTAGAACAAAGTTAAGTCAGTTTCTGTACTAAAACTTCTGTGCATGTAAGCTGTAAGTTGAAATTACAGTTTCAGCATTCTTATCATAGAAAACATTTCTACAGTATCCTTGGAATCTAACTAGGATTAATCTTTTTATGGGTTATAATAGATATTGTAGGTTTTCTTCACGCCTATGTATGTTTTTTTTATTAAGTTACATATTCTAATGATCAAATAAAAATTTGATAAACTAAATAAAGTTCGTATTTTTATATAATTCGATAAATTCAACGATAAAAAAACCCGGTCCATAAATATTCTATTTGATAATGATTAAAACATTATTGTTGTGTACATCGTAAACTATATATTGACACCGTGTATCACAATGTTTTCATTGTTTTCTATGGTTACGAAATACTAATTTATCAATCAAATGATATATAAGTCTGTGAATGGTGTATGAATTAACAATAGAAAATTGCTCAAAGTTTTATTAACTAATTTAAATGAATAATTATTTATATTTGCAATTAAAAATAATTAATAATGTAACTATTTCAATCGTTCTTACAATTTTCAACCCAATAACTTACAATTACATGTCTTTTTTTTATAATTATTCAATAATTTTTGTTTGACATTATCTATACAATTTACTTGCAAACAATTGAACAAATAATTATATTTTCTAGAATGTTTTATTAGAAATTTTAGACACTCGTAGCGCATCAATCGATTAAGAAGTACTTTGCACATACTATGAACTAATTCATCGACTAACTACGCAAAATGTTTATTATTAAGTTTCTACATTATCTTAAAATTCTCGTAGATGTATGCATTAACTAGTCAATGCATAAATTAACTGAAATGTATACTTTATCTGTAACATATATATATATATATATATATATACTATTTATAACAACAAAGTACAGAAGTCTGTTTATAACGTCAATTTAAATTATGAAAAACTAAAAATTTTGTAATTAAAGTATGAATAAATTTCTCTTCTTTTTTTTTCCAACTCTTTTTATGTTATGATTGTTTTATAATTACTTTAATGAATCTATAATATATTAACGATGAGTGGTGTTATATATAAAATAATAAATGCAATTTTTTACCTCTATAATAAATAATATTCATAGGGGCGACCATGGGTTGAACGTATTTTTATTATTTAGTTTGAAATGGTAGTATCGAAACCATTCATATTGTCACTTCACACGTAATATTTATATGATCGTTCACTTTCTGAATGGGTTTGAAGGGATAATTAAAGATTTCATAGAAACTTTATTTTATTATTTAAAAATATTTATAACATTTTGATTCATATTTTTTGTTTATCATAATATTTTTAACATAAATATTTCCTATCGATGTAACTAATATTATTTTTGATTTATAACTATCAAAATCCTATCGTTTCCTAGTGGGTAGTTTAGTGCACTTATTGGCTAAGAAAATTGCAATCATGCGATGTAAAAAAAATAAAAAATTGCCAAAAAATCCAAAAATATTTTATTACTGTTTTTAGGTTTTCTAGGGTAATTAAGGTCTAGAAAAATTAAAAATATCACTTATTTTAGGATTGAATGCCTAGTTTTTGAGATATATACGGAATATTGACTTTCAAGTCGGATTTTTGAAAATAACTCGAAAACTACACATCCAATTGTTAAATGGATGCTTTTTTTGAAATCTACAATCTCTTAAAATAAGTGTTATTTTTGGTTTTCCGAAACGTCAATTATCCTAGAAAACCTAAAAACAGAAATAAAATTTTTTTCAACATTTTGTCAGTTTTATGGTTTTGCACAGAATTTCAAAAACCATATTATGAATGTGTTTTAATTTTGCCAATCTCTACTAATATTATAAAGAGAAAATATATGTATTTTTATACGTATTTTTGCTTGTAACGAATAATCTTAAAAACTACTGGACCGATTTGAAAAATTCTTTCACCATTGGGAAGCTACCCCCGGGTGACATAGTCTACTTTTAATCCTTTTATTTCTACGGGAACGGGACCTACGTAGGTGAAACCGCGTGACGTTCGCTAGTTATAATAAATTTTATTAAGGGATACTTGTATTTCTTTTAAATCTATACAAAATTTCAAATATTTCTTAGTAATTTCATGTTTGGTTTTCTTATACGTTAATAATCCTAGAAAACTTAAAAACACACATGCATTTTTTTAGATTTGTCATTTGTTGATTGGAGATACTTTAAAATTAAAAATAAAAATTGAACTATTTTTCAATAATTTTATGAAGTAATCTTATGATGTTATGGCATTTTATGACGGTCGTGAAATATTAGTAAATTTCTTTGAGACCACAAAACCTTTATATTTAATAAAATAACTACTGAAAATAATGTTAAAATTTTCATTCAAATATATGTTTTATTTTATTAAGCTATTGCATAACTTCTATCGCGGGCCTTGAGCGCGGGGACCGAATCCAGAAATTCCGTAACGAAAAAACCTCACGCTCCCCACTACGACGGGCAAGGATGTGTGGCTTGACGAATCGAGACGAGCTGCTCCGAAATCGGACGAATACATAAGCAGCTGTTTATGAGAAAGTATATAGGTGTATAGGTGTAAGAAAAAGCAATACTGCATGAATTGAATAAATAAATAAATAAAAAATTATAATTGCATAAGTTGATACAAAATGCTATGCAATAGCTTTACCGCGGCAGTCCCTGAGTGCCACACGTCTTTTTTTGTTTTAAATTTTTAGACATTCAAAATTAAATAATTAACTAAACATTATTAAAAATTGTATGAAAAATATTTTTTAATAATTTTTTTTTTTTATCTAGGGTAAGATACCATGCCTACATTTTCAAGTAGCGTCATTTTGATTAAAGGTGAGTCAGAAATAAAAGTTTTAGTGTGTAACATTCTACAGAAACATTAGATCGTTTTTCTAAGCCATGCGAGGTTGATAAACATTCATTTTGATACAGATGAAAATCAAAGAAAATCCTTCCCGGTGAAAATAATGTATGGTTCATATGGAAATGAAATCTCCTTCACCATATCAGGTAGTAAAAATTAATGATAATAAGACATAAATTATGAATAGTATCAAAGCTTTATCTCATGAGACTTATTAATTGCTCCAACCGTAAACTATTTTAAGGAATTATAATAGTAAAGTTGTATACCGTTTACTTATAAGGGTTGAATAATTAAAAAGAGATAAACACTCTTGTGTGATATTATAATATGTGTTTACACGCTATATAAAAACATATATATTATATAAAATGTTTAATCCTTAATGGACGGTTTTATATCCCACACCTTTTCCAATTAAATTTGAGATACGAACAACAAACCAGCCTAGAAACAAATGCAATGTTGTGTATGAAATGTTGTATAATAATATGCACATGACTACTTATATGAAATATAAATGTTAGGTTTGTCCAAAGTGAATTTGACTATTGGAAATTTTATCACTTACTTTCAGATAAATGCTCAAAGAGTTTAACAATTAATATTAATATTTAACTTATTTTACTGGAGAATAATTTTTATCTCAATATACTACTTCCTATTGTCGATAGTTCAATTGAAAAATGCTTTTTGAGTTTGATATTGTTTTACTATCTTTACGATTCATATTTTGATTTTTAACCGACATATTCAAAATTTTGCATGATTTGGCTTTTCGAATCAAGGAAAAAAACATACTTTAAAAATTTGAATCTTTTATATTGTCTTTATTATAAAAGTTATTTTAATTACACATCAAAATATTGAGAGACAAACGGACATGGAAGATAGAAAGGCAAATAAATACATTCTACACATGCAAGGAAATGTTCTTTGCGAAGATTTCTTATAGCTCTTGTAAAGTCTCAGTCTAGAAGGAAGCAGTGTAAAGCAGATATACAGGAAAGACTGGCCGTCTAGAAGGCCCATGGCCTAAGCAAGATTATTTTTGTGAAATCAATCAACTACGGACACTTCTGGTCATAAATACATGAAAGGCTTTCAGGATTAAGGTCTTCGATCAATTTACTTTAAGATTTTCGAAATAATTGATAATTTAAAGCGACGATATAAAGTTAACATTCTACTTTGAATAGCATGATTTTTGATGCATGGGGTTTATAATTTGATTACACTAGTTTGCAGGCTGAGATATGACGAACACGTTGAACTATACAAAATGACGAATGCTGTTCGAGTACTCAAAAATCTCGGGAAAAAACCCATCCTAACGATGTTTCTCAGGTTTCGCAGTAATTGTTGGCATTACACAAAAGTTCCTTCAATTTTACTTGGTAAGTTTACTATATGATTACTAGTATAACTAAGTAAACAGAGAATTGATCTTAATCCAAATATGCAAATATTAAATTTTCCGAAAAATTTATCACATGACGTATTGTACAAAAAAAATTAGTTTTTCGTTACTTTGAAATTAAAAAGTTTTTACCATCCCCACTGAAATAAAATCTTTTGCTATATTCTTTTAAAGCTAGACAATAAAAATTTTAAATTTTGATAGGATGAACTTAAATTTTGATTAAAAAACTATCACAGTTTTCGCATTATGGATAATTGTCTATTTCGGATAATGGTAAGGTAATGAGACTTTCTATCGGAAAATAAACAAGCATGCATGTTTTCTAACTGGTTGGGTGGCTGAGTGCATGATGCATGTTTTAGCATGGTTGTATTCAATTACACTTATATAACTTTTAAATAATAACATTAACATAATAACTTTAAAATTACATGATAATTATATATGAAATAATATATACTACGATTGTAAATTGTGTATTTCATATTTCACATGAAACTGTCTGTTTTTATATATAAAATAATATTTCGAATCAGTTTCATTTATTTAACACGAAATATTTAGTAAATTTTGTGGCATAGTTATCCATTTATATGAAGGCATGGAATTATCATGCCAACACACACTGATAATAGAAACATTGTTTTATCTCTAAAGATAACTAGGCAGTACCTAAGAAGAATTGGTGTAAAGTATTATATTAATTAGTTGTTTAAAAACAAATATAAATAATAACTGGTTTTAATTAAATCATTCTCTTTTCATATTTCCTTCGATCTTAGACGATTTTAAAATTTTAAATTAAATCCTCCGTCTGGGATGGAATAATTTCAATCGAAAAATTTTCAAGAAAAAAATGTTTCAAATTGAGATTGAAGATTAACAAAAATGCATTTAAAAGCAATTCAACAAATATATTTTTCAGATGGTTAAAGCTAATGTTAAGAAAGTCAATCGAGAATCTAGGAGCAGAATTTCAGCAAAAATTTGTAAATTAAAAAAAAAAAAAATTAAAATACTGAAAAGTAGTTCGTAATTCTAATGTAATTTCAATAACAATTACTATGCCCTTTCTGTTCCATTGCGGGATGGTAATTGGACCATCAAAATTTAAAAGTTTTTTTTAACTGACAAACTAAAAAAATTTCAACAAATCAAAAAATTTCATCCATTTTAACACGAGCTTCTTAAATATATTTTTTAATAATTAATCGAATATTTTTTCTCACCGATAAATATTTTTTTTATAAACAATTTAAGGACGAAATTTTGGTCAAAAATCGATTTTTTTTTGAAAAACCTCTTGTTTGTCATTATTTCTTCGATTAAATTTATCCTTTCCAAATTAATATTTTTACTAATATTAAGTCTTAAAATATAGTTAAAGGATACCATAATACGTGTACAAATTTTTAGATCAGTAAATTTAATGTTTTTTTCGGAAAAAATTCTGAAAAATTCACTTTTTTCCGGCCTTCTAACTGTCTCCTCCTTAACACAAACATCCATAAGCAGGGCTCATTGTATTTGAATTCCAAAAACTTGGCACGGTAAAGTGTGTAATAATGTTTGAAAAAGTTTCAATATTGAAAGAATTCCAGTATTTTTCGAAGAAATTTCGATCTGCCTCAATTTCCATGATGAAAAATTTTTTAAATACGTATTTTAGTATGAATTGGCTAATCGTAATATTTCTTCGAGGAGATAATACTCGTTGCCAATTTCGTGAAATAGAACGATCATAGAACTTTCGTAGAGTATTTATACTAACCATAATTGAGTTTTTTACTGGTGCTTATAATCTCATGATCCATATTTAAAAGAAGAAACGCAATGTATTAAGATTACGTTTTTATTTTTCTATTTTTTGATTACCTACAAACAAACATGAATAATATCAGATTCTATTGTTTATTTCAATTTCATTTGACATGTCGAATTTACTCAACATAAATTATTACAAAAAAGAAGAAAATATATGGATTATTTTACAGACATATAATGTCCGTTATATAAATTTTATTATTATATAGTTGTTCATGAACAACAACAAAAAAGTATGGTGTGAACGCGTATTTTGACTTCTATATTCTAAAAGGAATTTATTTGTTGTAGAGAAAGTAAGATTTTAGAAAATCGAAACTTCTGGTGTACATGTTGAAACTTGTGTTGAATCTACTAAATAGTACTTTATATTAAATCTATGAGACACGTCGCTCGATATAATTAAATAACAATAAAAGTACGTAAAATTGGAAAATAGTTGTTCATTCTGAGATCATAGATGAATGCCATTTTCAAGAAACAATATTTTATTTAATATGTGTTTGGGAAGTTAAAATAATATCGCTTTGACTGATTAAGTATTCGATCTATAACAGACGTTGTCACGGATTAAAAGAAATTAATACTGAGCTTTGAGATACAGTTGGAAAAGGTGTTTTTATAAAAGAATACATCTATATAATAATTAATGATTAGACATTGGTGACAATTTTGTTACAATTGGATACATCTACATTACCAATCAGGGTAAAAAGTAAGAATTTCTATTCCCATTTTATGACTACGAATCTAGATACATTAAGAAACTATTAACGGATGCTTGCTTACTTTTTGTTTAAATTTCAATATCCATTTGAACATGCTGGTAGTAGCCTACGTTGATAAAAGTGAAATAAGCAAAAATATTACGTATTTGTTACAAAAGTAATTGGACTGGACATCTCTCCCGTGCGGTCATCTTCCCTGTAAATTATCTATACTAATTATTGTCAAAATGAATATTTCATTAGAAATCTTTAGACAATCTGATCTCCATTCATGTTCGCCCGGAACAATTATTTTGCTTATGATGAGCCATCTTATTTTTTCGATAAGGCATTGGTAACGCAGAATTTATAACAAAAATCTTAAAATGATGTAGTTAAAATGTTGCATATGTATATTATTTCATGTGGACTGGCTTGTAGCTCCTTTTAATCAGGGCTCCTGCAGTCTTGCTAAACGTTATTATATATTTATAGGACTTATCATCCGCCTAGATTAGTTATATAAAAATTAAGACTAGAGTAGTTCTGATCATTTTTTTACAATTTTTGTTACACAATTTTTACCAAATTTTGATTTTTTCGTTATTTTTAATGCCAAATATAGACAAATCTTGTTAATTAACTTGTATCAGTCGTATTGAATCCGTATTCGAGTTTTATAGTCAGTCTGCATTAATTTATTTTTATTTTTTGTTTGTTTCTGTACCAAAACGAATTACTCATTAGCTCATAAAGATTGTTTTCCATCACTCTCTTGCAAAAAAAGTTTAATGAGTAATTTTACAATAAGCGGTCCTTTTCTATAGAAAAATAGAACAACAAAATTTTAGAATATTAAAGTAATTTATATTAGATTTTTATTTGCAATCAACTCATTTGTTCTTACTAACATTAATTATCTGAAATTTTGAAGGAAAGTGTATATAATTTCTATGAACATCGATTGGATTCTCTTATCGTAGACTGATTTTTAAGTATAATCACTATGGAGATGACCAAGTATGACGTCATTTATGAAAATCTCCTTTGTCTAAATAAGAATATTGAACGTCCATTTTTGGCTATTTCTTAAGATTTTTAAAAAATAACTCCAAATTCATGTTCGTGAAGTAAAGACGATTCAATTTAATTGAAAAATTTGTACATTTTTCTTAATAGGATAAAATATGAAAGTATTATTACCAAATTTTAACAACTCGTGGCGTATCAATTGATTGCGGAGTCCCTTCCGCGTCCTATGCACGGTACGGATAAGCATGTGCGCTTTTCTTAATTCTTATCTCTCTATTCTTTATATGGAGGTTAACAAATATTTTTTTAATGGTACGGTTCTAATTTAAATGAAATATTGTGAAAATAAAAAGTATGTTCACAATTTATTACCATAAATCTTTTGTGTTATTTCAGATGTGTGGAGGTAAAGCTCTGGTAGCTACTTTTACATCCAGCAAACATAAAAGCATTATTAATACATGGTGAAGATAAAAATCTCTATTCACTGTCTTTATAAATTTAGTTTTTTACTTTAGAAAATTTTTTAATTCTTATAGTGCTTTTCTTTTCTTTTTTATTTTATAAAGATCCCTTTTGTATCTTTTCTAGAATTTCCCTTTTTGTTCTCATATAAATACATTATAATATAAATTTTATACTGTTACTGTAAATAATTTACGGTTCAAATTAAATGTTTTATTTTTTTAACGAAAATGAAAATGGAATGACAAAAAAAATAAAAATAAAAACCACACACAGCAAAAATGAATTGTATTGTTGGTTTAATTTTGGTTCATATATTCGGTATTATTATTCTTATATTATTTAAAAAACGTAGGAACTGCATAAATTTATCGAATTAGCGTCTTTGGAAGATTTTGAAGACTTATTTGAAATAAAAAAGTATTTAAAATACAGATACAAGATATAAAATACGTATTTTTATCTATCTATATACATAAAAATCAATGCCACTTTTCGTTATAATTTTATAACTCAAGAACGGGCTCACGTATCCAAACCAAATGTTTATGCTTTGTTCGGACTATTTAGTAGATGGTTTATGTGAAGTTTGCACAAAATCGGTCCAGCGGTTCTTCATTTATCACATTTTTTGTAAGAAATTAATTCAATAAATAGCGGATCATTTTGTTAATGGGGATTTAGCTGCCAATTTGTTGATTACCTTGGAAATGTACAACGAAGCTTTGATAATAGTTGAAGATATGTGTCTAACGATTGCAAATAAAGCATTAATATAATTGGGTATGACCGCACCAAATCGTGAGATGCATGATTTGTTTGACCGTGAATTGCAACGTGAGCAGGAATTCAATTTTAATGATTTGCGTTTATTTGTACAATCGAATATAACCAAATTGAATATTCAGCAAAACCATGTATATGACATATTCCAATAATGCAGATGGATTATATTTCTTGGATGCACCTGGTGGTACAGGCAAAACGTTCGTTATATCATTGATTTTAGCGACTATTCGATCGGAACAGAAAATTTCATTGGCCCTAATAAACATATTCGGGAATTACTGCTACATTATTAGATTACTGTCATGGGATTTTCGTCAAACATTGCCTTTCATTCCTCGATCAACTCCTGCTGATGAAATTAATGCCTGTTTGAAGTCATCAGTTACTTGAAGATGTGCAAAAATTGACACTGAACAATAATATGCGTATTCACCTACAAAATGATCCAGCTGCCTATGAGTTTTATACACAATTGTTAGAAATTGGTGATGGCAAAATACAAATCGGCTGTACCAACGGATTGATCGCTGTACCGAACAATTTTTTACAATTCGCAATCGATAGATGAATTGATTGAATGTGTTAATTCGCGTGAAATTTTTCAAGTATGTAACCACTATAGACCAGAGTAGAAGCCTTAAAAACTGATAAAAAGTTGAAGAAAATTATAGTAGGATGAAATCCATTGGTAACGCAAGGTAATATGATAAAAATGAAACGAAAAATAAATTACGGGCGATCAGAGTTCGGGAAGTGTGGAAGGGGTGAGTTTTTAAGGGTAATACATAGTTTATTTCGATTTCTGGCAAAAGTACAAGTCTTGTGAAAAAAAGTTAAATGGCAAATTTGCAGGTAATAAAAAGATCTACAAGTTTTGTATTTACACTTTTTTCACATATCCTCAAAATTTTTCGATTGAAAATTGGGTGCTTTTTCGATATTTATTCAAAATAAGATGAAAAAATAAATATTTTAAAACAAAAAAATTAAAGTGTATTTGGAACATAAAAAGGTAAGTTTTCACCAAATTTCGGAGAAAAAAAATAAAATACCTTAAACTTGGTTATTTTAATTTTCACATAAATTTTGAGGTTATGTGAAAAAAGTGTAAATACAAATGCTGTAGATCTTTATATTACCTACAACTTTGCATTTTAACTTTTTTCCATAGGACCTGTAGTTTTGCCGGAAATTCAGATAAACCGAATTTTACCCTTAAAAACTCACCCCCGCCCCTACTTCCCGAACTCAGATCGCCCTCAATTAATTTTTCCTTTCTTCTTTATTATATTCTCTTCCGTTTCCAATTGGTTTCATTCTACTATAATTTTTTTTGTTTTCAAAAATTATCAACCCTGGTATACTAACCACTTTCAGAACCATACAACTACGGTTATACTTCGGTTACGGTTAATGGTTTCACAGTTTTATGTACAACACAAAATATGGTTAGTACCGCGGTTAGTACTGTTATTAAGGACCAACGCTACTAATATAATTTTTAATTTTCGGTTGCAAATAATAATGAAATTAATAATCATATTGAGAAGATTTTAAATCTTACAATTTATTTTATTTTTTATAAGAATTCCGTTTTTCTTTATATAATTTTAAGAAAATTGTACATTGGGTATAAGTTTTTAATTTTTAATTATTAAATCAACGCCCGATTTTGAATCGAATTTTCTGAATAGTTAAAATAATTTAAATTGGATAAAAAACACCCGCCTTCTTCACTTCTAAGCAAATAGCAATCAAAATAGTAGAAAATGTAAGTAGAGCATGAGACACATTTTTCTTTTGAAATTATTTTATACTTTTTAGTCCATTATACAAAGATGGTACCTACATTAAAAATTATTTTTTAATTTAATTTAATATAATTTTTTGTGATAAATCTTAATATTTTACTATTTTTGAATTATGCTGCGATCGATAGTAGGTCGATTTTATATCGATCATTTTCATGATTTGATTGATATTTTTGGTAGGTAAGTACAGGGTGAATATTTTACATCAAAATTATCGAAAACAAACTGACGGAATATATTTTGGGATTATTTTTTAAAGCATTGTTTGACTAAAAACTTTAATTGCATGGGTTACATTTTCGCCTTTAAAATCACAGCAAAAGTTCTTTGAATTTTAGTACAGGGTGGCACTTCTCTAACAATATTAACTATGAATCTAAGCGAAAAATACATAACGAAATAAATATGATTAAGTCATATAGTCAAAATATAATCTGTTTATTCTTCTCCAAATTGTTACAATCTAAAGTCCCAATGATACACAAAATAATGTAATCTTAATTAAGTTGGGACCCGTTGGGATCAACATTTTTTTCTAGTTTTTTTCAATTGAATTTGAATTTCTTCCAAGGTTAATCTTTTTGTCTCTGGTACCTTAAAATAGATAAAAATTAAAGCTAAAATATCCCATACAATAAGCATTGCAAAGGTTGGTGGATATCCAAATTCCGTATAAACCATTTGATACATTTTATTCGCTGCAATCCCCAAAAATGATCCACTAATCGAGATAAATGATCCTGCTTGAGCTTTAATACTTGTAGGAAATAATTCACCTAACAGTAAATACGGAATTGGAGAAACTCCAATAGCATAAGCAAATTTAAAAATAATTAATGAAATTAAGGGTGTTAATCGTAAATATTCAACATATTCTGATTTGACAACGTTTTGCAAATAAAAATAAATGGCTAAAGCAGATAGAGGAAATAATTGGGCAATACAAGAAATAAAAAGTAATTTACGTCGACCAAGTCGATCTACTAAGGCACCTGATATAATTACAACGGAAAAATTAATGAGTGCTAAAAATATTCCACATGATTCTACTGGAATACTTGAGTGACCATCTTTAAATATTAATTGAGAATAAGAAATAAATGCTATTCCTCCAGTCCATTGCTGAGCGGTTAACACAACAAAAACAATTAATAATGCCTTTCGATTGGAATTGAGTCTGAAAAGATCCCAAAATGATGTTTTTCCTTTGATAGTTTCTTCTTGATAACCTTCTCTTAAACGTTCGAGCTCATCTCGAACATTCGATTTTTTTCGCAAAAATATTAATGATTTTTCTGCCAGTTCTAAATCCTGTTTCATGACATAGTAATAAGGAGTTTCGGGTAAATAAAACAAGAAAAAGAACATAGTAATTGGAAAAATGGCACAAAAAATCGCATACATAACAATTGATAAATATGCACCAGAAATAAAAATGCAAATCATCGAAAGTTTCACTGACATCTGAAGTGATGTTGACAAGAGTCCTCGAATTTCAGGTGAAGCGATTTCACTAACATACATTGGTACAACAGCAAATGTCGCCCCACATGCAAAACCAGCCATAAATCTTGCAATATAATAATGCCAAATATTTTCAGCAAAAATGAGTATTATCGATGAGACGATATACGGTATGGTGAAAAGCAAAATCGCATTTTTACGTCCACAGAAATTGGATACAAAAGATGCTAGAATACTCCCTGGCACAGCCCCAAATTGTGTTAGGGATATAACCCAAACAGACTGTTCCATCGTTATATGAATTTTAAATTCACCTGATAATAGGGTGGGTAAAATTGGTCCAATCCATGAATAATTTATGCCGGCCAAAAACATTCCAAATGTTGCTGCAAAACAAGATATTAAGGTTAGGAGTACTTTAAAGCCAAAAAGTAATTTTGAGTTCATGAATGTGAAAATATTGATTCTTTTTTATTGAATTTTAAATCATATTGTAGAAAAATTTGAGTATAAATATTGAAGAAAATCGGATTAAAATTTGATCTAATCAATACATCTGTTTTAGCAAATCCCAATCAGTCTTTAGTCTTTTGCAAGCAGATATTATGTAATCAAATGACCATCAATTAACCAAGAATCTATTCTTCGAAAAGTAAATATGATCTTGAGAATAATCGAACCTTTCAAATAATTTAATTTTTATTTAAAACAATTATCTCGAAACACCTTATTTTAATCTCTTATTTATGATGAGCTAATAAAAAACATCTTGTTCAGAAGTATGAACTTGAAAATATCTGATTATATTTACAATCATAATATTTTAAAAATGTTATACATACAAATAGCCGTTGTGACATATTCTTGAACATAATTTGGTTCTTCTAGCAAATTTAAAATTTTATCCTTGTCTTCAATTTTTATGTCAGTGTATTTATAATTCCAATTTGGAGATTTCTTATTTGTAGTTGTCATTCTTAATGTATTTGTAAATTTTATGAAATTATAATTTTAAACATCAGTTGGTATTTTATTACCGGACTAGTTATAACACAATACTTTATTATTATATTACACTTTTTATAAAGGTTATAAAATACTTTTTATAAAGGAATCTTTGATAAATGTGCTAAATGATTATATTTGTCGTGATCAATAACAGAAAAGTTACAAAAAAACTTCCAGAACCTAACACAGTCTAACAACTTAACGAAGAAAAATGTGTTTTAGAAAATTTGACTCAAGCTTTTAGTCAAGTAGCAAGTAGTTTAGTTAAGCCTTGTTTCCATTAATCAAGTAATATTATGTGTTTAATACTAAACTATTTGTTACACGTCGCTTTAGAGCTATTTGTTCTAAAAAATACATATAAGAGGTGTAAGGTAGCATGCTACCACGGATAAGTTCTGACCATCATTTAATCTTAACTTTTTTTTATTTATTTAAATATATTTTGTAGTTAAAAACTTATTTTTATTTAAAATATTTTGTAGTTGACATAAATAGTATTTATATACAAGTTTTTGAAATGATTAAAATGAGCTGTTTCATTTGATGTCTAACACAATTAAAATTTTTACCGAGTTAGCTTGACTGTTACACTTAATAATTTCTTATTTTTATCAGAATGTATAAATATTTAAATAATAAATTAAGTTTAAATAATAAAACAAATAATGTAATATTGAAATAATGCAGAAAACTTGATAATATCCTGAATCAGAATACACAAGAATTTACGCAAAATGTTAACAATAGCAGAGCAAATATTTAAAGCAAATGAAAGTGACAACTAACAGTGACAACTAACAGAGTAAATTATTTAAATGTGCGATATGTGTTATATATTTTTTTTTCTTTTGGTTTGGTTTTAAAATCTATCATGTTGATATTTCACTTTAATTTGTAAATTTTTCTAGATTTTTTTTTTTTTTTTTAATATAATCACTTACAATTTTTACAGCTTACATAATTCATTAGTTTATACTCTATTCGTTATTATCATAAATCTTTTCGCATCATACATTTTGATATTTTTCTGTTAGATCCTTTGATTCATTGATACCAGATTTTATTATCTACTATTAATTTTATATGTTCTATTTGAAAATTTAATTTATGTACGTAATCAAATTTTGATTCGACCAGAAAAATATCAATCCGTTAGTCATGTTGTTTCAGGAATTTTTGATTATAATTGAATATGATGCATTTACTTTGATGCATCATACATCATATGTGTTATTAAATTCTATATTGGATATTAATATTATAATAAATATCGAAATTAATATTTTGTATACCAAAAACATACTGTTTATTTTAATTACATTCTAAATTTGTTAATAAAATAACTTGAAATTAAATCAAAAACCATATCATCCTTGAATGAATAAGAGGGGGAATATTAAATTTTTTTTTGGATTTTCTGAATTGGCATGATTGTTCGAAAAAAATTACAGCTTTCCAATGTAGTACCTTCATACTTTAAACATCGATTAGAAGAAGTCGCACCTATGCAAATTGCATGGAAAGAATTTTTTTGGATTTTTTAAAAAGAACGAGAGATTCTATATTAAAGTTTTCTTATTTCCTTTACATATGTTATGTCATTTCATGTCAATTCCAAAAAATCGCTTTTATATATTTAGGTTATGTAAATTATTTGTCAATAAAAATTTATAAATTGGCACAAAAATAAATGATCAATTTTATAGTTATAACACTTTTGTTGGCACGATATCAATACAGTATTTATATTTTACAGGTTTAACTAACCATATATTATGATACATACTAAATTTGATTTAATAAACAACTATACAGGGAAAATTACTAGGATTTTCAGACTTTTATAATAAGTAGCTTGTTGTACTCTTCAGAACTAATTGAGAATAAATTAATGAAAATTCACTAAACTGTTTTCGAGAAAAAATTGAACAAGATGATAAAGTCGTTTTTAGTCGAAATATTAATTTAGTGCATAAGGACGCCTGGCAACATTGTCGTCAAATTAGAACTATAGTCACTTATAGTTGTTCGTTTTAACTCATTTTAAAATCGTTTTAATTCGTTTTAAATAAACTTTATGTAATATTATTTTATTCTGACATCAATACATATATGAATTAGACAATTTAAGATTTTAAACTATTAATACAAAAATTTTAACCAATATTTTTAAATTTTTTGGTTTTAATTTGTCAGCTTATAGATAGATAGGTAACATACGTTATCACAAACATTATGTATTAAAAAAAGCGAAATATATGATCTTAGACGATTGTACCAACATTATAATTATATAACTATTTTACGCTGTTGATTATATTTCATACGACAAAGTAATATAAGATTTTATTTGATTTGAAGTTACAGCTTACAAAAATCGAATATATTTTTGTTTGAAGTTGAATTCAAGGTTACACGGTGAGATAAAACTTTTTATCACAGATTTAAAATGCTGTAGAAAACAAGAAATTTATTATAATTTAATGAAACTGAATTAGAACATTTTTTTTTTTTGCAATAATGAGTTCAATTGCAATAATGAGTTCAGTTCGTACACTTTTTCCCCCATTTTTATCCCCCAAACATCATTAATGTGGTTAAATAGGGAATATGCTTGACCAGTGGACTGCTGAATCCGAATTGACTATAAAGTTAGAATATCACGTTTTTTAAAATAAGGATAATAGCATTGTATAAGATTTCCCACACTCACACATACCAATGCCTGAAACCCCCTAATTAAGATTCCTGGGACCTGAAAGCATGTATTAATTTTTTGTTAAAGAAGGTAAAAATAGTCCATGCCATTGCGATCCGTTTGTAACGAGTACACAATCTTAATATTAATTATTTAAAGATATTTGAACTATTAAAATGTGTATATACTTGAATGTTACGCTAAGGAACATCTAAATATAGTTATTTCATTATTGCAAAGCACAGTAAAACTGCTGCAATGCAGTTTATTCATACTGTTTCGTATTATTTTGTTGTATTACTTACCAATAGTATCTATCTTCATATGTAAACACATAGTGGAGGAAATACGATAATAGATTATGCAACATATCATTAAGTATTTATAATTGGCGATGAACAACAAACCAGTTCGGTTTGTTGAAATGAAGTATTTGAACTCTTTCTAATTCGTGTAAGTTCGGCGAAGATTGTCGTAGTTTTTAGGAGACGCAATAGAAGTCAAACTGGTGGTGTTTTTTATAAAATATTTATATTAAACCATTCTTTAATCATTTAACTATAAAATAAAACAAAATAATCAACAAAATCTAAAATGAGAACATATATGTAAAAATCTTTTCTATATCTCTCGACTGGCCATTTCTCCTGAAGTGTCCAGAAAAGGTACTCATGTTAGTTTTATCACTCGTTTTTTTCTATTTGGCTTTGTATGTAATTTATCCATTTTCGGTTTTTATTTTGCTTATCTTTGGCTATTGGAAGTTAAAGTAATATCTAAATACTCTTTGACTGTATAAGGTATTAGGTCTATATCAGCTGTTGTCTTGGATTAAAATGTTACTGAGCTGTGACATACAATTGGATTAGGTGGAATTTTTACAAGGCAGCTTAGAAAAAAGGATACTCTGTTGTGTCCATTTTTACCAGACCAAATGTGATCACCTCCCCGTTATCAACCGGGTGAAATGGCCATATAGATATTACAATGAATTGATGACAGTCTTTTAATTTCAAAATTTTTATGGAAAATCTCTTGGACACGCCTTACGTTTTCATTCAAAGAGTGTATAAGTATACTATTTTTCAAAACATTTGGTAAATTATTTCTTTGAGTTATTTGTGCGCGAAAATTGGAATTAAAAATTAGAGATTTTTTATTATTATAGAGGTCTCATTTTCTTTGTTAATTCCTCTTAAGTCAACGCATTGAGTATACGGAAATAAGTAATTTCTAAAGAAAAGCACTGGCATGGTATCCGTGTTTGGTTGAAGTTGTTTATATTATTTATAGTTAGGTAAACAAATTTTTTCCGTAGAATATATCTAAAACAAAACTATAAAATACAGCATAAAAATAATTTTTTTTTGTCAATATTAAAATTTAATTGTAACAATAAAATAATATGATTGACATATATTATTGTTTTACTAACAACTGAAAAAACATTCTTGAATGTATATTTTTTACAACAAAAAAATAAAATATATATTTTTCAAAAATATTTTATTTATCATTTTATGTTAAGAAATAAAATGGATTCATATATACAACACACACAGTGATAACAATAGGTTTTATGAGGAAATAAAGGATTGAAAACCCTGCACCTATGACATACTATTTAGAACATGTTTTGATATTTGTTCGTTTATTGTTTGGACTTCTTCCACTATATGGGTAAATAAACCGATGTTATTTAACTATCATGTAATGGACATAGGTCATACCTACATGCATGGGATAATGGAAGATTGTGGAGAAAATTACTCACTCATTTTACTTGATCTAAAGACTATGCGTACTAAGTTTTATAATATGATGTTATTTGTACGCAAAAATTACTAATAATGTATATATACACATACGATGTCTCATTTTGTGTGTTAATTCGTCTTAAGGACCTTAGTAAATTGTGATAGTGAACAAGCATATTGACAAAATATGTCTCCAAGACTCTTAAAGTATGATGAGAATCATTTTTATACAGTATTTGTTATAGTATATTAGTTTAAGTCCTAAGTTTGGAACGCTAACAAATATTGACTGCACCCTTTCAACTATTGAGTTGATAAAGGGGAAGAGTACTGTTTTAAAAAATTCAATGTATTTTTATGAATGAGATATAAGTAGCAATCACAGGGTGACGGTTTGAAAATCATCATAGTAGAGTTTATAAGAAATTGGTATTTAAAATCTGTTAACCAGTAGAATTGCCACCCAGTTCTGATGGTTGCAAACTGACAACTTCTTGTTTAATTGAACTTCTCGGCTTATTCTGACTATGTAGAAGAAGCATTGTTTAAAAAAATAAGTATAATTAATTAAGTAAAAAAAAAAAAATAATAATAATAATTAAATAAATAAAAATTTTTTTGCGCTGCCGTAATTACTTTGGTGAATGAACTGCTAGTAAAATTATGCCGCGGCTAAATTACTTGCACATTAAAGCCATTGAACGGAAGTAGGTTTGGCGCAATCTGATGCGGTGATCTTACTTTTTCTTAGACGCAATTGGCGTATAAATTTTCTTCCAAATATTTTGATCTCTCGTTTTGACGATTAACTGTCCAAAATATCTGTTAGCGCAACTCCTAGCGACTCCTTACCAGATAAATTCTTGGTTTATTTTGAATTTAACTAAGTAGAGTATATTTCAGACCTTAAAAAATAATCATCTATTAAAAAAAAGATATAATCATCTAAAGATAAAATATCTTGCCTGTAAATATATTTTAAAGGTATATTCATACATATCAGTCTTTCTCAGGCTGATATGTTAGGCTCAGTTTTTCTATCGCAGTCTGAAATAATAATCGTATCTTCAGTCACAGTTATCATTTGACTAGTGGCATTTTTTGGGTGAATATAATAAACCATTGATGGGACAAGGATAGCATGAATATCAAACTGTGACTGAACTGATACACGATGAGCATGTGTAGATAGACTGGTTATTTCTGACTGAGACTGAACTGTGACTTGACACAGCATATAACGTATAATATATTCTTGATATTAAGGTATGTGTTCATCTACTGTTACATCATGCACATACCATATTTAGTTGTATTCGGTTCATTCCTAAGTACATATTGATAAACAAAAGTTCTTGTTTTACAAAGCAAACAATTTATCATAGATACAGAGAAGTTATGTACATACAATAGTGGAGGCTTGTGTGCTATGTATACCTATTTACTAGAATTTCGACTACACAAAACACAAAGATAGTAAGCAGTAATAGCATAAAATATTTACTACTTAGTAATAAATATATATATTTACACGGTTATACACGGTGTTCTATTTAATATAGAAAATAAGCTTTTGACAACGGCGATAGACAGAAAGAACAATTCAAAATTTAGGCAATTTTTTCACTTTTGTATTGCAAAGCAAGACCAAGAATGCTACAGTTTTGGTCTTGGTGTTGTATATTCTGTCTTGGTCTTAGTTTTGGTCAAAATACTTTGAGCCTTACTCTTAATCTTGGCCTTGCTTATTTAGTCTTACTTGGTATTGCTTCCTCTTGCTTACCTTATCATTACTATGAAAACTATTAAAGGTATAAATTATAAATAACTGACAATTAATAATTAACTACTTTTTTTGTTTATTGTATTTGAAAACTAAAAATTTCAAATGAAACAAACAGCAATGTAATAAAAATGAAAAATTTTAAGCAATAGATTACAATTTTTGTAAAACACACGTGATTTTTTACATTGCTGCCGGCGCTCCAGGTTTAACACTGTTTTTTCAAAATTTCTGTTCGTTTCTTTAGTTTTCTATAGCTATCTTGCTTGTTTGATTATGTTTGAAAGATTTACAAACTTTATAAACCCATACATATTTCTAATCGAGAGTGAAAAATAAGAAAGCATAAAAAATAAAACACCGTGTAAATTAATATGATGTATGTGAGCTCCTGTTTATGTACTACTGTGTCTGTATGAAAACAATAATAATTATATTCAACGTTGCATTATGTATACAATATACAAAGTAATATTGTTTATTATGTTATTTATAATTAGTGAATGTATGATAGAGATATCGTTATTATAGTAAAGGGGGATGGATTTACATTGAAATGATACATTGAAAAACTATTTGAAAAATATTCATGGCTAATATTTGCTAATTTTAGTAAAATACAAACGCTGAACGCCAATTCTAAAAATGTCATATTGAACATCTATCTGCATTAATAGAAAATCTGCTGGGAGACGTCATAGAACTTTCTATTACTAGTCTAGTATATACTTAGTATCAGAGATGTGCTAGATAAAAATGAAGTTCTTAACTTTACAACTCAATCATTTGGTATAATGTTTTGTATTTCCTTCAAATGTGATTGTTTATTGAATGAAATGTGATTTGTGGTATTACTTAGCAGTATTATTTGATTTAAATAATAATGAAAATGAAAAGTAAATTTGAATTTAGATAGTGTAATTACTAATCACCATCTTTTGATTATGCTGTCACCTATAAGAATTGCCACTAAGTTAACTGCAATAAGGGTGTAAATATTATATTTTTGCAAAATATGTAATTTTTAAGAAATAAAAACTCTTTTATTGGGATTTAACAGTATTTTATTGCTATCTTTAGTTATAAATTAATATACGTAATGAAACCTAATAATGCAAAAGATTCGTTAAAGATCCACTGAAAAAAATGGATATCCACGGACTGCATAGTATTTTATGAATAGTATAGTATTTTATGAATGCTAATGATTAACAATAGCATTGTTATTCACCCATAAGTCAAGTTGTTCAATAACTAAGACTATTAGTTTTCATCTTCAAATGTTTTACATCCAATATTTTTGAAATCCTTTGTATGTATAGATTATGGTTTTTCAAATAGATAATCATTAAACTATACATTTTATTATTATATGCTGTAACTATGTGGTATAAATGAATTCATTATGTAAATAATGGTTGTTTATGACAAATGCTCGCTCGTGTATTTATCAGTTATGTAAACAGTCAATTTCGTTTGACAATATTTTAATGGTTGTAATTTGTATTATACAATCCAAATAATGGTAAAAATCATTAAGTTTATTTTAAATCTTTATTGTTATAAAAATATACACATAAAATAATCGAAACGTTTATATTTGTTGAAATTCATCTATTTTTAGTGAATAATTTTCTTTTGGGTTTTGGAGGCAAGGATGGATTTCAATAATTTTATAAGTGTTTAATAAAATTTGGTACATTTTGTATATTTATAAATTTTGAATATCGACTTTTCTATCATTTTCAAAAATACATAAATACATACTTTTTAATGATTTTTATAATATTGAGTGGATCAAGTCAAGAAATTCATTTTTAACTCAACTGCTTGTTTTATTTGAGTAGGACATTTTGTACATTTTTGACTACTTAAAAGAAGAGAATGATTATATTTATAATAAAAACTTTAACTTAAAAAAAAAACAATTAATAGAAGCATTATTGATTTGTGAAAATCAATTTAAATGAAATAATAATGGAAACTTTCCTTTTAAGTTTCCATTATTATTTCATCAAAATGAATTTTCACAAAGTAAATAAAACATCTATTAATTTTTTTATGTTTATAATATCCTAACTTAACAAATTGTCCTAAATTGAATTAGAGAAATAAATAAATATTTGAGTTTTAAACAATTTAATTTCAATTAAATGATCATAGTATGAAAATAATTTTTTAAATATAAACACAAGCCATTTTTTTCTCTAGGTTTTTTTTTTTAAAAAAAAAAAACAATAATTGGAAATAAAATCAACTTTACAAATAAATTAAGCGCGAACTACAAAAACGTAATCTTAAATAATTGAATGTTTAATTTTGAAGTGAAGAAAAAAAAATGTGTATAAAGAATTCTATGCATATAAATGAATATTAAATGACAAAGGAGGCGGTAATATAGCACGTATATAATACAATACAATAAGACGGAAACTATATTTCTATGTTATTTTTCTTTACGATAATTTAAAAGTTTCGAGTTATATACCATCATTCTCTCTGAAACTATTCTTTACATTCTACAGAAGTTCGTTTTCCTTTATGCAAAAGTGAGCCGCTAGTCGGTAAAGAACATATCAAACTTCAACCCTAAATATCTATCACAATATGAAGTCGAAATAATCATTTTTTCAAAATTTATTTTAAATACATTTAAAATTATAAAAGAAATGTTTTTTCTTTTTTTTTTTTAGTAAAGCCTATATTTGAAGAAAATAAGGTAAAAATATCTAATTTTGTTGAAGCAGCATGGATTTTTATCAAACAGGGCTCATTTTGTTCGTAATAAAAATATTTGATTAAAGAGAAATAAGTTTTTTTATTACACATTTAATTGACGATTTATTAGTGGCAAACTATGAGCCTATTCCCAATTTAAATAGGAAAATGTGTTTCGTTAAGTTGACATACATAACTATTTTTCTATCGCAAAAGCTTATAATAATCTTGTTAAACATTTTTTATTGTTCTCTTTTTTTATTAAATAACTCTCTGGCAAATAAACACACTCTCTGGCATTGTATGCTCATGATGATCTAGAGAATAATCTACGCAATGAGCTGAACAGCGGAATTGTAAGTAGCAGTTAAAGTCAGTCAAGTTAGTAGCATAAACATAAGAATTTATTTTTTTACAGTGTCATCAAGAGTCTGATTAACTTTTTAATATATTATTTTGATGAATTATTGTTTAGAACTGTATATCCGGGTTAATTGAATATAGACACGATTTTAGTTATTAAATAGTTTTAAAAATGATTACAATATATTCATTAGAAACCTTAAAGGTAAACTATCTGATTTCGTTTTAGGGCATTAGAAAAAAATCTAAAAGCAGTCCAGTTACGCAGTTATATGGCACCAATATGTCCATTGTAATTTCCGTCTGGATCAGTCACAACAAAAAGGAGGTGGAAAAATCCTGTAAAGAGGTTGATTTTGAAAATCTTGAAAACAATAAATACTAAGAAATTTCTTAAACTTGAGTTTTCATTCAAAGAATAGAAAAGTACGAATGTACATCATAACGAATATGCCTCAATACACACAGAATAAATACATATTAACATATATTAAATAAACTCATTTTGATAAGTGATTGATAAGCGATATGAATGTGCCCCTACATGTGGGGGTACCTATATTAAGTCTTGGCGGCACCTAATTAATCTAGTTTTGTAAATAAATGTATAAATTATCCAGCATAATAATGAGAAATTTGAAAACATAATTTTCTTTTACAGGGTAAAAAATAAAAACTACACGAATCTACCCCAATTACCGCAACACTCCACCCATTCATTGAAGGGCGTTGAAGTTGATGGTTTACAGTATAAACTAGTAACAAATAAAACAAACTTGAAAATACCATTTTCCACACGTGTCCTTCGATAAACTTATATACATATTGGTTATTCACTTTTTTAGGCGACACTGTATGTATGTATACATATATAAGTAAAATTGAATTTAACAATCAAAATAATAATTTCTGTATCATTTATTTTTTGAAATATTACTATTTTGTATTCTTTTTTGGTGTGTGTACACAAATAATGTATTTTTTTTGTGTGCGTATTGTGAAGTGAAATAAATAAATTCGAAGAAAAAAGTGTGTAGAAGATATGTTGTTTTTGTATTCAATATGTATGTAACACAAACGCATAAAAGAAATATTTATATTCTTCATAAGACGTACTCTCAATAGTTATTATTCCGCCACAGACTTACATAACATAATTATTCATAAGATGATGTCTTTGCATTGTCTAATGGATTTATTTTTTCACAATGATTGTTAAAAGATAATCCCAGATACAAGGATCTGAATGAAATAAAAAGTAAATATTGAATGTAAATACTGAATAAAATAAAAAGAAACTCTATAACATCAGATTGTGACAAAAAAGAAATAAATTTTAGCGAGGAGATCCATTTAAATACTGCATGATTTGTTGAACAAAAATTTATGGAAACTTAATCCAGACATGTATGAGTTTTAAATTTGTTAATCGCTGTTGACTTGAATAAAAAGAAACTACAGTTGATCGTTAAAAATAAAAGCTTGTTTGGTAGTACAGAGCATATGTTTTCATTGGCTTTGAAATACATATTATATCTGCTTAAGTCGCCATTAATCGCCAAAAAAAATAAATAAATAAAATAAAGATAATAATTATTTTCAATGATAATGTACTCGAATATAAATTTTGTTTGAAACATTTTTCCAAAAACTTGTTGATAATGAAATATAGTTCAATCAATGATAGTCAACCATATGTCGGATATTTAAACAATTACCTCTGTTTGCTGTTATATTCAGCTTTTTCTTAAAATTTTATTTTTAATTATAAAGTAGTAATTTCATTGTAGTTGTCGTGAAACTATTGAAGTTTTTTAATGGGCTTTAATGAGCCCGATACTTTTTATGCTTGTTTGTTTGACAATAATACTACATTTTACGTATAATATACATAATAATAAAAGTATCAACCATTTTTTCCAGGCTGTATATAGGCGTAACATTGTCATACACAGTTGTTGAAACATTCTGGACAAATTTTGTAGAGTGATTTGGCGTGTGAGTAGATCCTATAGCATGATTATTTGCCACCCTATAAAAGAATAATGTAATGTCTCATACAAGGAAATATTAAAATATCTGAAATATTTTCTCTACCCACCTCTTATTCTTGTCATAAAATTTTGAGTTAAATTTTTATTCGTATGTAAGTTTATAAAATATGCCATTTTTGTTTAATAAACGTTTTCATTCTATTATGACTATATAGTTTATTTTTTTACTCTTTTTACTTGAAAAGAAGTAAATCAATCATCAGGAATAGGGGAGAGAAGACCAGATGGAATACTTAATTATCAGAAAAATCTCAAAAAGTAGAAAAAGTTATATCTCCCCATTTTGCCTCTTGTCTTGGCTTAATTATGTTAAACTAATGGGAAGATGGGCCTTGTTAAAATCACTGTATTTTACATCATTATCATTTAGGCATACCAGCACACTTCTAGTAAGCCCATTTGCTGCGATCAGAACATTCAGTCCAGCCTTCATTTGTCTCATGGTACACTACGTACCACTACTCAATATCCTGCACTCCATCCACATAATGAATGTACCAGAAGTAGTTTAATATTATTATTACACGTAGTAAAACCTTTATTATTATTTTAATAAGGGCAAAATGGGGAACCCTTATTCTTCGTCTTACCCTCTCATCCCCGATTGAAATTAAAAATTAAATTCTAAAAACAATGTTCTCACGCTTAGATGAAAAAATAAATCACCCAAAACCGATTTGACAATTTTACACAGAAACCAAATGTTGTTTTCTCTATTGTCTCTGAGGACTAAAACGGTGGCGGTATGCTATGTGTAAAAACAATAATGATTGGTCAATTGGTTTTTGATATAAGATACTCGATTTACTCCATTTCCTCTATCATCACTTCAAAAATCCGTGACTGATTTTGATTAATGATAAAATCAGTTGTTTTTGTATGTCTTGCACTATTATAGTAGATGACACGGTGGGTGTAAGTCTATGACTTATTGTGTTCTTGCATTGTTGAACACCAAACATATTATTATTGAGTTCAAGAAGAATTTTCTATTGTTTTTAGAATAAAGATGTTTATATTTTCTTATTATATTTGTGTTTGTTCGTTCGCCTGCCTATATATACATATTATTCCAGTTATCCTTTTTTTTTCATTTATGTATCTGTTGTGTATAATGAAATAGTAATTTATATGCCTGGATAATCCTGACTGTATTGTTCAATATTTGTGTTTATTTTTTCATCCACTTTTAGTTTATTATCATTTTATGAATGTAATAATAAACTTTTGTAATTGAAAAATTTGGCTTAAATATATTAAAAAGACTTATAGGTACCCAAGGCGCTCATTATAATAAAAATTATTGCATGTTCTATTTAATTAATTATTTATTTGAATTAAATTTTTTTAATTTATTTATTGAACATTACATAAAACATGTTGCATAACGACTTCACTATATGACGCCTGTACTTCTTGTATCTTCATTGACACGTACGACCGACTACCTATATTGGTCAATAGAGGTCTCGTCAATCGCACATTTTAAATAACATAAATTTGAAATTAAAACACATTCAATCAACTGTCATAAAAATTATCAATTTCGTTATTGTATGTTCCTACAAACTCATCAATTCAAAACAATAATACTTCTCTGAGTTTTTAACTATTTGGTCATTAGGCACTAGTACAAATTTATTTATGGACCCTTATTTATATTTTATTAGTGTATTATATTTTGTTTAGAATTTGAGATATATTTAGAAATGTGATCAGTTTCATTATTTTGGTTTGGTCATTGCTTACTGCAATTCTTATATTTGGGTTCATTTTGGTTTCCTTTCAATGTTTCTCGTATTTTTAGCATATGCAAATGATGTGTTCTACTTTGAGATGGGGGTTGAATGTCAAGCACAATATTGGCGGTTTTCTATCAATAAGATAAGTAGTGTATTAGTTTTGAGTCAAAGACTGAATTTCACTTGCGTTGTTTAAATTTTTCTGTCTTCTTGGTAGGAGGTTTGCCATTCTCTCGATGTTGTTTTATGAATATTTCGGAACGTCTTCATCGAATGAAGGGTGAAACAATGCATTTTCTTTATTTTATTTTTCTCTAAAGTCATTTTAAATCAATTTTTTCTTTCAATAATTGTTTTATTCACATCCGGAATAATCAATTTCAACAAAATTCTAATCACTGATGCAATGTAGAAATCAAAGTAGAATTCAATGAAAGAGGATATATCGGTATTTAAGTAAAAACAGCAATTACGAAAATATTTTCATAAATAGCTATGTCTCCGAAGGAAAAACAATGTATTAAACATTTCTGTCACATAAAATTATTTGCGACAGAAAGCTTCCAATTAATAAATTTCCTTTAATAACTATTGTCCAAAGTAATCGATTTTAACACAATTTAAATAGTTTATACCATTTATATACAAAAATTCATCAAAATAAGATAACTGGTTTACAAGTTATCAAAATAATATAAATAAGCCCTTAAGTGAAAAAAAGATATTATTGTTGAGCACTTTTTCTTCGGAACGACAATTTTATTTCAGAAATTGTACCTATTTATTGTAATTGATCCAGTATTTTTATTTTTCTCATTGCCAAATGACAATGATAGACCGGGCCGATATAGACAGTTATTTCTCAAGACTTAATTGGTTTCACCATAGATTTCTTTTAATTTTTTGAAAAGGAAAAAAAAAACATCATTCAAAAGTGTGATTTTTTCAAACCCAGGCCACGTATTTTTAGGGTGTTGTAGATATTTGCGTGATCTTCTAACTCAGCAATTTTATTTTTTTGCATATTTTGTTCTTGTATTGAATAAGGCCACATTCAGTGCCATGCATACTATTACCAATAAAAAACTTTTGTTAAAGTTGTTTAAAGTCGTTATTTTTTCTGGAAAGCGTATAATAAATACCCACTACACAGTGGGTTACAAAAATAGATAATAATTTTTTTTCTCCTTTGAGTAGTATTAGAGCTATGTATTTTTTTTTTTTTTAATAGTATTTTATCACAAAAAAGCTTTTAGTGTCCACACTAATTGAGTTAACTTTTTAAAGCATGGATTTTTTTTTTGTTCGTATTTGTGAGAGTTTGATAATTCTAGTTTATTTTCTGTGTATGTAACTTTTCTATAACTGTTTTTGTCAAGTTGTGGATTACGATGATAAAAAACAGTTTCTTAAATAGACTGGATATATTATTTTAATGGTCTTAGTAGTTCAGTAAGCTTATTTTAAATCAAATATTTTTATTTGTCTACGATTATATTACTTCGTTGAATTAAGGTCAGGTTCGTTGTAATTTTCTACCGTCTTTGTCATATCACCATTAAATTCTTATATAATTTTGAAAATTTAAACACAAACATTTTATGTAAAACTTTTTGAGGACATTTCAAAATGTCAAAAATTTCAATGACAGATGTTTTAAATAAAAAAATTTGTATAATGTTAATAAATTCTACTTATTTGCGATAAATTATAGAGGTAAAGAATTTACTTTTTTTTTTTTTAGATAATTTTTGGGATTACTAAACTGATTTAAAAAAATTTTCCATCGATTGAAAAACTATATCATCAGTGAGTGCATATCTTGTTTAAAGATACAAGTATCATATAAGACAATGTACAGAGTTTAGGGCGTTCAACCTGGTGATTCGTGTTCAACTGATTGAGACAATACTCCTATGTAAATTATGATAACAACGATTGAAAAAGAATGAAATTCATCGAGATACTTCCATTCATTTTTTAAGCGCAGAAATACAAAAGTAATTTCACTGCGTCATTTTTCGGATACGTTATCTTTTACTTGTCAGTTCGCAAGAAAAAGAGATTGAAAATAAGCAAAAGTATCTTGCTTTTATTTCATTTTTAAAATTAAATGAATATCACTTGTCATAATTTGTTTTATAAATTTATAATTGTTACACCTTTAATTCATGATTTTCAGTGTTTAAGACAATCATTGTTTTTAATTATAGGAAACGCACATATTTAAATCTTATTTATTTCCGTTTCATGTGCAAATAAGATTGCCTACCCTGGCTAGATTTACTTATAATTCATATTTTAAATAACCTTCTGTATCGTTGGGAATTTTGAAATGTTTTTTCCTTTAAACCGACTTTTCTCGATGCAAATTTGATACATTTATTTTTTAATCGACACCCTTTTGTAATTATACAAGTTTGGCAAAAATCAGTAAGATATTTAATGCAATTATATTTTTTAACAATTTTCTAGGATGTCACGAGAAATAAGAGTGACACTCTTATCAAAAGAACGGTATGCATATGAACTGTAATAAGCAGTATAAAACATTCAATTTTTATGAATAAAACAAATTCAAATGCAATTATTAAAATGAAGCTGTTCATTTTTTATAAGCCCTGAGATAGCTGAAACAACTTTTACAATTTATACCGTTTGAGGATTAAATATTTATTCTGAGAAAGAAAAAACTTCTTAAGGTTAGTTCTATATATTAACTCCATTCTCGAAAAAGGTCATAGAACGCTTAATAACCACAACACGTTTAAGCATATATAATTCAATGTAAAAAAATATGAGATCATCTGGATTTTATTTGAGTCGGTTTTAATTTTTTTCAGCTGAATTGTATTTTTTGTGTGCGTTCATCGTAAATTATGTATCAATATCTAGAATTTCAAAGGACATACTTCTAATGTGGTTCCAGTATTTTCCATTAAAATACGGATGATGAAATGTTAGGAGAATCAAGAAAATTTCGTTAAATTTTTATTTAATTTTGTTTTTAAAGACAGTTCTAATTTTTCCAAAAAACTTTCATTAATTATTTTATCAGTGAATTTTATGTATTTTATCGACATATAAAGTCTGTAAAGTTTAATATTTATCCAAAAATAAATTTTAATTCAATCAAAAATGTTTTTTAGAAACAATTGTTTTTTGTCTTTGAATTTTTCTCCTATCTCTTATGTTTGAGTCCTGGATCCAAAAGACCCAAATGATCGATTTTGGTCTTTCATGAATAAAACTTATAAAGAACATTTTAGGTTGCTATTTACTTTCAAATCTGACCTTTCTTGATAACAAAAATGGTGTTATTTTATAACGCCAATATAAAACTTTGTTTGTACGTTCGTTTGACAGCGTAACAAGCTTTGACGTTGTAGACTAAATTAAATATACTCTCATATATTTTATAGATGTCAAGTGTAAGTTGGTCTTCAACGCTTTCTCTGATTCCTCCAAAGCTTTTGAACCATTTTCAAATTTTTCTCGAGGGATAATTTAATTCTATGCCCAATAAAATGAGTGAAAACACGAGTAACTTGGAAGCAATTAATACTGGGTTTATATTTTAGATAGAAAATAGTTGGATAAAAAACATTAAATGTGCGATGATTTCAAAATACCCGCGAATTTTAAATAATTAACGTTTTTGAACATCGGGCGATGGTCGTTAATATATAAAATGATTATTTTCGGTAAATACGAGTAACATCTATTGAAATGAATAAAAAAAAATTAATTTTCCAAAACTCTCAGAAACTCTGCCAAATAATAATAAAAATAAATAAATATATTAAAATATTAAAAATGTAAAAAGAAGAAAATGCAAAGAGAAAACCGTCTTTTTGAATGAAAAAGTAAACTTTCTCTTCTAATCCATTTATCTGAATATGCAAATTTATGAGTATAAAAGAAAGAATAGATTAAGCGAATAAAATTTGATTATGTATATAACGGTGAGTATTCATTATTATAATTATTATTTTGTTTATGTTAATAATATTCATATACTTACTTACTTACTACTGAGTAGCTACTACCACCACTGGTAAGGTTTGGTTTATTTTAGTTTATTAAACAAAATAAGTTTACTATATAGTTTTCATGAAAAGCTACATTAGCTTTTGTCTATAATAAATACCCTATATCACCTAATAAGAGCACAAACTTTCTATACATGTGCACTGTATAGAAAGTTTTGTGTGATGGAATCTTGTTGAAAACACCAAATACGAATTGTTTGGAATTGAATTTCTTCTTAATCAAATTGTGAAAATAATAAATTACATTTTTTTTAGAAATCAAATTGTGTGAAATGAAAATACACAGGGTACAATGAAATACACAAAATAATTCTTTGTTTATAATATTTACATATTCTTACTTAAATAATAATAGCTTAATCCCAAAATAGCATTATTTAGATTGCCATAATTTCAGCTCAAATTGAGGATATCCATCATACTGGATTTTCTATATTTCAATCTAAAAGTGAAACTAGACTCATTATCATAACAAAACTTCAAATATAAATTAAAATTGATTGAAAAACAAATAAATTATAAGCGATTAAAGATGATTTTCCATCTCACTCCTGAAAACGATGCTTGTTGAGCAAAATCTTCAAATCCAGTATCAATCCAATTGACGTCATTATGCATTATATTTCCTTCCTTATTTAATAAGAAATTTTGAATGACCATATCTTGCTTATTTTAAAAAATAAATTCAGATCCATATTTACGACATAAGGACGTTTTAGTCAAAGTAAAAAATAGCAAATCGAATACCAATCCCATATTAAGCTATTAAACACATAATTATTACACCTAATGACAAAGCTATTTTAACTATGTGGACTGCATATTTAAAGTATTTTATGACGGCTCATGATTCTTAGTTCATTTAGTGTTGATTCAGATATGATGATAAGACAGTGGACATACAATATTCAAATGACATCATACTATTCTTAACTGCAAATGTATTGGATAGGTAACGTATAGCGAGTTATATGAATGTGTTGTGTGAGTTCCAAGTTATTTATTAATAATAATAATAGTGTCTGTTCTCAATAAACTTTGCTCATTAAATAAAATATATGATTTAATTAATTGTTAATTTATATAATAATAATGTTTATTTATGTAAAACATGTATCAAATAATTACACATGGTATCGTCTAGGTCTCATTATTATTAGTATTATGAATATACATACATTTATTCAATAGTTTTATCAACTTCATTAATTATACAATCAATATAACTTATTTATTTATAAACTAATATAAATTTGTATTTGTCGCGTCAATACAATATTTTATCATATCTAAGTCTTCAAGAACAACACTGATTTTGATAATTATTTGTTGACAAAAAGAAAGTTTTTGTACTTTTTGTAATTTTCACATTGTTGAAATAAGGATATTTAGAAAAAAATTAAAATATTTTTAACATAAATTTAATTTTTTGAAATTAAACTTCTCTATAGTATCGTTCTGATTTCAAACTCAATGAAGTGAATAGACAACCACACACATCTATAGGATATATCATGCTACAGAAAGAGATAGAAGTATCTATAGGATTTAACATTCGGGAGAATGAGAGAGAAGGCATTATACAAAGAGCGTGATTATGCTTAAAGAAATCATAACAGTTTTTGATGTTTATTGTTAATACAAATATTTCATTATTTTAATAAAATCAGTTATCGAAAATTCAAACTCAGATACTGGATAAGTGTATTTATTGCATGTTTTATATAATTATTATATGTAAATAAAATGCATTATAATTTTAAACTTGGTATCAGAAATAAACTTAACAATTATCCTATTAATTACTGCTGAAATTCTATATTTATTTCCTTATCTTGAAGTTTAACTTCTAACGCGTGTGAACTTTTAAAAGTGAGTAATAGTTTTATTTTTATTGTTACTCCGTTAATTTTTGAGCAATTGACTTCACCAAGAATTTATCCTGAAGATTTATTTGCAATTTATCAGAAAATGTTTGTTATAATTGCATTGAATTACTGATCGTTTTTATGATATTCAACGTTAAATACTACTCTTTCAATTAATCTCATTCGAAGCAGCATTTAAAATAAGATAAAGTGGCAAATCTTCATTATTGATTAGATTTTATCGGAGTCTTTAATCTGATTCCACTCGATATTAATATAAATTGGCTTAGAAATGAAAAAGTGTCATAAATCATAACAGCTTGTACTAAGTTTTGAAGAATCTTCATAAATAAAAATCATTGATTAGTCAATTTTCTAGTTCATTTAACCGTTCAATAAGAAATTGAAATAAATCATTTTTATCATTAAAGTATATGTGTTGCTATACACTTGTGGACCAAGAAATGGGGTCAATAAACATTATTGACGTGAAATACAATACCTTTATCAAATAATCTAAAGTGGATATCTACACCGGAAACATTTTTTTAACCACGCTTTAAAAATTCGTTTATATTCATTAATTTTCTTTCGTCTTGGTGTTTACATAATTTATCAAAATATTATATAAGTTTCGGAGGGAAAATTGATTCTACAAAGATATTGAATAAAACTTTGAGTTCTATAGTTTATTTCTAAAGAATAAACAGGTCAATTATTTTGATGCTTGTGATGATGCTTTGGCAGGAAAAACCTAGCAACCAATTTACAGGATAGTGCCAACTTTCGAGTTTATGAAAATTTATTACATAATGGCGTTCAAATTTCCTGGATGCAGATAAATACCCATGTTTATGTGTCTTGTGAGGGTGGGGCATTTGTCAGCCATACCGATAAACATATAGTACAAAAATATTTAAGCGATTTTCACCTATTTATCATTCAATTTAACTAGAAAGCAAGTGAACCTAAGAAGTAATAGAGTAAATTGTTTAGATACTCTACATATAGTTGACGAACAATGTTTAAACGATATACATTATAAAAATTTGCATTGTAATCATATATATGTTAATTAGATAAATTAAAACTTAAATTAAAGCGAATCTAAGATAAGCATTTAACGAAAAAATGTTTCAAACAAAAACTGTTCTTTTTAGAAAACAAACATTTTTTGTCTTTCACATTTCCTTCTACGTTTGATGGTAACCAAATACGTAACCAAAATTTTATCTCACTGTCTCCTTTCGTTTTTGAGTTATCTCGATGACTGACGGCTCGACGAACATGTATAAATTGGACAACAATGTGATTCTATGTATGCCTTTACCAAAATGTTGTTTTTAGCTACAAACTTTAGATTAAAATACTCTGGCATATTGTATGTATGACGACTAAAATTTGTGATGTTTTTCAACTTTAACAATTCGTCAAATCGGCATGTTTCACGACACTGTTTTACAAGAAGCTCATTTACGAACAAGTAGCTTGATATTCATCATCCAGAAAATGGCCCCGATTCTACGTACCATAAATAATATTATCCAAAGGCATGTTATGAGTCAGTTATTTTGGGTTACATTTCATATGAATGGTCCTTAGACTGACGGCATCTATTCGATTTCGTTATGCATAAGTATATCTGAAGATTTGAATCACATAAATGTTATAGACGTAATATTTTTAATTTTCAATGAACATTTGAATGTAATTTTTTGGCAGCATATCGTTGTTATAAATTAAATTATCTTATATAGAATATCAAAACAATTTCTTGTATCAAATTTTCTTCTAGCCTAGTTGTGTTTTTGTTTTCTTTGGTTTGCATAAAATATGTCTGGTCCACATGTTAATTTACAAACATAAATTGCTTGTTATCATTTATAGTACATGTTTATTTTAGCATATTAAAAACATTTGCATATTATTTGTGTAACAATGTGTAACTATGTAAGAGCCGTTTTTTGTTTTGGTTTCTTCTGTTTATAATTTATAGATGATAGTTAATTGATACTACTAGTAGTTTTTCAAAACTACAGATTTTGATTGCACTCAGAAGTAGAAAAAACCTTATCTTCCTTAATTTTAAAAAAGTGGGAGGGGGGAGAACAAACATTTCTCGATCATTACATTACATATTCTTTTACTTACCTAAAAGACTTGTATAATGAAATCAATTTCATGCCTAAATCAAACACACATATAGTAAATTTGTCGAAAATTCGTTGAGTTATTTTATGCATTTTAACTAATAAATCTATGTATTAATACGTGAAGCAAAAATTTGCATCCCTTTATACGAAAATTGATCGCACGTAGGAGTATGCTTTTGACACACTTTAGTTTATATAAAGGAGGACTGGAGAATGCTAATACTTTTTTGAATGATGCATAAAAATACATTACATCAATAAATAAAAACAATGCACACACTATGACACACATATAAGAAGATGGCTTTTATTACACACACCACCATACACACATATATACTCTTTTGTTAAATATAATATTTTTTTAAAGACTCGCAAATATACTGTTTTGCTTAAAATCAGTGAGATTCAGTTTTGAGCGATTATGGTCGAATTTCGGCCGCTGTAATGGAACTCTAGTTATTATAAATACGTCAAGAATTTATATGCTGAGTTCTTGGCTTCACTCGTTATGTTGTTAAACTTACAAGTTTAATACTTTATCGAATTCCATCTTTAGCGATGAGGATATGAAACTATTTTCTTATTGAATGTATTCCCCTTAAATATTAATATAAACAACACGTTTAGATTTTATTCCATTTTCTCTAATAAAATCTAAATTCGTCATTCAATTAATATTATAATAATTGATATTCGTATTCGGCACGTAGCTGAAAAGCCGTTTTGTAATAAAATTTTCTGCGTTGTCTTACTTTTCAATTCTCGTGTGGAGTAGACATTGTAATATTATAGAATCATACAGTAAAATAGTTAATAAAATATATGGAATCATTGAACTTTATGTATTGTAATGACAATTATATTCTGTATATTCTGTATCACAAAAATACATTCAAAATCTTGTATGTTTTTTTTCTTCAGAAATATACTTTTAGTACCTCACATTATTTTGGTTTTCAGAACTTTATACGAATTTCATAGTAACTCCTCCAGGTCTGCAGAATAATTCCGGAAGAGACATCCGTAGTTTTTGGAAGATGCTATACAAATGTAACTGGTTTAACCATTGAACTATATATTAACTCAAAGAAATCAATAAAATCTAAGATGAAATCTCGACTGTACCATCTCTTCTGAGGTATCCGTGAGGCGCTATCTCTTCCGATATTAGTTTTATTTTATTTCATTTTTTGCTATTAATTGGATATGTGCGTTTAAGAAGTACCTAAATACTCTTTTAAAGTATAATGTATTAAGTATAACCGTTGTCTCAGATTAAAATTAAACTGTTATTGAGCTTTGACATACTATTGGATTAGGTGTTATTTCTATCGAGCTGCTTATAAAAGCATATACCATAGATACGCATGGTAAATATTTGTGATGTAACGTTGTGAAAAAAACAAAATTTTTACCACTTTAAAATAAAATGACATATCACTACTTTAATTATATTAGAAAATCTAATTATTTCAAGAATTATATTTTCTCCAAAGAAACTTCCAATGGACGCACTCCATATTACGAACAGTATATTTATCTGAATAAATTTTAAAAAAATTGGAAGAACATATTTCTCTTTTTCGTGTAAAAAATAGATATCGAAATCTAATAATTTTGAGTAATTTTTCTTTTTCACTTAGACTGTTGTCTTCTATGTAAATATGATATAGTGTTATATAAGATGTTCAAAATATCAAAAAACGATTACGAAACAGTTCATAGCGATCTAAATTTGGTATATATATTATTGATTAGTATAAACAAGTATGTAGAATTAACAATAATAATATGTAGTATTTCGAACTAATATTTGTCGATGATAGGGTAAGTAGGTACCTTAGAATATTTGTGTAAATAATAATATTATCTCGTTAAACTTGACTTCCTCATACTTGATACACCGTACTTAATACCAAACTTGTTTTCTTCTTTATCTTGTACACTCTTTAAAATTAAAATTAATGTTAACTAGATAAAATTGAGTATGTAAAAACCGTTGAGATAATTTCGACGGTGTAGCTTGGTTTATATTCTACCTATAAATTGTGTTTTGAGACATATGAACAACTTTTTAACATGAAATAAATGCAATTTTATATTTAATACTTTATAATTTGCAAAAATAATCATTCTAAAGTTTTTTTATGTATTCACATAAAATAATGGAATAACTTTTTACTTTGTCTAATTTCCACTTTAAAATTTTTCAATAATTACGAATGCACTTTGGACTTATAAAGCCATTATCAAAAAAATAAGTTGAAAGTGTACTCGTAATTATAAAAAAAATTCAATTATATTATAAAAACAGAAACATAACAGCTCTTTTGTTACTCTAGTTTTTATGTTATACTTGGAGTAGTAAAACTATAAATTTAGGAAGCTACAATTTATAATTTTAATTCATTTTGAAGCAAATAATATAAAAAGAAATGTGTTTCGTGAACCAATAAAAAAACATTAAATACGTAAATAATAAATTTTTATAGAAATTAAAATTACACTCTAAAAAATTTTGTAGAATAGCAAGATAATTGAAGTGTAAAAAACTGTTAATACAAAATAAGTGTTAACTTAATTATTGAGTTTCAATATAGAGGCTGGATAATTAATTGAAAATTAAGAATTGCTTCTTAAAAAAATTAGCTCACAACCATTTATTTAAATTTGAGTCTAGTACCAACAAGTCTTAAACTTCAATAAAAGCAAATATTTTTTATGCAGCAAATTTAACCATTGCCATTAATCAGTTAACCATTGTTAGTTTTTGACACAAACACAAAATATTTTGTACTATGTTAAAAATATTGTTCTTAATTGGAAAAAAATTAATAGGCAATTTGAAATTTACCGTCAATTTGAAATCGGTGATTTAAAAGATTTTTTGAGCACATAATTTTTAATATTGAAATTAAAATTGCATTATTTGAATTGTATGATTTAAACCCAATACACATTTTGGTCTTCTATTGTTTATTAAATTGTAAAATCCAAATTGTGATACCCGTCCATTCTAAAAAAATGACGATCTATAAATAAGGTCAAATGATTGTATCTTTGAATAAGAAAAAATGTGTGGATATGTCTCAAAAAGTAAATAACCACATAATCTTCATTCTCTAATTTGGTTGGTTGGTTGGTGTACACTCAAGTCAGACTCTACTTCTCGAATATTAGATAAGGTATCAAGCAGATAGGTAGAACTAGGTGGATTCCCATCTAAAGTACTACACTTTATTCGTTCACTTATACACACTTAATATACAACTTAAATATTGTAATTAAATTTCAAAATTAATAAAGTTTCTTAAATGTTCATAATTAAGTTTCACTTGTGTATATATCTGTGTGTGTATGAGTGGATTTGTTCTAAGATATTTTGTAGTATTTATGTATATCTCTATATAGTTAATATACAGAGAGAACAGATAAACATCAAATAGAAAATTTGTATAAACAAAAAGTTATGTAAAAAAATCAGAATATTTCATGGTTAATGATCAATAATTCAAATTATAGATACACTATTTATTCTTTAGAATTAACTATTCACCTAAATATATACATTCTAGTGGACTTGTGTGCTGATCCGCAGTATAAATAATAACTAAATTGTTTAAATTTGAATCCTAAATTTAAAACAACTGTGACATTTTCCATACAGACCTGATACTATTAATCATGCAAATCACAAGAAAAAATAGGTTGTTAACTCATTGATTGTTTAATAGCTCAAATGATTATTGAGTCACTGATGGTCTTGCATTTCTTAAGGGGCGTTTCTTTCTTCAAGTGTTGTGATAGTTTTATATCCAAATATCTTCAGTTCTGATAAACATAAACAGTTTTTTCTTCAATTTTATATATTATAATAAAAAATTACACTCACAGTCTAAGCCTACGATAACTAACTTTTGAACACAAAATATACGGGGGCAAACTTATTTATATACCTATACGTGTTTTCCGTCAAAAAGAATTCAAAAATTCGTACCTGAGTTTATGATTACGATTAGTGTTTTTGATGACGATTTTACAATTAAAATATTTAGATTGTAATATAAAATGCGTTTTATCATAGATTGCTTTTTGCAGTTATTGGCTTAAATACAATCTAATCGTACGTAGTTTTTATGATGGTTCGGTGAAAACCACAAAAATCGCAAAAAGTTTTTTACTTCTGTAATGACATTTTTCAGGACAATTAACGTCTAGAAAAAACAAAAATACTACTTATTTAATGATTGGGTGTCTAGTATTTATCAGTAGAAATTTGCTGGAATTATGGACATCGAGATCGCATTTTTGACCATATCTTGAAAACTACACGTCAATCGTTAAGTAGATGTTATTTTCGAAATCTACAGGTCAAGTTTTCGTTAAGTTTTTGAGGTTTCACTATAAATCCAATTTGATAGTCAATATTTCAGAAAATATTCAAGATATCTCAAAAACAATCGTAAAGTGGTTGTTATTTTTGAAATTCTCAGACGTTGATTATCCTAGAAAACCTAAAACTAGCATTTCGATTTTTAATGTTTTACAGAATCTTTAACGCCACATTATTAAATAGATAATTTATTAATGAATTTTATATTTTCAAATATAAAATACCCATACCCACGAAAAACGCATTTTAATTCAAAATTTAAATGTTCAATGCTAAATTTAATGCTAAATTTGTAAAAACGATTTCAAAAACCCCATGTATGGAATTTTCTGTCATTTCTGATGGAATAAATAAAATGTATTAAATGCCTTTCGAAATGTAGACCAATACCACTGCTGTGAACATTAAACATTTCAGTTATGGTATTATCATGATCTTTAAGAATAATTAAGAAACAGTCTTCATCTTTCATTGAGGAATAATCGAGATTATGGTCTTACGGTGTTTGTTTTATAAAATTTAACTTAAGACATATTTGTGAATAAATTACGGTTTTTTATTGGATCATGCTATATACTAGATGTTATGTAAAATATCCAAAAGATCAAATATTATTTGAAACCCGTTTCTTCATATTTTAAATAAAGGGTTAACAAGAGAGGATGATTTATCATGATTGAATAAACGAAAATAAAATATAAAAATGAAAAAATCCTTTGGTCGAAATATCATGATAGGGAATTTGAGACATTTTAGAAAATACAACTGCTCTTGTTATACTATCCAATTGAAAAATATGAAAAGAAGGTAATAATTAACCTGCATCCGGTTAAATATCAATGATTGCTTTTTTTGAAATTATAAACGTAACTTAGAATGCATAATTATCTATGCAGTTATTATATATGTATTTATAACTGTATGGGCTGGATATTTATAGAATTTTATGAATTCTAAAATATTTCAAACATTCATATTCAACCATCGAGTATTTAAACAATTTACACTGTTAGTAATTAGCATTAGCCCCATGGCTAGCATAGTTGCCTTTGAGTTCAATAGACCTCAGTAACCTGCTTTAAGTGAGAGCTTGTAAAGAATATTCATACTTTTGTGGGATTATTACGTTTTCCTGGGTAATTGAAATAAAAACTTCTTTAGGCAAGTTGGACATTTTTTGAGATGGGAAAAAACTATTGAACGCGCGACATTATTACGGCACCTTTATATATAAGTTTATACATACATTACATATTACATATATATAGCAGCAACATCCTAGTCTTTGTATTTAATGGACCTGGGTTCGAATTCTTTAGCAATCATTTAAATTTTTTAAATTTTTGTTACTTAGTTTTCACTTTTATCGGCATTTATGAGGGCTTAAAAAACAAATCCATGGATCGGATGGATCATAGTATGTTGAAATGGATTCGATAAGCTCAAATTACAAGATATACAGACTATGGTTAAAGTTGAATCGTGTTTTATACTTCGCCATTATCGAGAAACCTGGTAAATGGTTTATTGTCTTTACCACTGCCTTTCAAACACCCCAGATAATACTTGTAACCAGTTAAACACACATGACGCTACAACATTTTATCATTAAATTTCAGCATTATGAGGATATTATAAATCTTAACACTTGTAAGTTATTAAAACCAATATAAATAAATTGTCAGAGTTTTGCTTAAGTTATGATAAATCATTCCGTATTCACATTTAATAATAACATACATTGTTACACGTGACTAAAACTTTAATCGAAAATTTTCTAAAATTTACATACTTGAAACTACATATTTCTTTTACACAGGGTCTTCGAATCGATTATTATGAACATGTTCTGTGTTTCGGATACCTACCAAATTTTATCATATGGTGTTCTTCATTTTGTTATACAGAGGAATTAGAAAATGTTGAGGTAATATTACAACCAAATTATAGAGAATTCTTTTGGGAAATGAAAATGATATATCTATTAATTACCTTAATTACTCTTCCACCTTATATGATTTTAATATAATTTGTTGTAACTATTATTAATTGTTCTAACTAGTAGTTTTTTGCATAAAAGTGATCTGCCATCTAACAGCTAATGTGAAATGTTTTTTTTTGGTGGAGTTGTGTAAACCTATTTGTTAATTTTATTGACGATTAATTCATTTTCTGTAGAAAAATTTTAACAATATCTTACGACAGAATTTTTTTTATAATTCGCATTTAAGACGTAACGTTAGATTCTTTGAAATATATGTCAACAGTTTTTGAAATTTGTTGAAGTTTCAATTATAATTCTCTAAGTTAAGTGATTACTAACATTTTAAAAATTGAACTATTTTTGTCGTTAATGTTCGATCAGCATTAAAAAACAAATGAGCTATTATATTAATTCAAAACTTAAATGTTTAAATAAATAGATAAAATTTAAATTCTACACTATTTAATTATATACATTGTTCAACCATCTAATTAGTTTGTGGCTAATTCGATTTTAGTGTCCTACTTTTATTTTTGATTTGTGATTCATCAATTCTGTGGCACTGTAGATTTAGTTTTTCCCATAAAGGAGGGCAAAACGAATGAATAATCTTAATAAATTTTCAAATATATACTTTTCTGTAAGTTTTGCAGTAGCCTTTAAGACTTTTAGTAATTGATAAAGTTTATGATTTTGGCTTTAGAAAATCCAATACAGTGCAAACCAAAAAAAATTTTGCTGGTTGTTTGCCGTAGAAAAATGACTTATTTTTCCAATGGTTTTATAAGGACTTTTCATAGGTCTCAAATCAAACCGAAATTACAGGGTCTTTTAGTATAAAAACGTGATAACCTAACCCCCACCCCATCCCCCAAAATGCATATATTCCCTACAACAATTGAGCTTTGGAAAAAATTCATTCTGTTTTTACAAGCAAGGTTTTTTTTTTTTTTTTAAATGCACTTACACTTAAAAAAATATTATTTTAGACTATATAAAACACATTGAAAATCACTAGTTATAGAACTTTCGGTTATTTGGTTACTGAACGAACAAAAATACGTTTTTTTTTTGTATAAACATAAAATAGGTTTGACAACTGATGATTGATAAAGTTTACGCGTATGGTTTGCTAATATCAACAATATTACAGTCACACAATATTATTATTATTATTGGTTCCGTTATTCGAATCATATAAGTGTAAGGTAAGCAAATGTTTATGTATGTTGAAGGGTTGTTTTATAGTACAATAGCTACCTGCCCCTATATAACTGAAAACAGAATGGAAATCAAATATATATTATGCTTTATATATTCATATTTTATAAAATTTGTGTGTGTGTGTGTGTTTCTTAAATTTACATTTTTATGTAAATTCTTTGTATTCTGGAAAGTGGCTGCGTATAGAATGGACAAATAATATGTTTTATGGATTTTGATTAATTTTCGATTTTTATTTTATTTTGCCGTTTTGACCTCTTTCCAGTAATAATTGTTCCCAGTTTCAACATAAATAAGAAAACAAAAAATTCCGCATACTTTTTTTGATGATGACGCAATATTTGAACGGATAAATGATATTACTTAAAACGTAATATTTACTTTAAAAAAGGAGTAGATATTTATTTATAATTTGACATTCAGGCATAATTTTCAATAACAGAAAACTATAAAAAGATATAAGGATTTTAATAAAAAATGAAATATGAGTCTCTCGACCATCAGAGGAATGAAAAAATATTTATGGCTACATAACAATTCATTAATTTATATACTAAAATTTGAAGTTAATACATAAAGTATTGTAGTAAATATAAAATCAAAAAGTCAACAATTTTTCTAAATAATCCAAAATTAACCAAATTTCCGAACATTTATATTAAATTAACAAAATTGAATATTTAAATATATACAGGTATTTTCATAATAATTTTCCTTGATTACTAGAAATGAAACTACGGGACTAATTTTTTTCGAAATGACATTGTTTTATAAAAATAAAAAAGGTTTAAAAAAAAAAAAATAAACAAATAAAACTACCGTTTGTACAACAGAAGCAGACGTAAACCACTGCGAATATCTCGTATGTGTGAAATGGTGTGAAAAGTCTCCCGCACACAATGTTTCAACTTTAAACTTCATAGCCACAAAAAAATCTTAAAAATTCATAAAATCCAAAAAAATCAACTTACAAAAACAGGTTTTCCAATACCCAAACAAGCTGGTCATTCTGCAAAATACTTGGGATTGATTACTCATGAGAAACCGTCTTGTGTGGTTGCCCTATTTTTAGAAATTTTATAAATGGAAAATTTGTAGAAGCGATTGCGATTAAGCCATAAAGTCTGAACCACACATAAACACAATATTTATTAATCAATAATGGTTAAGAACATAAAAAAAATTATACAAGTTGTTAAGAGTGGAGCCTCGCAATACCCAACTTTCAAAATATCCAAACTCATGAGGACGTCAGTTTTTATCTAACTTATTACGAAAGTTAAATTTCTTGTTTGTGTTTTGTGTCAGTGTTTGTTATTCTTTGATAATCCACCTTATCGTGGTGACAACTAATTCAAAATTGCAAACAGAAAAGTTTGTATATATATACAAAGATATACAACCAAAGTTTTTTTTACCATTAAATATTTCTTGATGCTGCATAAATAATTTATTTGAATTTATTCAAATTGAAGACACAGTATCCTCACAGTATCCGGAAGTGAATTATTGAACATAAATCATAATTAGTAAGTAAAATAATATAACTAGTGGTATTAAATATAAATTATCAGTGTAGTATTTATACTTTATTAAATATGATAAAAACTTTTGATGACAGTTATATTACTATCAGGAAATTTATTTGAAAATAATTATCGAGGGAAGAAAGTGCCTTACTTCTTATACTTCTTAATACATGATGTATGTTATCTATTGTGAGTGTGCATATACACATATATTGTGTGTATAGGGTAACTGTGCTAAAATGAGTCATGCAAACGTGCGGTAATACGAGAGTGACTTGAGAAACGTTTTTTCTGTTACGCTGTAATTTTTTTTTCAGTGATGAATTCAAAGTATGCTTCATACGGAAGCCATATTCAGGTAGGAATAAGCCTTCATTCATTTGAGGGGAATGAGAGTTGAATCAAAAGGGTAAGAATTAGAAAGGGTCATAAAATTATGCAAATTTTATGCCTAAAATTTTACGTAAAAGAGTTTTTTGAATTTTGAAACATATTTTTAGTAACACACTTTCTTATACGTCTGCCCAGGAATTTCTGATTGATTTTAAACTAACTTCACGGTGAACAACATATTTGAAATTGGGGTTGAAGCTCAGAAATGAATGAAATAGGAAAGAAAAACGAAAAACAGTAGGGGAAGATGAAGAAAATAAAAAAAAAGGAAAAAACTGAGAATATAACATTAGAAATATAGATAGAATAAGAAAATGAAGAAGAATTACGACGAATTTACTATACGAAAAATTTCATTCACATTACACTAAAAATTCAATGATATTAATAAAATAAAAATAATATTTAGTATACCATGTTTTTAAAACGGACTAAAAAGTATAAAATAAATTAGCTAATTTAAAACGAAAAACATTGTATACATGCAGCAGATAATTAATAGATTAATAGTTACTCCTGCTGAATGGTTTTTTTTTTATGAAAAGAAAATTATGGAGAAAAAATTACATCGTAAATAAACGACTCTTGTAATAGAAAATGATTTTTAAAAAAATTATTTTTTTTTAATCTTACATTCGAAAAATTATCTAAAGACCATCAGTTTTCTGAGGCAACTCATTCAGATTATGTATACATGTATTAAAATATATGAATAAGTGAGTCTATATGAAAATTAATTGGAGTAGAATTCTTGAGAAGAAATTTTCTTTAAAAAAAAAAAGAGTAAAAATACTTAAATTGATTTAAAGATCAATCTTCGTATACATAAATTGATTTAAAGATCGTTTTCTATGTAAATTAGTTTGAATTTACCGAAATATAAGAATATAGAAATATTTAATGGTAGTTAATAAGAGCAGAAAATACAAGTAGAATCCATTTTTGCCCTTCATTTTTCAAATAATAATTTTATGATATTTAATACTAAATTACAAAATATAATACTAGCTGTTCAAGTTGGCACACTTACCCTATACACAAGGAACACATAAACTTATGTGAGATCATATATTTGAGGTATGTGGTTCATTATAGTAAGAGTTGACTTGGCACCAAAATTAATTATTTTCATTGTCAAACTTGTTCACGTTTAAATAACTATTACACTATTTTCCATAGTATTTTCATTTGTCACTATTTGACTTCAACTATTCTTCTTGAAATTTTTAATCAAAAAGTTCATTTCAGAAAAAAACCATTTAATTCGTTCGTTTCATTTAAATGACGCTAATAATCAAGGTGCCCGTTAATATATTAGGTCATTAAGAATAATTCTATAGAAATTATTTGTGGTTTGTTGAATATAAAATTTGGATGTTCTCTCAAAAGTCTTTACCATGAATAAAACTTATCGATTTTTTTTTTTAAAACTACATAAAATTTAATAAACATTTAACGAAGTAAAAAAAAAAATGCATAGATTATAATCGTTTTACATGACACAGAGTGATATAATCATGTAATAATAATAATAAAATATAGGTTGTGTATATTTTTAAGACAAAAAATTCTACAGTTCCCTCACTTAATGATAAAATATAGAAATTGATTATTACTTATATTTCAATATCCCAATGGTAGGCTAATTGGGATAAACATTTTCCTAAAATATCTCTAATCTTTAAATATCAAATAATCAATTTTATGTGAACTGGCGCTGGTATTAAAACTGATATTCTATCGAGAAAAGAAAATTAATTGTTACTTTTTAAATTAGATATATTGGAAACATTTGAACTTTTTACAAATTGATTTAATTTATATTCTAATTTCTAAGAAAATTCAGTTTTATTCCGAACACTAAAACGAAAATAAAAATGGCAATCAAAACAAAAACTTTGAAACTTTATGTAACCGATAAAGCATACTTCATACATATTAAAATTCCAAATAGATTCTCTGGAATGGCAGATGAAAAATGAAGTAATTATTGATAGTCGGGTTTTCAAGGTAGAAAAATGAATAATGTGCGAAATTTATATAAAATTGTTCCCCAAATGTATACCTACTGTAAATTTTTTATAAACGTCGAGTATTTTCATCAACATATTTCTACAATATCCTGAGGTTGAGTAAATGACGTTTTCTTTGTCATTGTATCCCCAGTAGGCCTTATACACATACAATGTACTATTCCAAAATTGTATCATTTTCTTTGTTCTCCTGTTCTTGATGGATCAAATGGTGCAAGCTTATCATTTGGATCAGGTGGTGCGCCTTTAGTACTGATCGAAACGTTACTGATAGAAATTTTACTTCGTTAGAAGCCATTACTCTATACACGCTAACGATTAACATACATTGATGGCTTAGAACTCCATCAGAACAATATTATGGAAAAATCTACTCTTGAGCTTTGCCGGCAGATGTTTCATTGAAAGGGGAAAGAAGAGCCTAAGACCAGGACGACGCATTCCTTTATACCTGGGGAGGATTCTCCAAGCTATAGAAAGCCGGTTCAACGTGGTGTGTATACTGGTTTGCGGCACACTGAAAATATTCCTTTACATAAGTCAGTTATAGGAAATTTGTATATTTATTATAAAAGATTTTTTATTGTAAAATGAATCGGATAGTGGATATTGTTGGTTTTAGTCGTCATTTTTCCAATTTGGAGGGCGGCAAATATACGAGAATGCAAAGTAAAAATTCGGAAGAAAACGAGCACATCAATATATACAATATTGTTTTTAAAACTTTTTATAGTTTGCTAGAGTTTTTGCAAAACTTTTTTCATTTTTGAGCAGCACTTTCTTGTTTTTTCTTATTTTAGATCTCTAGTGGATATGTCTAAGTTTAAAATGTTAGTATATACATTAATAGTTGTTGTTATTTAAAATTATATTTTGTCAGCATTTCATTATGTGTTAAAATTATAAAATTTCCATTACATTAATTCTTTGAGTGTTTACTTAATACTTCGTAAAGTGTTTTTTGGTATTAAAATGTCAGTTGAGAATTATTTCTCTTCAAATTTAATAAAATATTCATAGATCATTTGATATAGAAACATTTTATTTGAATTACCCATGGTAACATTCATCCTCTTTTATAACTATCATTAGTTCTAATTGTTTACGACAAAACTCTCTCTGTAAATATTTATAATATCGTAATGAACATCTGTAGGGAATTACCACTATATAATACATAAGTCAAGAGTATGGTTTGAAATATAATGCAATGGAATTATCATGGTAATACTTTAAATCAACTAACGAAAATTTTAGAAACTGTTGGAAAATAAATAGTTTGTACACTGGAAACCGGATACACCGGATTTAAAATTACAATTCGATCACATTTGAGACTTAGTTTATGCGATGACCAAAAAATTTTCAGTTAAAAATTTGCATGGAATACACTAAATTTAGGTTGGAAGAAACAATGAGACTTTTATTGAACATTAGCGAATTGTATTTTCGTGTGCGATTTTAAGATTTTATAACATAGATATCTTTATATCTTTAACACAGCTTAAAGAAGTAATAATAATAGTTTAAAAAAACTAAAAAAACACGCATGCATGCGTAGTTCGCGCACTAGCTCTATCTTTATTACTCTCATGCAAAGGATCCGTTCAGATGCGTTCTGCAGCCAACTTCAGAGAGTTACCTACAGACAAACAAACATACGAGTGAAGCTAATAAAAGCGTGTTAAAAAAGGCTTATGCACCTCAATGGGATGGGAGGAATGGTACCAAGTGAAATCAAAAACTATACTTCAAAAATCGAAGCAGAAATCTTCCAATTCCGAAGCTGAAATAAACTTGAAGAAAAATGTCTTTCTGATCCTGCTTAAAATATAGGACACATATGATAGATCATGTTTTCCTGATACATCTCCAAAATAATTCCAAAATGACGATGATGAAAATACGGCGTAAAACATATAAAAATAATTAAAATTACATTCTGTCTTTATTTTCCTTATATTTTCCCATTTTTTACTTTTAGGAATTCCTGGAATATTTTCTTGATAGTCAAAATATAAGTGAGAAGACCCTAATAACAGTATATAAATTTTCACAAAATAATCTACATAATATAGTTTTTTAATTGTCATAATTTATTCAACAAATTCTTAATATTTTGGTTTGTGAATATAATTATTACAAATTAAACATAAAACATATTATTTAATTAATGATAAAGATACGTATAGACGACTTTAATTGAGTTAAAATAGTACGATGATAGAATGAAAAAAAAATTTTTTTAATATAATAATTTTAATTAAAATTATAAAAAATGAGTTTGTTAAATCTGTTTTTATGTTTGTTTCATATCTTCATTCGCTTGTGTATTTTTTTGTTTGTTGTTTGTGTTTTTTTATTTTTCTTTCTTAAAATAGAGATATTTGGTATATAACAGAACGTCGTGGATTCTTGGTTGAAAATTAGTATTTATTTAGGCTTTGAAATCACACTTGCATTTATTTTAACGCCTAAAAGCACGCCAATTAGAACTTGCATTCTTGTCATTCGTCATTAATGTACTTGAAAAAAATATTACAAACGCCTGTATTTTGAAATTGAAACTTTTTTATATATGTTATATAACACAGATTAAAAATTCGTCAACAACCAATAATGTATTCCAAATTATTATTCGTTTATTTATACCTTATTGTTTATAAAATCGTCAAAAAAAAAGTATATAAAGCTATATGTTAATTAAATGAATTATATTTGGAAATATCGGCATAAAATAAAATTTAGATAAATAGTTCCAATTATGTGACAATTTTGTAAAAAAGAAAATTTTTTTCTGGAATGTCCAAAAGATGAGTATATAATTACGGGAATCAGTATCCCGCGACCATCAGTCCATAGGAAATAGTAAGTTGGTAAAGAAAAAATTATCATTGATTTGAATTTAATTGAAGAATTTTTGAAGAATGAAATTTATATTAGACGAAGCATTTAGCTTCATTAAAATAAGTGATAAAAAATTTATTCAAACGAAGAACATTGATTTATTATCCAAAATAACGATGATTTGGGAAAATTGAAGAAGTATTATGTATAAATCAAAAAACGGTTATACACAATACTCCATTTAATATATATATATATAATAATAATGTAATTATTGTGCGTTTATACAATACCTCTTTTATACAACAATATAGCTACTTAAATGGCCATTCAAACAAGTTTGAAAGCCTATTGTGAATATATTGTATACATTATGAAACACACAAAATACACCACAAGAAACAAAAATCATGATTATATACATAAAATACTATGGAATTCTCTGCTTCTTTGTAATATCCACAAACATTATCTTATATGATATTATGTTTTACGCAATTTTCATGTATTACCGTTTGGTTCAAAAAAATTATAAGTAAATGAAAGACGATAATCCATGAAAGAATTCATTAAAGAAAGTTTATTCTTAATGGATGTAAAGTAATGGAAGTATTGAAGTTGTGGAATACACATTTTTCATGTATTACATTTTGGGTTTAAGAAAATTTTAAGTTTTATGGATATATTTGTTGATAAGTTCTACAGTCATATCTACTTTGAGCAATCCTCAACAAACAAATTTAAGAAATTGTAGACAGCATTCCTTCGTGGAACTTTAGGATTTGATTTTTTTACTTTGCTTAGTCCACTTTATTTGTGAATATTTTAATTATAAAGAGGAAACATTTGTATTTTTGTATGTAACGAATAAAAAACTTAAAAACTACTAGACCGATTTGAAATCTTTCACCGTTGAGCTACACTGTCCTTGATTAACATGGGTTACTTTTTATGCACGTATTCTCAGAACGGGAACTGCGTGGGTAAACCGCGTTTATTAAATAAATATATGACAAATGTGGAGTGGTTTTTTAAGTGACTTAGGCGTGGAATCGAATTCGTATTTGTAATATTATTAGGATCTCATAATTATTATCTTTATTATTTGTAATATTTCTAGGAATTCATACAATAATATTAACTAAAACTGTCAAAGTAACCACAATTTCAAACAATAACATTTGATTTAATTTTTTGAATTGTTAATGCTAAACATTTAAACACAACCATATTGGTGGAAAATAAAATAATATTCTACATTAATTTTTTATTTTTATCATTATATTGCCCGAATACCGATTTCTTGACTGGTAGGAAATTATTTTCATGTTTAATATTGTTGGATATAAATAAAAGAATGTAATATTCTAAGTAACAAAACTTTTACCAAGTTCCCACTTTTGATATTTTAAAAGAATTATAATCAAAATGAAATTTAAATGAAATATAAAATAGTTAAGTTTACAACGTTGAAGATCAGTATTTATGTATGTTTGTATGTATATATTCATCTATGTGTGTTACGATACAGCGTAGCAAGTTGTCTATATGAAAATTAACTTTTACATCATAAATCATTTTTATCTATATCATACCCTAACATTTCCTAAGTAATATTTTATAACACTTACATGATACACTCTGTACATATACACAGCGGGTGCTCCAAATAATGATTCGTTTCTGTTTAATCTACGGAAATTCAGTGTTGTGTCTATTAGCATGTGCACGCAGTCATATCAAATCGTAATCTAGGTTCAATTGTGTAATTTATTTAAATTATTAAGATTAATTATTGTTATTAATTATTAGAAACAAAAGTGTTTTTTGAATGGCCGTATCTCAGTAAAAAATACTTCGAAATAAAAAAATTAAAAGTTTAATCTTTTAGATTTAAGTTCTTGAAACCAAAAGTTTTTAAAGCTTACTCGAAATTCTGAGGAAAATTAACAAATTATAATTTCAAAATTTATTTTTGCTTTCCTTTGGAAAAATATGTTTTTTCAAGTAAGCCTAAAAAAATGTGGGCAATGATATATTTTCAGGTGAAGTTTTTTATTTTCATAATCTATCTATGCCGATATTTCGATGCGATATCTGAATTTGTATGCTCTGCCCTTCAATTAACCTAATTTCAGCAAGCAACTGCCACTTTGGAAATTGAAAGGAGTTATCCAAAACGGGAATGAATGATCAAAGATTTCTTTCTTTAAGGTTTACAGAACCGATTCGTTTTTTCCCTGATGTTTATATATCAATGAGTTTATTGAACAACTAAATTGCTTAAAATTAAAAACACTTTGAACAGACCACTCAATATTTCTATATAAACTTCCACATAAAAAAAACGTAGCCATAAACAACGTATGAATTCTATGTGAATAAAATGGTATGAAAATTTATTATAAAAGTTGTTCGAGGAAATTATATGTAGTATGAATGAATATATGTATGCTTGTACATGGGAAGAAAAATTTAATAAATTTTCAGTTCGTTAAAATTTTATATGTTATCAAAGAAATTATTCCAAGTATTTAAGCTAATAAATTATATATTAAATAGACTGATGTCAAAGTTCAATTTACATATTATTCAATTTTTTTTCTTCGTTGTATTGTTACAGTGCATTTACCGTATTTTACGTTGGAGTGATATTTAATTTGTGAATACAAATTGAAAGCAGTTCGAACGTGAATCAGTGATTAAATAAATTTGATAAACAAAGTTTTCCTTTTTAAAAGAAAACTGAAATTATCGTTCAATAAAAATATATAGGTCTGAGTTAAATTTAGTCAAATTGTACCTTAAATATATACTATGGAATTGGACATGAAGTCTTTATTAAGACTTCTTTCAGATGTCTCAATTATGACGTCCTTATGATTTCTTTTTTAAGAAACCATAATTAAGAACTCTTTAAATTGTCTTGTCGCAAGAAGTCAGAATTTTAAACTCTTCTAGAAGTTTTCTTGTTAATTTTCGAAGTAAGTCAGAAATGAGCTCTGTAAGCAGTTATTTTTCGTCGGAAAGATTAGCTTTATAAGAAGTCTTTTTCCTAAGTTCCGAAATAAGTTGGAAATTTGCGAACTGTTTTTGTCTAGTTTTATTACAAGTTAGAAATATGATAACTCGATTTAATTTTTCTGATGTGTATTTCAGTCAAATTATATATACTGTTTTCGAATAATATAAACCTACAAATTATTTAGTATTTGTTTTATGGTCTTTTTTTAATTTCTTTAGTAAGAATTAATTAGAAAAACGAGTATGTAAACAATTTATACTGATAATTGTTATTCCTTCACTTGCTCACTTGTTAAAATTAATTACCATGTTAGTATTTGCTAAGCAGAACATTAGTTATGTGTGGTGTTATTATATTCATATTTTAAATCATTTTCAAAGAATAATAAATGTATATCACACACAAAATGGTACGTATTTATGTGAAAGGATCGTACAGTTAGTTCAATCTTTAACCGCACAATTTTAACAAATAAACCCAATTGTAATCAATTCTCAGAGTTATAATTAATTTTATATTTAAATTTTAAGTATTCTCATTGGAAACCATAAAATTGGTTGAATATTCTAGTAAATTATTGGGGTAGATTTGTAGTCAGAATTTATATCTTTATATTACATGAAAAATTATTTTATAGTTAAATGTTTTCAATGAAGAGGTACAAATAAAAATTAATGTGGGAAATTTAGGAATCTTGAAACTTCAACAATTATATATCCTGCTTTACACAAAAATGATACACTTAATAGAAATCTATATAATATTAAAATTTTGAAGAAAACTTGAATGTCCGCGCCTTGCTCTGCTCCATCTCATCAAATTTAAGTGCTTAATAGTTCATATGAAAGATCTTGGGTCACTGAGAGTTTTTAGACCAAAATGAACTACTCTATTTGCATTAGAACATTTGGTATCCAACTTTGAGTGGAGAAAATCCTATATAATAGCTAAAATGAAAGTGATGAGTCACTGAGTGTTCTTAGAGCCGAAAATGAACTTTCGTTCTTCCTTAAAAGTGGAGATATTTGGATACAAAACTACAACAAGACTTGGAGAAAGAAACGCCCCAGAAGAAATGCAAGACCACTCAGTGACTCAATACCTATAATATGTTCAAAATCTAATGAACGGTTCACACGATATCGGCATTTAATTCGAAATATAAATGATCGAAAATGTTAACTTAAAAAATCTTCTGAATGGCTTTACCGATCCAGTTGAAATTAAATACAAAAATTCATAAAAAATATTCTAGCCAAATTTTCTGGAACAATCTGTCACACCTCCAGAACGGTCATTGGTAAGTAAAATAAATGCAAAATAGGACCTCTATGAACATCTGCACTTTTAGGCCAAAATTTAATAAGTATACAGTAACTTTGCGCTTAGTAGTTTTGCGTAGTTTCGTCTGACGGATTTTAATAGATTGCCGTATCGACATTCATACAAACCTTAAACTTCTGTAGTTACAACAAATTTTGAAATCCAAGTAAAACAGTTTTTTCTTACAAAAAGAGTTCTGTTTCTATTCTTGAACCTTCCTTTGTAGAAAATAAATTTTCAATGGTTATGATCAAAATATACATTTTTACCATTATTTTTCAAAATGATGAAACGGTTCATAATAGTACCGTTTCAATTTTATAGGACTTCTAGTATTTTCAACCAAAAGATTTGATATAAAATATTTTCACTTAAATCCGTTTTTTGTGTTACGTTTTCTTCTGTTTTCTTTTATTTAACATAAACAGTAACGAAAATAAATGAGACTTCAAAAATTAATGAAAGTTTATTATTTTCATTTCTGTTTTGAGAAAGTTTTAATAAGATAAAGTGTTACAAAGACATAATAATATGCTGAGAGAATATAGTTAGTATATTCAATATAAAAAATAATTTTAAAAAGAATATTCTTGTATTGAATTTGAATAGCTATATGAAATTTACAATTCACGTATTTTTATGAAAGAAACAAAAACTTCTTTACTAAAGCCATTTTGTTAAATAATTTTATTGAAAAATTAAAAAATTCTATATAATTTTACAGTATACATTTATATAATGACTATCATATTTTTGAAAATCTTTTAGCCCTACCGTTTTCATACAGAGTGATTCAAAACTCACTATTTTTAGGTCTATATTCAGTTTTAATCCAACAGACTTCCTTCCATTAAACAACTTGATATTTGACAAACTCTCTTTGTATTTACTATGAAAGTCTTAACACTCGCACGACACCATTTTTATGGCATACATGGTACTTAAAGTTACTTTCAAGCGCCATCTTTTTTTTAAACGATGAAAAATCTACATCAAAAGAACGATTTTGATGAGAGGCATAAACTTTTCATGTAAATTTGGTCCATATATCTTATACAGTAAGATAGCACTTCAAAGCGCCAATAGGAAATAATATTTAAAAATCATGTCTGTATTGATTGCAAATAAAATAATATTCCAAAAAGTTTATTTAAACGAATTAAAACAATTTCAAAATACATTAAAAGGATCAATTAATAGTGACTATAGGATGACCACACTCGTGCCGGACTTTCTTATGCACTAATTAATTTTTCCATTAATCAGCTCAATTAATCAGGCTAAATTTTAAATTTAGCCTCTTTTTTTTCTCAAAAACCGTGTAGTGAATTTTAATAAATCTATACTCAATTAGCTCTCTAAAGTACAAACTTCTTATTATAAAAGTTTGAAATTCCCGGTAGCTTTTTTTCAGTTAGTAAAATTAAATTTAATCTGTTCAGATAACGAATCTCCATAAGATTTAGTCTAAAATAACTCAAACTTTAAGATTGCAAACTTTAAAACAATCTTTTGTGAATCGGTTTGTAATTTGTACGAGTGATTATGAATAGAAAAATGAACGTTCTACTAAATTTACATTCGTCTCATGGTATTTTTTTTATCCTCGCAAATATCCTTAGGAGGATATTTTGTTATAGAAATAAACGGATCGTAGACTTGCCGATAAATGTAATTTTATTTACGATAATATTATCATCATGACCATGTAAGACGGACTTTAAGTTGACAAAAACATCTAGGTCATAGTTTTGTATATAGAATTTTATGTGTAAAAATGCAGTTGAGTGAATAATTCAAATAAATCGATTTATAACGATGACTCTTTAAGAATGACAAATAGTTACAATAACATAACATAGAAAATTTAAACGGAACACATACAAGAAAATAAACTGTAAAATTCCATTTGGTTTTTTCTTTCCATTTTTTTTTTCATTTGTTTCAACACGGAAATATAGTTTTGACCTCCATATAAAAATTGTTTGGAAGAGTAGTCGTTTGTAAACAAATATTCTATAAGTAAATGCCAATTTTAACAGAAACTTAGAAAACAATCAAATTTCTTAATTTTTCGCTGTTGATATACAGAAAATGTATTACTTAATAAATGAAACGTTTGATATTTGGTAGGCAATTAAACTGCATTAAAACAACTGCGTAAAAAATAGGTGAAGGCAATTGTTAAGTTGTTGTGAGTGTGTAGATTTTGCAAGGTCAATTTTCCATTTCTCGTCAGTTACTGAAGTGCAACAAGAAAGTTTGCTCTTCCTCTTAGGGCTAAAACATGCTCTCTGGATGAAAAACGATCATGATGAATGTTGTAGAACAGAAAATTTACTATAAGAATGTACTATTGGTAAATAGAAAATATTCTAAGAAATAGGAAAATTTTGTAAGGATAAAATATAATATAATATAAGGATAAGGAAATTTGAAAAAGGCACCAGATTCTTGGAAAATTCAAAAAATCCAAAAAATATATTCCAAAAACTGCCCATATTCCCAAAACACGGTTTTTGTTTTTACACATAATGCGACTTTTATTAAGAATCCTGATAGCTTCCTTTTCTAACAGGTTGTTTAGCTGTAATCGAAATATTCCCGAAACGTGGATATTACTTCTAATTTCTGTGGAGAATACTACTGCTATATGGATATAGATGTATGAAATTTATTATATATTTTGTACTTTTCATCTTTTTATTTTATTTCAACGCGGATATATATATTTTTTACAGTCATTCTAATTCTTTTACATCAAATTTATGAAAAATTAACGGGGTGTGTCGAGACTGTGTACTCTCAACCAACAGCCGTTCTGTGTTGGATGAACGTTAAAAACTGTATGCGGTCTTTTAGATAACAATAGCCTGACATGGACTATTAACTTGAATGTATAATAAATTTTACTTTCGTCGTGGAAGATGGCGTGCGCACAGGCGTTATGCCAATTTAATAAAAGTTTATTGAAATACACAATTATTAAGTTTTTATATATAAAGTAATTTTTTTTACTCCGAAAAAGAAAATCAAACATTTGATGATTCGTAATGTTTTGCCAACTAGTCAAGCTAGTAGAATAAAGTATTCAATATTGAATTTAAATATGCTCAAATGTAGGTGCTTTTTAGGTACCGCAAAATTTAATAAGTGCTCAAATATTTATTTACCAAAATTGAATTATTATGACGCACTGCTGTCGTGATATACACACTGGTAGAGCACTTCTGAAAAAACGAGATATGTACTAAGTTTTTGGTGCTTTTTAGGTTATGGAGAACCTTCAATATATCTTTAATTAAATATATATATAATTAGCTTGACTAGTTTATATTTTACACTTTTGAGACTCACTGGCAGTTTCGGATAAACATTTTTTTATGTGGGTGTATCCCAAACAATACTCTTTAGAATTTTATTCCGTATTCTTGAAAAAATAGTCGAATGCTATTTGATAACTTGTAAAATTAGAACCGAATTTTGAAAAATTATAACGCACATATACTTCATTTATTACCACAAAGTTTTAGTAAATTCCCGCTGGCATATAAATGGGAGAGAAAGACTACCAGGGAAATCTAAGGTAAACCAAAAAACGTGCTCACCATGTTGATAAAATGACAATGAAATCAAAATTTTCTATTCGAATTTTATATTACATTCATTCAAAAATCGTAGTTAGAAATTTTTCAATTCTTTTTTTTGGTTCTCTCAGTTACTCATAATTTTCTTTTTCAATCCCAAAATTGTCATGATTCTATCATTATCAGTTGTTAAACCTTGTTGATCCCGATGGTCACTTGATTCAACTCTGGCTAATCGGTAGGCAAGATTTTATTTTTTATTATAAGAATAATAATATTTTTAATTTAAAGAGTTAAAACTTTAGATATTTTGATAATTATAATTAGAACAACATTTATTAAATTGGCCAGTGAACCAATTCTTAAAATCAGAAAGTTATTAGTCTAAGCCTCATAGGCCATATCCAATTCAATTTCTTATTTCTTCGTTGTCAAATGAAAATTCCTAATTTTTTCATTATCCATTTATAAATAAATATGCGTCATTTATATATAATTTACATATTTTAATTAAAATTCAAGTTCATCATATAATTTTCAACTTGATTGACTTTAAATATTTATAACATGCTGAAAGAAATCTTGTATGTGAGATGGAAGGAAGCAATTTTTTATCATCTATCCTGAATGTTTTAAATAACATCAAGTCAATGTTAATATTAATATTAAAATTATGTAGGTAGAAAGATTCCAATTAGGTGCAAGTATATATATATCGAATTTTATGATAAGAATTTACATACAAAAGTTAATTTTGAAACCAAAAGAAAAATTCACAGAGACACAAATTTGAAGGTATGCCACTGCAAAAAAATATATTTTACAACAGAGATTAAAGAGCGAAGTTTCATGATATTTCACAGTCAAAAGTATTAGTTTAGTATTTACGTATGCTTATGTGCTTAGATTACTATGTTTTTGAAAACGCATTGTACCTAATAACTACACAAACACTCATCTTATTGTTCCTGAATGTATTATTACATGTCCTTCGTCAAAATCCCACCTTAATCAAAATTTTGTTGTTACTTTTCAGGGTTGATTCAGACACCGTTTTCTGCCTTATTTCCCTCACTCATTTGCCCACTGAGAAAGAATAATAATATAAAAGTTAAATAAAAACTTCAGTGATAGATCATCAAAAGCCTCTCTTTAAATTTTTTGCCTTACGCCGACATTAAATATAGTTAATAAAAAATTTATAGACAAAATTGTCTCCATGTACTTTTTTTGCCCTTTAGCTCAAATCAGCTGTTTCAAAGCAACCAATATTCTTAAATCTGCTAGATAAATCTCTATTTGTGTAGCAAAATCCGAATACTTTTCAAATGATAAATATTTTATTCCTTTCTTGAAACATAATACAGTTTCTGATGTTCAAGTATAAAGAATATTAACAAATAAAGATAACAAATAACAGAGTTAATTGTTTGGATACTTGACATATGATTAAATTTAATTGTTTGTACTATTTTTAATTAGCATTCTTAAAAAAATATAAATATCCAGTCTATACAGTTATATATACAGTTATTATCTATACATTAATAATACTATGTAATGTTATTACCTATATGTGTTTTTTAGCCAAATTTGAGCTAAAATGTCGAGAGTAGAAGCATTTTATGACAAAATGTTTCAAACAAAACTTGTTTGTTTAAAACAAAAAAACATTTTCTGAACTTTTCTTTTATCTTTTATTGTTTAAAAATTGGGTTAAGGATCGATCCACTGAGCCCAATAGACCGATTTTGTTCATTCACGAACTTAAAGTCACTTTTTATGTTTAGAATACGTCACCGAATTCAGCTCGTTATCTCTTTGTGTTTGAGTTATCGTGATGACGGGCGGATGGACATCCAGAAATGTACTAATTATGTGTTTCTATGAACACCTATACCAAAATTTTGTTAGTGCGGAAAATATTAAGTAGCGTTACAAACTTTAGTCTAAAAAATTCATACACTCTGATGTATGTCAAGTACAAAAATAATGAATATTATAAACACGGCTTTATTGATATTATTTTCTCTCTAAATTTGGTGAAATTTCACGACACGTTTTAAACACAAAACATAATTTTTTTTTGCATCATTTTCACAGTTTCGTTTACCTCGATATATCTAAAATAACACATTTTTATAAATATTTATATTATATTGGATAAGTACCTAAAACTCTCTTGGTAAGTTTATACCACTAAAAAGTACACCTAGTAATCTCTCATGGGTGTGGAAAAAAGCAAATATCACTGAAAAAGATATCTATCAACACACAAAAGATATAAGATATATATTTTTTAAATGGAATGATAGCAGGCGGTATGAGGAAATAGGAGGCGGTATTTTTGTTGTGCGGAAAGAAAGTGATGAAAATGTAGGATGTATACAAAACATAATGGTTTAACAAAATGTTGACGGTTTGGGTAATAAATAAACGATTTTTTTTTTTTTTTTAACTAGAAAAAAATCAAAGCCACTATTATTATAAAAGTTGTTGATCATTTTCAATTTTATTGTTGTCTTATTTCGAAACTACATAATTTTATTTTCTGATTCGCTCTATGAATTTTTATTTGCATGTTAGTTTTTCGAAAATTTTTAAGTAAATTTTTACGCCAATGGATAGGGTGTCCCAAAGAGATTGCAATTCAAAAAATACATTAATATTGAGAAATCATTTCTAAGCACGAGCTTTTCCATATAAAACAATTTTAACAATACTTAGAATAGTAGAGAAAGTAATAATCACCAAGCATTCTGCAAATATGTGAACCGGAGCAAAGAATAATCATAATAATAACCATGCATTACGGAATATTTTCGCTCACAAAAATATCAGATAATATTAGCCCCTAGTACATTTACATTACAAGCTTGCCAAAAAGCACCATCAGTTCTTGTTATCGAATAAGTGAATATTTCGACGTTGGATTGATGTTCTTGGCTATTTCTAGGACAACTTTGTATTTTTCCAACAGAAAATTCATTTTCAAAAGTAAAACCTCCATCTTTGAAACCAAATCTATTACCCCCAAGTCTATAATTCCCTAATTCATATAATCGAAATCTTGAATGAATGATGAACTCCAAGGTCAGTTAAAAAAATTACCCTTAAAATAACAACGAGTATCATTTGAGATAAGCTGGAAATCTTTAATCATGAGATGGATTTTTACAGGGTAACAGAAAGAAAATTCTAAACTCAAAACTTGTTGTAAGAAAATAGATCTTACAGTAACAACGATCATTGCCATATCCCTGGAAATCATGATGAGAAGATTCACCGCAATGTCTTAAAAATCGTAATAAAGATACCGGACCTTACGCAATGTCTTAAAAAAAGTATAAAGATACCGGACCTTCCGAATCATTGCAGCAATGCTAGTTTGTATTTCTTTCATTCAATGGTCTACTTGTAATATTCTGGCAAACAATTCTTGATAAAAAAAAAGTCCTATTCAATCCTATAGAAACTGAAAAGGAATGAATAGGAAATAAGTAGGATGATTTCCTATTCAAAATTTGAATAGGATTGAATAGTAAATAATTTTTTGCTATTCATTTCCTATTAATTCATATTCAATTTCCTATTAATTCATATTCAATAGGATTGAATAGGACTTGTTTATCAGAGATATGAAATTCATACAGGTCTACCCTGTAATAATTGTTGTTCTGAAAGTATAAATTTTTTTCGAACCAAATGGTACATAAAAATACTTTTAAGTACTTACCAAATACTTTCAAGTGATAGATGAGCAGCATCTCCAGTAGGATACGGTGCCAGGAACCAACTAAGCGAACCATATCGAACGAAGTTTGTTGTAGATGTTCTATGTATGTATATATGAATAGAGATACTACTGGTTAGCAATAAGTGTGTGTCTATGAAATCTTTACACTCTCTTCACAGAACATTTATTTGCATCGTGTTTTCACCATTCACTTGTTCACATCGAACGAGAGAAAAAAAAAACCAGAAGCAGAAAAGAAAAACACCTCACACAAACACACACAACTCACTTTTATTTGAGGGTGCGTTCGCTTCTCGTTGTTATTGTCGTTTCGTTTTTCGTATTGTGTGTGTGTAATTTTATGCTCTATTTGTGTAAATATATTTTATTTTATTTTATTACATTTCCTTAATGTTAATTATTTATTTATTTATTAACAACACATTTCTATATTTAATTTTTCAACTTTACAGCAGCACAAGTACAAGCAAATGGAGCGAGAATGAGAGTGAAATGTTTTTTTGTTTTCAAATTTATTTATATATACCAAAAAGATTTCCTTCCGTTAATTTGTGTTAAACACAATTCGTTTTATATCTGTTTTGTTTGTCTAAGAGATACGGACGGGCAAAATGGATTAATTTTAAATGATAATTACAAATTGTTTTGTGTGGTGTAAAACTAGATATTGGCAGAATATTAAATCATAGTGGTTAGAATATTAAAGCATATAATCATCGTTTATAGATACTACGAACGGTATCTAAAGGTACCGTAAAGTATGAAAAAATCTGGAACTCCATTAGGATAGCTCAAATATTAGGATTTGGAGTTATTTAATCATTGGTTTTATGTAAAAACAGGCAAAAATACCATTTTTTAAAGTGGTTCATTCGGCCTTTACGGTTTTTTTTTCCCTAAAGCACTATATTTTCTTTCTATATTCTTCTTTTTAATTTCGATTTTAATTGGATGTTTTTTACTAACTTTTAATACGAAAATTGCCTTGAAAACGCAAACGATGCTTTGAAAAAATATTCAGAAGAGTCGAAACTTTGTTCTTTGTAAACTGTGCACAAATAAACACTTTATATCTCTTGTGATTTTTCGAAAAATACTTTGTTTTTCTTATATAAACGGTTTAAGTTTACTAATATAAACAATTTAAGAAAAGCTCTATCAAAAAATCAAAATTATAGTATGAAGATGAAACTTCGTGAAGCATAGAACTTAATAGTGTACCCTATTTACGAGTATTTTTTTTTTTTTAAATATCCTGTAGAAGCTGACTTAATCAATCATATTTGGACTTAAATTGGTATTACTTGAAAATAGAGAATTTTCGAGAAAAAAGTGTTTATTTTGGTCCATTTTACTTTAAACAATACTGAAAATAATGTAGAGCCAGTTCAAACAGGACTGTGAACCAAAAATTGGTAGCATTCAGTATTTGAGCTATTCTTAATAAAACGTTGAAATTTGAAGTCTGATTTTTGTATATCAAGAAACGTCATACCGATAAAATTTCAAAGCACATTACTGTAATTAATTCAAGTAGGATAAATCAGAGGGAGATGGCTATCGAATTATTTTCGGAACCCAAAGCTAGATGGTAATGCTGTAACTTAGTTTACTTTTTCCGACGTACAAGGTACTGCCAGTAGATCGACATAAGTGAACTAAGCTTAGAATATTGCCATCGAGATATAGGTTCTGAAAATAATTAGACTGGTCATCTCTGCCATACGGCTATCTCCCCCGGATTTACCCTAAACTATTTTTGTGTTGGGTAAGAACGTGAGATAACAAATTCAAGGCATATTTTAAGTAATTCGCTTGCCAGCCGGGGACAATAAAAATCTTTATGTTGAGTTTAAGTCATGTATCCATCTTGCCCGTCTGTACATTGTATAAGTATTTTTCAATTAAAATTCTATTGTTAAAGTGGATGAGTGAAAATTCCTAAAAAGTATTTAGTACAAATTTTAATTTGTTATTTGAATGTTTCGTTTTTCATCATTTACACACCGATTAATATCTGTTTTGTTGTATTTCAGCTATTTTATATGTTTTATACAAATAAATAGTCCAATTAATAAAAGTCTAAATCAAGAAACAATGTACAACTTTAATTTTTCATTAGTCCAGTATGCTCAAGTTTTTCATTTTATCTATAGTACAGGGTTCAGAATCAATAGAATGGAGTATTTCTCAATTTCTTATTAATTTAACACCATATTTTGAACTTTATAAAATCACTATAATGGGACGACAATCCCGGTGGTGATGTTGTGGTATTTTTCCGTTGTTACTAGTCTCGATAATACCATATAGATTTATCAGCTGTTGATGAATCAACTGGGTGTTAAACTAGAAGACATCTTAATTTACAGATACAGTGTTCTAAAGGATGAAAAAAAGGCGAAAGGTTCAAGGTTCGCAGCTTATTATTTATCTATTATTAAATTAAATGTTTTACAACTATAATCAGAAGATTTTTTAATTATCTTTTCAACAACGAAAGAAATTAATTATTTTGAGAATGATTTCAAATTGTGAAAAAGCTACCTTAAAAGAAAAATCAAAACATTGAAATTTTTGAAGATTCTTTAACATTAGTGACTAAAATAACTAACACTAAATTTTAGACTTTAATATATTGGACTACAAATCGATGTTATTAATTTAAATACCCCAAGGTATTAAAATATTTATTATTAGTAAATACCACATTTTATTAATAAATAAATAAAAAAAAAGTACTTTATTGTTTTTCTTTTATTAAATTTAGTAAATTGATTATTTTATTATCACAAAAAACTAAAACAATAAAAAGAAGTTAATAAACGGGGTCGCTTACAGCTATATGAAAATAACACGCGACTTCATCAAAATTTGTGTTTTATAGTTCATAATGATTTTTAAAGGATATTAAAACCAAATCTACTGTCTTTTGTTTATCGTGGGTTTTTGATGGGACATCACAGCCTTAAATTAAGATTGCAAGCTTTTGATCATTTGAGAAAAGTTGATTGAACGAAGAAACATACTTAAAATCACTAAGTAGATTTGAAGTTTTGATTCTTTGAAATTACCAAGTTTCCAACATTCAAGTTTCAAGCTTAAACACTTTACTCCGCTTGAAAGAGAATTCAGGCGACCTATGAAAGAAAAACATGAGATGTAGAGGACCCATTTATACCACACTTGAATAATAGCTCACAATTATTAAAAGAAAAATAATAGTTTAAGCAAAATGTTGAAAACTTTTTATCTATTCTACAGGCGGTATAAAGGATTGAATTTCCGCATTTGAGAACAAAGGTTTTCAAGCTCAAAGGGAGCTGGTATTTAAGAGTACAAACAAAATTCAGAAGTTGTTTTCGGGAGAAAACATGCTCTTTATTGATGTCAAGTTATATAGCTGTGATCTATAATAGATGCTGAGTTAGTTTCAACATTAACATATTTATTTCAAATCAAAACTGATCGCTACGTTTTGAATGTTGTATGAATGAAAAACCTGTAGTTAAATGTTTCAAAATCTATTATGGTCGCATCCAAATCCACTTTGGTCGACATTGTTTGAAAAAAAATTAATAATAAGTCTTGGGAGGATTTTATTGACTTTCTAAACAGTAAATCATACTAATTTTCGTTAATTCAGTAGGTGATTGTAATACAAATCAATATGGGCTATTTTCAAAGTGAGTGTTTCTAAGTACGGTAAAAAAACCTAAGTAAAAGCTTATAATGCTTTGTTGATAAGTTTATACAATGCAGATAAAAATCATATGTTTCGATGATATTTAAATTTTGTATTAAATTTTTTTATTACTGGCTAATTAGTAGTTAGAAAATTTTGTCTTCAGTGTTGGAAGGCTAGACGAAACCTGAAACAAAAAATAAAACATTAATTTTATTATTGGACTATTTTATTTAATTCAAAGAATTTTTAATATTCCGACGATTCAATTTAAATTATTTTCATAAAAATAACATAAAAATATTAAAAACTACCTAAGTGAAAGAAATGTATAAAAAAATAACAAAACACAAAAAATAAATTATCATGTATTCACTGTCGTTTTCGTTTCATTTGTATCTACTTATTAAAATACATTACACAGACAAAACTTGAATAAATAATAAGAATCACAAATCTTTCATAACAACCGAATATAATATAAAATATTCAAAGATTATTTATGTAATTTATATTAAAGTTTTCATTAGTACATATTAAGGGTTTGACTTATATATAGGTATTCATGTTAGTTCAAACTTTTTGATTATCAAAACGAACGTAATTAACGAATTTAAAAAATTTATTGAGTATATATTTTATTTTTAATTTTATTTAGGGCAGAATAGGGCAATGAGGGTCAGTGTACAATGACGGTCAGCATTACTCCAAATTGAAAATAGTCAGTCTGTAGTGCTAAAGTAGGTAGCAGACCTTCGTATTACATAATATAACTTGCCAGCAATTTCGTTCAGGTTTTACTACTCATTCGAGTTTGATGCGTCTTAATTGTTTTTGGCTCGCTTCTGATCTAAAGAAATAACATTGCAACCTTAACTGTATTATATTATTTTCTTTAGCTTTATGTTATTATTAAACAAAACTTTAACATCAAGAACACGTACAATATTAGTAGATAAAATTGCACTTGTTTTAATTACTTTATTTTTTACGTGTTGTCACAAAATCGGCTAATGATGGTCATCTGATTGCCCTCAATATACTTCCGTTATTTGAGTTTTGAGTTTTGAAGAGTTATTTTGAAGATTTGAGTTTTTTATTTTTTTTTTATATTATAAAATCCAAAATTAAGACATATGTCTATCGAAAAGGTGGAACACATTAACTTTGAAAAAAGATATTAAACTTATCGATGAAGATGCATATATTAGAACAGTTATGCAGTTAAGGTGCATATATTATAACTCAAGGAAATGCCATTTTCATCTCTTTAAACTATACTGAAGAAAAAATTATACCAATTCAGTCTTAGTGTACTGGATTGAAAACAGTCGAGGTTTATGTATGTGGAATTTGCTTAGGATCTTAGACTGCCATTTCCCTCAAAGTGACTACAATCAACCATGTGGCTAATGAAGATCAAAACTGTTTTTTTTTTTTTTAATTTAAGCTACTTTTTATACTTATACCGAATATTTTATAAAGTGACCACATATAAAGAATATTTGTTAGAGAATGTATTAAATTTATTTCAATAAATATATTGTTTAAAATTTCCACTTTATTCACATTTATTCTTAAGTGGTCGTCATTTCCTCATTCTCCTCTAAAGTCAACTACAAAGGTCGTTTAATTGACACAAAAATTAGAACTCTATAGAAAAGGCAATGCGGATAAAATATAAATTGTATATTTTTGAATTTTCGCGGACAAATAACTCAAAATAAAAAATTATTATCCAAAAATTTGGTATGGCTACGCACACTCTTGACATTAAAAATTCATTTTTGTAACATTAAGTTGAATATGCAAGTATTATTAGTTCATTTTATATGTGTATAAAGTTGAGTTTGTTATTTTTAATCTTTTTTTTTTTATCTTGTTACACATATTATTTTTCATGACAAGAACACAAATAACGATTTTATCATGTAAATATATTGAAAATATATGCATGTAAGCGTGTAAATAAACATAGCATGGATATAAGGGCCTGTTGTAGTGAGAAGTGGTTTAATCATATATTTTGATTAAAATTCTTGTTGTTGTGATGTTATGAATTTATAGATAGTTTAGGATACGTTGCGTCAGTTCTAATGCTCAGTGAAAATACATGTATTTGAAAAAAAATACCCGTTCTCTTTAAACTACGTAATTTAAAATATATGTATGAATAATATGTTTACTTAGCTGTTTACCGGCACCGAATGCGTTGCAACTTAGAAATGAGGTGGAAAAATGCATTATCAACATCTTAATCTTGAAAAAATTTCTGTAGCAGTCTGTTGAAATTTTCAATTTATGTTTCATCGCATCCAGAATAGTCGATTTCAGCTAAATTCATATCACTGATAATAAACTATATGATGCGTGTTTATATAAAATTTCGGGATATAGTTTACGATATATTAGCATCTAAGTGAAAATACTTAGATGCTGATATATCGTGAATACTAGTATATATACTTCGATAGCGATAATTTACCGAAATGGTTTGACCGATCGAATTCAAATTTGGATATTAAATAAAAAGATTAAGTTTTCTTTATTTTTCTTTTATAATTCATTCCGAATTTGTATTTTTCTTGAATAACGATTTTTCAGATCAATATACTTTAATTTTACGGCTGTAACTTTCGAACGCCTATTTAAATTTTGAAGAAATTTGGTATGCATATTGATTACACCCAGGACACTCACTGTATAGTAAGTAACATTTGCATCTCCCTTTTCAAAAAAATGAACTTATTTTCTAAAGAATGTTTCTAAATAATTTTTTTGCGGGACCATATGTTTCGAAAACAGGATCTTTCACTACTGGGTTACTGTAAAATATTTTTATATATTATATAAAAACATATATATTATTACTATTTATCTTTTTATTTAATACATTATTTAATGTTTGAAATCATGTTTTGAATCTTTTAAATTTTGTGTACGTATTATTTACATACTTTTTCTTTACTTCTGTGTGACGTTTACAGTTCACAGAACTAATACTGCAATTTACATGGTTTATGTAAGTGTATATCACGCTTGTAAAAACAAAATCACGAAAAAAATTTTCATGATTTTTAATAAACAAAGCTGGTATTTTTTTATGTCTAATTGTTACTAGTGTTGAAGGCCATACACTTACCGCCGGAGCATTTGTGTAATCCTCTTTGCCCCTATTAACACAAATCATAATATTTGTTGAGCTGTTAAAATTTTCGTAGATATTAATATTTATAGTTAACTATAAAATTTTCTTTAAGGTAACAATATATAATTTTATTTAAAATATTAAACAATGATAAAACAACTTTATGCCTCCGCGAAATTACTTTTATTTATTCTAGAGAGATAAAATTTTTATTTACTACCTCAAATATAAAGATAAGACATACCGGAAATATTGTCGAATATATAAAGTAAAATAAATTTTTAATAAAACTAATATTGACATTAATTCTTAAAGTCAATAATTATGGAAATAGAACAACGAAGACATTTTATATCGTTTTAAAAACTTATAACAATATTTCACACCCATATCATTTTAAAAATTTATAATTGTACACATTTGAATCTGTTTAATTGTATGGGCAAATTGTGATTTGTTTTTTATAATTTTGTTTTTCCACTATTTTTTTGTCGACGTATTAGAAATAAATTGGATTGTATTTATTTGAGTATTACATTTGTTTCCCTAGAAAAAACTGACAAACGAAATTGGGGTATGAGACTTCAAAGTATCACATAATTTGTCCATTTCTGTCCGTCTGTTTTTCTGTCTGCCTGTCCATCATCAAGATAATTCAAAAACGAAAAAAAGGCGTATTCGAGACTAAAATGGTAAGACAAAGTGTATGAAGTCCACTAGGGGCCTGGGATCCCTGACTCATCTTTTAAACTATCGAGAAAGAAAAATTCCAATACAAAAGAAGATTGCTTCTTCAAAACAAACAACTATTACTTGCAACCATTTTGCATAAATTGTTTAATACAAATTGAATAATGCAAATATTGGCATTTTAATATACGTTTAAATTTTGAAAATATTAGTCAAGAAATGTGCATTTTCTATGACTAACACTGAATGTAAAAAAATCAAGAAGTGATGTAATAATTGGAAAGCGTAGAAATTTATTTTAAAATGTGAAACTCAAATAAATCAACAAAGGTATAAAAATTATATTTTGTTTAAATCATTTCAAAATTTTTTTGTACTATTAGGGCTATAATTTAAAAAGCGGAATCTTCTTAATAGATAATATTAAATATATCTTGCAATAAATTCATATTCAAAGAGTGTACATTAAGTTAAACACTTGCATTCGATTTATTGATTCCGAAGGTTATGTCTGGGAGCATCGAGCATTATAGAATATGTATGGTTATTATTTTTATAAAAAAAATAGAAGCTATATCGAACAAAATATTAAACTTCACAAGCAGACATTGTAACAGCGTCAGTTTGAGAATAATAAAAAATAATAATAAATATAATCCTATTAATAATATTGGAAAAATGGAATGTCATAATGAACTACTTATATACAATGAACAAATATCGATACCACGCTAGTTGTTAAGCATAGTAAAGCAGGATTTGGATGTACTTGAGAATGCAAAAATCAAAGACCGAATTTTGTCAATGCATTGTCTGAATAAAAGGACCTAGATGCTTAGCTACATAGGGAGGTTACGGAATCAAATCCCCGCAGTGACAGTGCGATTGGTTAGAATTAACGGAGTGGTTGATTGTTCACACTGTCGTCGCTTGGATATGAACGATGTTAACAAAGTTTAAATCGGATGTAGTTTAAGAATAATGATGTGGGTGGGCTGTTGTAGACGTAATCTGATAAACAAACGTAAAACCCCATTATAATTATTAAGGATGTTGACGATCCCTCTCGTTTTCTGAAGGACTTTTGAAGACTTTGAAGATGTAAAATGGACAAAAAGAAAAAATTTTCAGATGATGAATAGTAAAAAATATTTAGTAGATGCCGAAGAAATCATTTAAAAAAATGCAAGCGTATTTTGACTCTTTTGCGATCTAATATCGTTTCTATCTCGAAAACGGAATGCTTTTTGTAAAAATCACTTGCGTTTTAAAGAGTCTGAGTTTGTTTTTGTTCATTCGACATGAAACAATCATTGCTGACATTATGGTCCTTCGAAAAAGGTACCCGAGTCGCAAATTTGAACCGGTAATACCTATTTAAATCCTTAACATTTGAATACAAATCCTTTGTCAGAATGCCGCCTGCGTGTATTGAGTCTAAAATCGCTTATACCTCGAAAACAGACTGCTTTTTGAAAAAAATCATAAAAGTTTAAAAGTATAATAATATAAGTAATATTTTTGTTCATTTGACATAAAACAAGTATTGCTAACAATATATCCTGCCGAAAATGGAGTCGAAATTTTTAACCGAAAATATTCAGATCCTTAATATTTCAGCTACCCTCCATTGTCATAATGCAACATTCGATTTTTCATACTCAAATAGCACTAGACCCTGCTCTGTAGATGACGAACTGATACGTGCCAGAGTTGGAGAAAAACATTGTTACACAATATAATATATATTGTAACAACAGACGATCGTGATAGCCTTACTATAATATTATTTTGACTTTAATAATAATGCCACATATTTTGTTTGTTTTTGTGTTTCATTAGAAAATACAAAACAAATACAAAAAAGGAAAAATCTCTAAAAATTCAACGGATAGCATAAAACAACAGTCTTGTAAATATTGAATGTAACAAAATGAAATATAATATTAATATCTTCTAAAATCGGATTGGGTAGAAATTTTGCTTAGTATAATTATTATCACGTAGACATCCGCTGAGGAATAATTTTTAATGGAAGACGCAATTCTACTTTAGTCGCTTTGATAAAATTTAAAAATTGCTTGTTCTGATGAATCTATATTTTGGAAAAACAAAAGAACCCATCCTAAATTACTACAGACAAGTTTATGTGAACGTACAAATTGATTTTTGCTAATCTTATACCCGAAATTCGATATTCCATTTATTCACATAAATGCTGATATCTCATGTACCGTTTGTCTGATTTTTTTATCAATTATTTTGTAAAATAAATATTTCGTAGAAGACGTAATGATTTAAAGAACTATCGAATTCAAGTGAATTTAATGTGATAATAGCTGTCCCAAACATGTAGTTACTTAAGTAAACAAAATCAGATATCAGGGAAAGAGACTCCTTAGATTTTAGCTACACTTGTTTCCAGAATCATATTAATAATATTGGAAAAATGGAATGTCATAATGAACTACTTATATACAATGAACAAATATCGGTACCACGCTAGTTGTTAAGCATAGTAAAGCAGGATTTGGATGTACTTGAGAATGTAAAAATCAAAGACCGAATTTTGTCAATGCATTGTCTGAATAAAAAGACCTGCTCAGTGGCTCAGCGATTAAGGGCGCTAACACCTTTAGATGCTTAGCTACATAGGGAGGTTACGGAATCAAATCCACGCAGTGACAGTGCGATTGGTTAGAATTAACGCAGTGGTTGATTGTTCACACTGTCGTCGCTTGGATATCAGAGAAAGAGACTCCTTAGATTTTAGCTACACTTGTTTCCAGAATCTTATCCTCAATCTTCTCGGATCTCACTCTACGAAATTTAATAAGCTGATAATAGGTCCACATCTAATTATTCTTGCAGTGTGTTTGATATCTGGTCAGCTCGTGTTTTGTCGCTCTATCTATCAACAATCGAAATACAAGATCAAAAGACTAGATCTATAGGTTTCAATTACATTCGTTATACAGAGATGTTTAGGCAGTTATTGGTGCGTTCGGACTGGTCTCGAACAGTTCCTAGAAATCATCTCTCCAATAATGGAATTGTAAGTGTTATGATTACATGATCGATACGAATTTGTTACTTTTTGTAGGCAACATGTTAGATAAACTTATTATATTGTAACAGGATAATAAATTCATGAAATATTTTTATACAACACGAAAATATATATCTTCTGAAAGCATAAAGCAACTCATTCGTTGGAACAAGAAAATATTGTCGAGTATCAACCAGAACCAGAACATACGCTATGTAGAGTAATATTACTTTACTAAAATATTTATGTATTTGTATATTTATTCTCTTTTTTTTCTAGTACTTTGCAAATACAGTAAAAGTTAAATATAAAATTGTTGCTGAGAAATTCTTAGAAATCTAATCTTATCTACTTCCACTAACTAATTCGTAATTATTCTTCTCTATTCACACTATTTATATCCGACACATATGAACAAAATAGAAGTTTATTAAATTCAGTCAAATGAAACTACTTAAAAACAATGACGAAACGAACAAAAACATTGGTAAAGACGCAACCGCTTAATTGATCTTCGTGCAACTAATGCAACTGTTTCTCCACTCTTGCGGTAACTAAAAAAACGATACGAGAAAACTACCTGAAATGTTGTTAGACCTTAAGTATAAGTTGAAGTTTGAGCAAAGCCAAAACCTGCCAAATAAGCCCTTGAGATCTATGACCCATCCTATACCAAAAGAAATAAAAGAGGAGCTCAAAAACAAACAACATTTATTTGAAAAAACCTGATATTATCTGTTAAAAATCCCTAAGAACTGCCGTTTAATGACAGTTAATTAACATATTCATTATAATACATATTATTATGTATTATAATTAATGTAATTATAGGTATAATACACATTATTGATGCTCGTCGTTGCTGTATGAGTTCTTGGTAGCAATATGAGCTACGTGTTTACTGTATTTCATTAGTATTAACAATTAAAAATAGCTCAATTTTTGTGGAAAACAACCAGTACAAGTAGCTATAAAGAAATCTATTCAAATGTTATGAAACTTGGTGTGCAGAACATTGACATGAAAACCTAGTGATTGTTGAATACTTTCCAAAAATAATAATTTCTAAGGTAAAAATCAAAATTTAATTTTATATTTAGAAATGTGTATTTTATTAAAATACTTAGACAAGCACGAGGTTTTCATGTCAACAAATTTTATAACATTCGACTAAGTATTTTTTTAGTTATTTGTACTGGAAAATTGTATGCTTCTTGATAAACTCCCTCTAAGTTTTGTACTTTACTATTTTTCGACATCCATTATTTTTCAACTTATCATGGAGTTTAGTCTTATTTTACTAATTTTTTTCACCTGTTATCCCAGATATATTCTGTGGCGTACATGATATTTTATGCGACTTATGAGACTGTCATGAGAATTCCAGTCACGTTAAAATACTTAATGAGAAATCTAGGATTTTTTTGAATAAATTTCGATTTTTTGCCCCAATTTCCTAGATCAAATGATTTTGTATTTTATAAATACGTATTTCGACTACAAAGTAGTCATCATCAGTATGAATTAACTAGTTTTAATAATTCCCTGAAGAGATGTTACTCTGCTAATTTGGTGACGGTTTGAACGGTGCAGTGATGATGAAAACTTTGTAGTCGAAATAATAGATTTATAAAATACAAAATAATTTGATCTAGGAAATTGGGGCTAAAAATCGAAATTTATCCGTATTTTAAATTACAGCTCTTTTTTTTTTTATCAATTTAACTCTAAAATCTAAGTGATTTTCTTTTTTTCCGTTGGTCAGTTAAGAAAAGATAAAAAAGAAATAGTAATTCAAAATGATGATATAATGAAATTGAAAATCCTAATATTTTAATAATAATCTTTTTGCGAAAACATATATCACGTTTCAATGCAGTATTAAATAAAACTTTGATAAAACAAAGTTTTTTTTATTAATTATGGAACATCCTTTTATTACACAGTTATTAAAACAAATGACTTTATGAGATGCGTAATGACTTTATTAATAACTTTCACTAGAATTGTAAAGATATTTCTTAATATTTATACATAATATTATAATATATATATATATATAAACCGTTGCTATATTATTAAATAAGAAGGGTGGAAAATCACATTAGAAATGAGATTTTCTCATTAATTTTAACAAAGTACACAATTATTGACTTTTTATTGTAATTTTGTTGATATAGAATTCCCCTGACTTTGCAAAATAAAATTAACTACCAACATATATTAAATAAATGAAATAATGATTTATTTTTTGTATTCGAAACATACATATATTTTAGAATACAGTGTGTTTAATGTAACATGGGTCATTTATATTTGTGTATTCTCATAGGTATAATATCAATTTAAAAAATGATATATTCTATTTAGGGAAAATTGGACAGTACTTGAGTCCATTGTTTAGTAAAATGAAAATATTATTATTATGTTTAAAATATCAATTATAAAATAATAATATGTTTTTGAAACATAGTTCTTGTATTTTTTTCTGTAGAAGGTGAGAATTTTAATTTTGTAACAATAATATTAGTTTCTGGTAAATGTCATTGAGTCAGATACGTTCAAGTATTTATGTGATTTAATTTATTTGGCCATAAACTTTGGATAATAACTACAAAATTAATTACATAATATGGTTCTGAAAAATTATTCAACAGTTGTTGTAATAAAAATAACCGAAAAACCAAAATTGAAATATTTTCTGTTAATTTCATTCATACCATTTTTTGCAGTTCATTTAAATGTTTTAGCAAATTGTATTTTATTTATCTATTTATTATTTCGGTTACATTCAATAGCTTCCAATATTAAGAAGAAGTGGTTTGAAAGGATTACTCAGAAAAAAAAAACATTGTGAATGCTTCGTAAAAATAAATTGTGTTTTTTTTCGATTATTATGACTACAACACTTCCGTTGGATTTAATTTTTTACAGGCAAGGAGTCTTGAAAATGTCTTGAAAAGTTTTGGAACCTACTACCGAACGACTGTGAAAAAGAGAATGCTATTTCATTTTATCATATTTAGTTGCCAAACGACTGAATATGAAGTCATAAAAACTCTTAACTAAATTTGTTCGTTACAACCTCTTAATTTTGGACATTTTTCAATGGGAGACATTATTATGATTTAAATGAAAACAATATTTATTTTAAAACATAAGACTGTTTATTCGGCACTAATTATTAATGAAGCAGACAATTATTTAAATACAATATCATATGTCATATAAAGTGATATAAAACCTTATTTTCAAATGAATGAAGGACATTTGAAACAAAATACAATTTATTATAACTTTTTTAAATTATTTTTTTTATTTTTTTACGAAAAAATGTCATAAAGAACAATGCGTACGCATAATATACCAGGTGTTAGTAAATAATTGACTAGTATAATAAATTAATTTATGATTTTATTATCAGGAAGTTTTATATGTTTACGATATTTTAAAGCTTTGATTTAAATTCTAAATGGATGATTTTTTTATCCGTTATTTACAATACGTTATTTGTCTTATTTTGGACTATCTCATATAAACGGTCTTATAGCAGCGGCATATTGTGTGGGCGTTCTAGACGGCCTCCTTCGATCTCGTACTTCGTAGGTTTATGGGTTATTTAAAATTATGAAATGTAAAGAAAAAGTTTTATTTAACATAAAAATAAACAAAATTAATAATGAATTGACATGTAAAAAATATTAAATAATAATTAACATGTAAATCTCAAATTAGAGGTATTAAGCACAATTTTTTCAAAAAGTTTTTTCAAAAGTGTGTTAAAGACACTCAAAAGAAATTTTTTGATAAACATTTGATTGAGGGAAATATAGCACACATTTTTGGGATGCACAATAAATTAATTTTTAATTTTTAGAAATTCCGTCTTATAAAGAGACTTGGCTGAAAATTTCGTACCTAGGGTTCTTGATGTTGCTGATTACAAATTTATGATTAAATTTACATGTAAAAACTCGCTTTTATCTAGATTTTGATATGAAATGGGTTTTATAGTGTGTTGCTATTTATGGGCCCTTTGTGCCTGGTTAAAAATAATTTACCTGAGTGAACAACATAAGCGACATTGCATAACGGGCATGATAATCTATATACACCACTTTTATTAGGGGTTTCTTCTTTGGTATTAAAAGTTGATTTACTAAATTGATTGAGTTTTCCAATTTGTTATAAGATGTTGCCTGTATGCGGGAGAGATAAATAATAATGTTTTGTATTGGGTGAAATATGTGGGAATATTTGATTTTGCAAGGCTTGTTTTTCTTTTTGGTTAAGGGTGATTAAATTTTTTAACATGCCTAGAATACGGTAGTATATTGATTTAAAAAAAAATGGGCGCACATGGCAGTCCCCCTTAATAAGATAATATAATTTGGGGGTGGTATTCATTATTGCTTATAATTTGGGGGTGGTATTCATTATATACTCTAATTTGAATTATGGAATCTTTATACCCTCCTACTTCTTTTTCAATTCTGTGATATAATAGAAAATAATTGGGAGGACAGCTCCGCGAACTTTTTCAACTTCGGGATCTCATACATAACATTATTCTGAGTTTGTGAGAAATAAAATGTAAAATCTTTGTGAAAACAACCTTAAACAAAGTTATGCGTTTATGTGTCAAAACGAAATACAAATTTCATTGTAAATTACATGCTAATTTTTTACGAATGTAAATTGTAATTTTACTGGATAATAAACAAACAAAAAACAAAAAAAATTAAATAAATTGTGAATGATGATTATTCTTTATATTATTATTAAAATGCGAATAATTAAATGAATGCTCAGTTATGTTAATAATTTTAATGTAATTTTAAGTGTTATAATATGTTTTCTGCTATCATCACATTATTATTATTATTATTATTATATACATATACATATTGTATACAAAATACAGTACAATCTATTCAGTAAGATATTTAGAATAGAAGAACATTCACAAATTTACAACTTGAAAAAGATCTGCTGCGACGCATTCTAAGGCTATATTTTACTATTTTGTACACTTAGTACAAGTGTGAAGTTAAATATATTTAGTTGAATTTTTCTTGCTTCTTTGAATTTTTCGAGAGAAATGTTTCAAATAAAAGAAGTAAAACTTAGTGTGTTTGGTTACCATATTAAGTTTGAAGAAAATCGTTGGAACCATTTTCGAGAAAAATGGGAAAAACAAAAATTTTCAAGGATAAAGTGACCTCCCCATGCAGGAAACCCCCAGAGTTGACAAAGGGGCCATGCCTGGGCCAGTACTGGGAAGCCTACATTCGGCGTACCTGTATTGGCCCGTGCCTGGGCCAGACTGTTCAACCTAGCCTTGGCCATGCCAATGATTACCCAGACTTGGGCCGAGCCTGGGTAACCCAGCCTTGGCCATGCCAATGATTACCCAGACTTGGGCCGAGCCTGGGTAACCCAGACTTGGCCATGCCAATGATTACCCAGACTTGGGCCGAGCCTGGGTAACCCAGCCTTGGCCATGCCAATGATTACCCATACTTGGGCCAAGACTGGTTGACCCAGCCTTGGCCAAGCATTGGGAACCCAGGCTTGGGTCAAGACTGGGTAACCCAGCCTTGGCCATGCCAATGATTACCCATACTTGGGCCAAGACTGGTTGACCCAGCCTTGGCCAAGCATTGGGAACCCGGGCTTGGGTCAAGACTGGGTAACCCAGCCTTTGCCATGCCTCTGATTATCCGAGCTTGGGCTAAGTCTGGGTAACCCAGCCTTGGCCAAGCATTGGGAACTTGGGCTTGGGCCATTACTGGGTAACCCAGCCTTGGCCATACATTGAAAACCCAAGCTTGGGCCAAGACTGGGTAACCTAGCCTTGGCCATGCCTCTGATTATCCGAGCTTGAGCCAAGTCTGGGTAACCCAGCCTTGACTGTTCAACAGGGACTCTAGCTTAAGCCGTTCGGTCACATACGGCGTGATTCGAGTATTTTCGTTTAGCGCTCCATCAGCAGCCATACTTGTTTTCATTATGTTTTTTGTGAATCCGATTTTCAGTGATTAGTCAGTGTATTTTTTACAAGTTTTCAAGACACACTTCTTATTATTTATTACTGTCAAAAGTAATCATGTCTTCTGCGTACCTTAGAGTTCAAAGGTGGCGTGTCCTAAATAAAGCTAGAAATGTTAATAATAAAAAAAAAATTCAGTGAACTGTCAAAGCTTAAATATTCCAACCATAAACCTCAGCTCTATAAGTAAGGTTAGAAGCAGTGCAGACTTAAATAATTTACAAGAGTTTGATAGTAATAATTTGAATAATGACTTTAACAGTACTAGTGATAGTGATTCTGGCAGTAATAGTGATAATGAATTAAAAGGTAATAACAGTGATTTCGTGAAAAATAACAATTATGATCAACTTCCAGACGATGCTGCATATAGTTCTGCATAGCATCATAGTGAAGTGACAACGAAAAAAACATTAAGTGAGAAACTTTAATGAATAAGTTATATAATTACTCGAAAAATTGTTTTTTCATTATAGGATGTTAGCTTATAATGTATTTTATTAATTAAAATGTAAAAAACTTTATGTAGTTCAGCTAATATAACAACATTCAGATATTAAAAATCGAGCTACTGTTTATATGCGTATCTAATTATTAATCCCGTTTTTTAATAAAAGCAAAATATGGCCCAGTCCCGGCATTAGAGCATGGACCAGTCCTGGGTAGTAATTATGGCCCAGTCCTGGCAATAGAGCATGGGCCAGTCCTGGTATTTAAGCATGGGCCAGTCCTGGGAAGTAGGTATGGCCCAGTCCTGGCATAAGAGCATGGGCTAGTCCTGGTATTAATGCATGGGCCAGTCCTGGCATTAGAGCATGGGCCAATCGTGGGAGATAGACATGGCCCATCGTTATCACTCCAGACGTATACCAGGACTGGGCCAAGCCTGGCTTACAAGCTTGGCCCAGAGTCCTTCATGCTTGGGCAAAGCCTGGGCCAAGCTTGGGCCCGTGGTACTTTCCTCTATGGGTCCCGGTAGTTTAACCAAAAGCTTCGCGGCACAACTGAAGGTAATATGAAGACAGAATATCAAGTTTGGTGAATTACAAACACACACACACACACACACACACACACACACACACACACACACACACACACACACACACACACACACCTCTAAGTTAATGTTCGAGTCCGACATACCAGGCAAAACATCTAAGCCAGAGATTCGTAAAAGAATTTCCTTCGCTATATAAAAAAAACACACACACACACACACACCCACACACACACACACAATTACACAAATACAGAACAATTACTGAAAACCTCTTTATTGGAATCAGGTGATCTCAATTCCTGTATTTCTGGGGAAAACACGAAATCGAAATTTTGACAGCATAACAATACTTCTTTTTTACTATAGCAGTTAAAGAAAGTAAAAAAAAATCATGACCTAAAATCCTCTCAAATTTTCACATTCTACTCATACAGGTAATGTTTTTTTTACACCCTTTTGCGTTTATAATATATAAATCCTCGAGGAGAAAAAAGAATTTCCATCGTTTAAGTAATTTTAAGCTTTATGCATCTTGAAATTTTATGAAGACGAAGTTTATCACCACGATTGATGAGAAGATCAGAGCAAGCAGGAACAATCTATATTTCCGAGAGTGCTTCCCTGCCAGTTTTGTAACAAACAGGAATATTTTTTTATTTTAACGAACGTTAAAATTAACGCTATTCACATCAATTAGTGAATTTAATTACATGGTAGCGGAATTATCACAAAATTGGCTTTCAAAATTGTAAAGTTGAATTATATATGTAATTTAAATAGTTTTCACTATATACCCACATAATAATAATAATAATATGTGTATGTACATATTACATATAAAATAAAAATAACATATTTTTTTGAACTTTTAATTAAAAATATGAGTATGAGTATATAAATTGTTCACTCCACTGATGCAAGACATTACAATATGTGTAGTGTATGCTTGGTTTTATACCCTACAGTACAATACATATTCTACAATGACATTTAAAACTCATTGTGTTACAACAACAATAAATAATAATAATAATACATTGTTGTATAGTTTGTTATTTTATAATTTATTATCTACATTGATGTGTGTCTTTTATTAAAATATTCTAATCGAAAGTTATTTTGTTTACCTGTAAAAAGAAATCGACTGTTTGAAGCTTCCCCTACATGTTATTTAAAATGGGATCAGAAGTATTAGTAGCTCCGTGAACGGTAGGTTTCACTCTCGGTAACACATTCTTCTCAATAGAAAGAAAATATAATGCAATGCTTTTTATCTCAATGGGTTTATGTATTCCAATCTTTATACTGGACATTTAATAGCAGCGTAATTGAGAGCAACACACATTTGAGAAAAGATGATTTACGAATGATGAACCAATGAATTCCAAACGTTTGATTAAATTTCATCAAAATCGAACAAGGAATTCCAAAGTTGGTCAATAGAACAAATAATGAAATTCGAGTTTAAATATCTTGGAATACAAGCTAAAATTATGACATAAATGCATCAATTATCATATAAACAGGAATCGACACAGAATAAAAACGATACTTTAGGAATATATTTTAATGGTATTATTTATGAAAAAAGTATCTGACAAATTCTTGACCATCCCGCTGCAACAAATTCAAAGAGCCGAACTTAATCGAAATTATTAAAGAGTAAAAATTTAATAAGCCCTTAGATGTAAGAAAACGTGGTGGACGTAGCATATGAAATTATTGAAAAATACTGTTGTGTAATATTTAGAAGGAGATATGTTTAAAGATTAAAGTATCTACAATGCAAAAATAACATTAGAAGTTTAATTATTACACATTGCCCTTAATTCGACCCTTAAAATGATAAATATGGCTCTGTTGAATGTCGTTTCAGATTTTATAATTTACTTTAAAAGCTCAAATAGCGAATTATACCTATTAATGTCTCGTTCAATTTCGTAATATTTATTTATCTTATCAGAACAAACCAAAAGTCTACAATGATATAAATAAATTTGCTACAAAAGAAATTGAGCATAGAACATGAAAAAAACACAGAATACAATAGAATGATGTTTGGTCATTTTCTGAAATCATTTTTTATAGATTACATAATGTCAAAACATTGTAGTAATATTATAAATCTGTTTACTCTTTTGTGTATTTTTGTATGTTATTGGTGCCGGTATACCTAATTCGTTTTATTTAACCTAATGTTTTCGGAAATAAAATTTATTTTATAAGGTATATAATATAATACGAACACATTTATATTAATATGTGGGGGTGTATTATGTTTGTATTATATATCTATGTGTACAGTGTGTGCTAAGGTTGGTGTCACACTAACTTTTTTCTAACAAAGATATTAATTCGAAGGTCCACCTAAGTGATATAGTATGCTTAATACAGCTTGCCACACCACGCAATATAAAATTTGTGCATTTACATCAAAAAATGCTTGCGTTAAATATTTGTGCGTTAATTTGTCATTTTTCTTTCCTCACTTGATTTGGAAAATAAAAAAAGTGTAAAAATTATATAAAATGATTGATATTTCACTGAAATTTAAAATAAATTAAGTAAAATAATTTTCCTTATAAGCATTACATATTTATTTATTTAAAAATTGCGGACGTCACGGGGTTTCACCGGTGTAGTTCCTGTATCCGTTGGAATACGGGAATTAAAAGTAGCTTATGTCACCCGAGGATAGTGTAACTTCCCAACGATGAAATAATTTTTCAAATCATCGCAGTAGTTTTTAAGTTTAGTCTTTACATAGAAAAATTCATACAAAAAAAATGTTTCTTCTTTATAATATTAGTAGAGAATAATTACCTAACCTCTGTATTGTTACTCAAGAAATATTTGAGTTAACACTGATTTTGTGGTGGACCGTTTTCATTTGAGGTGGGCCGTTTGTTACACCTTAATTGTGTTTATTTTACACATAATGTTTTCTGTGTCGCGTTTTTACCACAAATGTAAGCGTAAAGAACGGACGGCAATTTGAACAAAACAAAAAAAAAACACACGTTCAGCTCTTAATGTAGCACATGTAACTTCCACGGGCATTATTATTAAAAAAATTTTTAGTAGTACCAATTCCTATAAAAAAAATCAAATTCAAAAATTACAGTTTAGGAAAGAAATATATTTAGTAATGCAATATATCGACGTTCATAAAGAGTGCATTGAATTCAATGTCCATTAATTGCAAATCAGACTGCTTGTATAATAATGGCCGATGGGAGGTTTGATTAAAGATCTGCAAGGTCCTGAGTTCAATGATAGATCACGGTAAGTTAAATAAGGAAACAATATTCTAGCAGAAATCAGCCTTGCAACTCATTAGCCTTTACCCAATTGACGGTTGAAAGTTGGGTTGGGTCAAAAAAGTAAGAGTCAAATATAAAATTGTCAAATGTAAAATTTTAAATAAAAACTTTATATGTTCTTACATGTATGTAAATTTTATGTGTGTATGTGTAAAGCTCGAGTCTCTAGGCAAACAAATCTTTTATGACAGTATTTGCCAACGTTACGAACTTAAGTCTAAAACTAACATAATCTAACGAGTGTAACATTGTCTGATTATATTGAACGTTTATCCTTGCAAAAACATGAAAATAATATTTGAACTCAAATAACCTGGAAAACAAAAAACCAAGAAATTAGTATAATGAAAATATCGGCTTGCTTGTTGATATTACGCAATCTAGCACTATTTGTACAAGAAACCAGAATATATGGTACTATATAGCACTATTTGTACAAGAAACCAGAATATATGGAACACACAATAAAACAATTTATTTAATATAACATAGATAAATATAACTTTATAAACTCAATAATATTCTCAAAAAGTGAGTGTTTTTATATTATTTTATTTGATGTTTTGCAAACTTTTGTTATGTGTGTTAAAATAATCTTTCAGAAAGGAGACGAGGTAATAATATATTTTTTAACAGTAATTTGTCTAATTGAAAAAGTCTTTGTTGATTAAAACCTTTGATTATTTATAATTTTATATGCAGAAATAATTTTATGATGAAAATACAAAGCTTAATATAATAAACAATAATATACATAATAAAAATAATTAAATTTCACTTTAAAAGAAAAAATTAAGTATTGTGAAAAGTCATTCAAAAATAAATTCAAACATAGAAAATTATTATTTAAATGGTTTCTGCAAAAAGCACAAACTGAGATCAAACATAATGTGTCAAATACAAATAAAATATAATTTTATTAATTATTATATCTTGGTTCAATTGTTTTGAAACATATATTCATTGATTAATTATTCATTTTATTTTCATCATATTGTTAAAGGAATGTTTTCCTGAGATGCTTATCGATTAACAATTTTTAAGTTTGAAGACCAGTCAAAGATATTTTGACTATTTTAAAGTTGAAGAAATAGTCCATTTTATATAGCCCTTTGTAAGATGTCTGGATGGTCTTTCTTAAATTTCCTCCAAATAGAATGGCCGCAATATTTTTTCAACCCCCCCACCAAAAAATTATAACATCCAACAATTTTTTCAAACTGTTCACATGCTAAACTAATGTAGTTTTTTTTTATTCAACGTATATTTATTTCAAGCAATATATAAGAAATTTTAAGTTTTAAATCAAAAATTAAAAAACTACATAATTTGTTTACCAAAATTGGATAATAATTGAGCATAATAGAGCAAAAAAAATTTTTTTTTTTTGGTCTTTATAACGACTTTAGATTAAAAATTTAATTTTTTTTGTTATATTGGCAAAACTTTGACCGATTTGAGTCAATTTTTTTTAAAACCCACTAACTTTGGGTCATACTTTTCATTTCTTACATTGGAAATTTGTTTAGTTTAACCCTTATATGAAATATCTCGACCTGACCCATACTTTTTTGAAATGTATTATAGATATGATTTAATTAACCAAAAATTTATGACCAAAATTATGTAGGATTACATACTTTGTTTACCAAAATTGGATAAAAAATGATGGTTGATAGATCAAAATTATTATTTGTTTGTTTTTGTAACGTCATTAGGTTAAAAAATAATTTTTTGAGATCTTGGCGAAACTTTGACCGATTTGAGTGAACTATTTTTTTAAATCCACTAAGTTAGGAGCCATACTTTTAATTTCTATGAATGAAAATTCGTTTACTTCATAATCTTATATGAAATAAGTCGATCTGACCCATACTATCTTGAAATGTATTTTAGATATGATTTATTTAACCAAAAATTACATACTTTGTTTGCAAAAATTGGATAAAGTTGAGCGTTATAGAACAAAATTAATTTTTGTTTGTTTTTGTGACGTCATGAGGTTAAAAAATTAGTTTATAAATAGTTTGATAATAAATATTGATTAGTAATAAACAGGTGCATGATTATTCAAATTTAATCCCTACACATAGAGATGAAAATATTGATAAAACATTTTAATTTTTTTTGTCTTCTTTTACATGATTTAGGTTTCATATTATAAAATAACATTTGTTATAAAGACATTCTTATTATAATTTTAAGCTATTAAAAACGATTCGCCCTATTTTATATAATAGCATTTAGTTACTTTATTTACCCAACATTCTATTCTTTCTAAAAAATAAAAATTATTATTCTTATAAATGTGCTTTGGGAATTGGAAGCAAAATTAAGAACCATTACGAAATTATTTTATGAAAAACATGCCGCTTATAAATTCATATGAACATGTTTTTACCTTAGCATATAGAAAAAAATTCTAAACCTTCGCACAAGGAGACAAAAAAATGTGCGCAGCAGATCTATCTCACAGTCAAATTTCTCATTCAATGCGTTTTATACAAGACATATTCAATTCTCTGATTCAATTTGAAAGTGCTGCAGCACTGCACAAATCTTTAAAAACCACAAAAACGTGAAATTCCTTTTCGAAAAATTTACTGCCTGAGTACCTAGAATGAACACTTATACATTCATAGGTAATTATTTTACCTGAAACATCGAGTAAAAATTTCGATAGCATATTCTAGACTAAATAGAACACTTGAATTAAGAAAATGGGATTATTGAATCCAATTGATCTAAGGCTGTAATTATTGGTCATTTGTTCAGATAAGTCCATCTTATTTGAACGAGTTGTACTGAAAATATCATCTATTGACAATCTGCATGCCTTAAGAAGAACTTTTCTAAGTAGTATTTAAGAATCTCTTATTGAAGAAAATGCTGTAGTATTTTTTATATTATCATCGGATAATTCCGGATTTTTTATATTTAATAAGCCAATCAGAAATTATTTTTGTAATAAGTCTTAATAACTTTTACACCGTTATTTATTTACTATAGTCACTAGTTTATAACTTTTATTATTCAAAATAAGAATGTTTTTTTATTCTTTATCACTGTCAAAGTTATTAATTATTTCACTTCAATTATCAAGGAGGAATGTATTTGTATTAGATTTATTTACACACTTTATTTAATAAATGTTTATTAAATACCTAAATTGAACATTTTCTTAACAAACAACTTAGGATACAATATTAGGATAGAGGGTTGAGAATTTCAAGTAAATACATGAAATAAATTAAATAGGTTGGATTATAAAAATAATTGGAGTTCAGAGGAAAGTTTTACTATAGTTTTGATTTTCTTAACCTTCATATTTTTTTGGTCACTGTCATCATATGAATTTGAAGTTTAATTTTGAATGAAACAATGCTTTCTGAGCCTTTTTTGAGCTTTAGACTTTCTTTCAGTTTTTTGCCTATTTCTCAGAAAGGAAACATCCATCAAAGAGCCTCTACACATACAAAATGAAAGTTGGAAAAAATTTCCCACATTTCTTACAATTAATATTTTTCTGGAATACTGATTATTTATCCGCTTGAGCGCTCCCACAAAAGAGCCTTATTTTGTTATTCGAATTGAATACCAATTTCTATAATGCTAGTTTTCAAAAAAAAAAAAAAAAAAACATTTAATATGAGAGAAATGCAGGAAATTTTACTTAAATTATTTACAATTAAAGTAAAATTTGTTCAAAAAACGATACGTTTCTTAAATACACGTGAACAACTGAAAATATTTGTCAAAATTTGTTCCAAAAGTGTCCAGAAAAATAATAACCTAAAATTTTATTTTATTTAAAATTTTTTCCCGCAAACTTCAAATTCATGTACAGTCACCAAAAACTATGGAGGGTAAGAAATTCAAATTTATACCAAAACTTTCCTCTAAGAATCTAAATATATATACATCTAACCTAAAACACAATCGCATATATTCTACAAGTGTCGGGTATAAAAATTTAAATCTTAGAAGAATTTGAATTTGCAAAAGATTGTACATCATTCGTTTTAAATGTTGAAGGATATGTTCATGTTTGATTTAGCATGTGTATATTTTTGTGTAAAAAGATGAATATGTGTTTACTATGGGTAGTTTATACAACCTACAGCTACTACTATTTATTTAATGATATATTTTATAGAATGAAGAAAATATGTTTGCATTTTCTTTGTAATATTATTACATACATATTTCATAAATATGGTAGGATATGGGTAAGCTATAAATCTTATACAGTTTGTATCAAAATAATGGTTCACTTATTGTTACATAAAAATCATTTGACAATTGACTACCAATTTCACTTCACAAAGTAATATCATTTCAGGTCTAAATAGACTACAAGCACAATGGAAAGTATGAAAAGTACCGAAATCAAGTCCTGGAAGCAATCATTCTGTACGTTATCAGCTTTTATACATTTGAGGTCAAATTAGTAAGGAAAACTTATATAAAAAAAATTGTAGAGCCATAAATATTACATAAACAGGTCTGTTTTTTACCTATTTTTAAAAAATAACAGCTTGAGGGATTAGAAGCTTCATATAATACCCACAGAAAGAATTTACATGTGTATAGTATATGCGCAATGATTGGCAACTTCTAGCTTCGATATTTATTATTTTAGTAACAAAATACAAAGAATCTATATTATGTAAAAATTTATGCTCTACCTATTTTATTTGAACCTGTTTTCAACACTTACCAATTTTATTCAACCCCTTGATGACGTTTCCTTAGCATAAACTTGCTTCCTACAATGATCATTACAAACAAATTACAGTACCAACGAGCTCTTAGCTACTAAAAACATATTAAATAATTCGTTCAACGCGCCAAAAGAAGTTTTCACTTCAAAAATATGTATGCATGATTTTAAAATGATTAAAAAAAATAGATTTTCTATATTAAAACTCACTGTATGTACAATCAACTCGAACTGGTCATTAAACAATATAAGTAAAATGCTGTTAAAAGCACGTTTCCTTGATAAAAAATGTATATTTTTCTCTCAACTTCTTTTCAATAAAAATAACATAACAATAATAATAAATATATAGCACATACTCATTAACAATGATTGATGATATTTTATGTACATATTATATAAATTTTTTGGTTGTGCAAATGTGTGCAAGAGGAAGGTAGGTAGGTAATCTTAAAGAACGTGAGAAGGATTGTGTTGTTGATGTGTGTTCAACCGACATTATATACAAAAAAATATAAGTTTTTTATTTATTTATTTATTTTTAATAGAATCACAACACAGAGACATACTACACAGATGGTTATATTAAAAGTTGTTACATAGAAAAAAGTTTAGAAGATTATGGTAGAAGGGTGATATCTAGATCTAGGGGAAACGTTTATACCCAGGGACAGCTTCTTATTATGGTTTTATCTATTAAATATAATATGTAGTTTCACAGTTAACCATTACTTAAGTTTATTCGATAAATTGTGTTTCCGTTTTTATACTCTGCATGCATATACCAGTTTTTTTAACAAAAAATAGAAATTATTTTATTTGCAATGATTTAATTTGATAAAATTTAAATAAATTCAAATTTTTTATTGAAATATTTGTATTATGAACCAACTGCAAAAAAGAAAGATTCCCAATTCGTCTGTTTGTTACCTCAGAACTTTCGACAGGGTGAACTGGTTTTGATTATTATTATTATTATTATTTTATTGAAAAGATGGTGCTTCCCGTGTGGTCTCATATCAATTTGGTCTAGACCTGATGTCTCAAAGGAAAGAGAAGAGGTAACATTTAATGGGTCCCAAAAAGGTAAATTGGACCTAAGCAGCGAAATTCTATCCCTAAGAGAGTAAAAACGGGAGCAAAGTTTGTATAGGACAAGGCAATGGCTTGGTCCAGTATACTTTAACTTTAGTGTTTCGTATTTTATTGAAACTCACCGGCGAACACTAAAAAGTTATCCCCTATTTATATCCTGTATAAGCCTTCGAAGAAAAAGCAACAAAACGAAATTTACAATTTAACTAAATATTATTAAATCTGATATTTTTTGTACTTCTAAAGCAGCGAAGCGGCGAGTTCCTTCCGGAACGTTGTCTTTGTGCTTAACATACTATGAAAAAATTTACTGTCTTAGAGTAAGATTTCCTTTGCACAAACCGTTCAGACACTCTCAGTCTATTAAATGCTTATCGAAAATCTTCAACATTAATAGAAAACTTCGCTTCTTTGAATTAGTCAATATTAGCATATTTGCTATTTACTTGTTTGAATAATTTACAATACGATGTAGTACTTCAAATAAATATACCTTTATATCACCAAGAGATCTTGCTTTTAACATGAATGATTTAATTTTTTTCTTCTGATTCAGTTAATAAATTAAATTAATACCAAACAAAATTATTTCCTTTAAACCAGAAAAGATTTACCTTATAATAAGTTTACATGAAATCGGACTTGAAAGTATGTTTTTGGTACAATTCACAAACTAAACAATGTTTACAAATAAAGTAAAGAAAACTGTACATACATTTTTTATTCATGTTTTTACTAAAATTGCTTAGTTTTGTATGCGGCTTTTATTTTCTATATGTATTCTATGTTATGAATAATATTGTGAGTTCACTTGGAGCTATAGAAAATTTTTAGCTATTTTTTTCTTTAAGAAAATTATTCTATTGACTATGTGTCGATGATAGATATCTGTCTATTAGCTGCTGTCCGTACATAAAAACTTACACTGGATAATTGGAGATCGTTGAAATGTGAGGAAACACAAAAAAATTAATCTTTTATGACAAGTGGTGTACATTCTAGAAAATAAATTTTTAAACTTTTTTGTTTTGAAACCAATCATAAATTAAATTTGTAACAAAAAAGTCATTAAATTCTTTATTCGGTTCTGAATTTGATAAGTGATACCGATTCACTAGAAAATTTGTGAATATATTCGTGAAATACATCCGTTATATTCGAAAATCTAATATACAGTTTAAAGAGGTAGAGGGCACAACTACCTGAGAATAATTCTGATTTATCAATCGTATTTGTGGTAAATATTGATAATTTAAGTGTATGTGATCATCTTAGAACTTCGCAAATGACACTTGAACGATTTTGCATTTTAATATTAAATTAAAAATGTGTGTTAAATACCATTAAATTTAATTCTGTTTGTGAATATTGTAAGATCGATTTAGCAAATAATTACTTTACAATTTTTAAACATTGCAGTACATTTAAATTATATTAAATTATTTTAAAAGTTAAAAAACTAATAAAACATCGCTTAATATAAACTCTATCAGATCAATTATCTATTTTATGACACTTATTTTTGGAAAGGCAAGACGTTTTGAGTTTTATGTTTTTATAGAGTAAATTCAATTAGTTCACGTCGCACCTATAAGACATTTTTTTTAGAATAATATAAGCTATGTACAGTTATGACATGAATTAAATATTCATTTACATTGCTTTATACTTTCAAATATTTTTCCTTTCTTTCTTCATCATAAAATTACTTCGTTGTATTATGAATGGGACAATATATATATATTTTGTGAAATAATAATTTATTTTGTAAATTTCCTGATACAAATTTCGTTTTATGGGTCGAAATTCTTTTGAATTTTATTCACATCTATGAATCTTGTATATTGGCCTATATTTATTAACAACCACCGGCTACTTAAATTTGCATAATTTAAAATATTATCTTTTATGAATTGAGTTAGTTATATGTGCATTCACCGAAACAGCAAGGATCAAATAAGCCTGTCATTATAATTTTCTATTCATAAATGAAGACAACCACCACATGAGATAATTTTTTTGTATTTGTATTTTTTTTCAAATTAATTTTTGAATTAACAAAATACATGTATTGGCCTAAAAATGTACTACCCATTTTTAAAAAGGAATTATGGCGAATTGTTATCCAATCTTGTTTTGTTTTAAACATGAACCACCTAAGATCGAAATAATTCAATGTACGCATTTTCGAATTTGTTTTGATCTGCATAAGGCTCTGAAATTTATTTTGTTTCGTTTATGAAGCAAAAAAAAAATATTGTTTTCAAAAAAATGACCTAAAAAGTAAAAATATAATATAAAATTCTTTCTTAAGACCAATTACCTTTCAAAGTGGGTGCCAAAGTTATCCTTAGCTAAAAAATGGATTGGTTGGCGTCCACTGAGAATTGGTCACAAGAGAAAATTAAAATTTTTTTAAAATTCATTTTTTTGAAGATAGTTCTTTTTTTATAAATTTCTATTTTATATTAAAAATTTCCTACGAAAAAATAACCGACTTAAAATAATGAAAAAACTAAAGAGTAAAAATATTTTATAATTATTTTGTTACCATTTACCTTTGGAAAACGTGCCAACCAATTAATTAACTAAGAATATGATTGGCTTTGACTTCCAAAGGTTCATAAATAAACTATATGTAAATCCAACATAAAGAATCGTATACTGTTTAGGATTAAAACGAATATAAAGATAGAAGACAAAATTAAATTGCAATGGAAGACTATTTGTTGAAACATTTCAACATTTTGTCTTCAAATTGTAAAGAAATCTGTGTATTCATGTCTTTTCATTTTCCACATGCTGTAACTATAATTTTCTAGGAAAACATTGCTTAACACAGCAGTCGTCAAGTATGTTTGTATATGTTTTTTTTATTGTAGAATAAAATGATTTATAATCTACAATGGTGACCTATTACTACTCCAACAGCACAAGTGTTGAGATATGACTGCACCGTATTGTTTTTAAAACGCAAGCCAATTCTTTTCATTCCTTTCTTTTTTTCTTATTATGTTTCGATATAAAATTATTCTTACCTTTTTTTATCATTTTACAGTATCATAATTTATATATGGTAAAATAACTTGTATGTACTTTGTATTGAAAGTTTGTCAAACTATCATGGCAATAAAAACATGTTATGACCATTTTTGAAATTTCTTGGCTAATAAAAAAAAAAAAAAATTATGCCATTGCAATGTTTGAGAATGGTACATTTTTATATAAAATAAGAAAAATTTAGAGACTGTACCGATGGTCGTTAAGTTTCTTAAGTTTTCAAAACAGTACACTAACAGAAATGACACCGAGATATTTATATATATTTTTATTTGCATTATTCTTAACAAACTCTTCCTAAATGGCCAGATCGATTTTTTTTCCCTGGCAGACATCTACCGGTGTCAGTTCTCACGTGCGTGAAGAATCCAGTTTCTTTGCCCAAAGATAAAAAAAAAATGAATGGTTGGGGTTTTGTAACTTTTATAGGCCGTCATTATTAGCTAGAGATAGACACCAGGTCATGTGGATGCCATAGATATCTTCTCCACCACTTGTATCCTGTGTATTGAACAAAAAGCCAGAAAAGCGATAAAAATCTAAATATTATTATGATAATCTAAATATTATTAAATCTGATATTTTTTTTCATTTTTGCGACAGTTAAGCTCCTGGCACCAATTTGTTTATATATAATTATGTATATTTACATATTTTTATAACTTATGGTAAGAAGTAAGGCTTGAGAGTGCACAGAGAAAACGGCTCAGTGTACTTCCACTGAAGTCTTGAAAGCATAATTGAAAAATAGACCCAATATAACACTCAATAAATAAACAACTCTTTGTATAAAAAAAGATTCACTCAGTCAGTCAATATGCATCTGAAGCAGAGAGTAGTGTTTGCAGCATCTATAAGAAGATAAGAAAAAGTAAAGCGTATCTTATTTTGTTTTTTTTTCCTTCAATATTAATTCCTTTTATCGTCTAAGAAAATATTATGAACAATATTGTATACAAGATTATATATAGTTGAAAAAGTATGCAATTAATTTACTTCGATACAATATCCCGTTAGATTTTTAGAAAAGTTATTTGTTATTAAAAGCTGCTTATATGTAGTAAAGGCAATACACAAACATCTGCCAAGTAATTAGATCAAGTTTTTTTTCTTGTTTTAAACATTAAAAAATTAAAAAGCTAAAGTTTAATTGAGAAGTTAGTTTCATTCATACATTTTTTTTTACTGCATTAATTTTTTTTTTTGAAAGTAAATAAAGTGCATTGGTAAAATAAATCATTAGAAGTATAGAGAAGTAAATAAATAATAATATGCAATTTTTATGCAAAAAAATATACTGTGTGGATGTAGGATGTTAAAGTTACTATAGATTAAATTGGAAATTGTTTTATGGAACTAAACAGTGTATTGGGTAGAAATAAGTGCCTAATTTGAGTCAAAACGAAGCAATCACTAGCTGAAAAAGACTCGGAAACGTGTATTATAAGTTCTATATAAGGCACAAAATGTCTATTTAGCTCTCGGAACACACTTCGTTTATTGTAACAAAAACACAATTTTCGCGTCTTTTATAATACAGATAAATCAAAGATTGTCAAATATAGATAAAAAAATAAAAAATGCATACTCCTATGTTTAAAATTTTAATAAAAATCTTTTTATTAAAAATATTATATAACACGGATTAAAAATTCGTTAACAAAGAAAACAATAATTTTTTTTATGGAATATTCGAAATATGGGCGCATATAAGCCGAAGCTGTTCAGCATGTGATATTAGTCGAGTTTTAACTGTAATTGCAGTGGGTGTGCATTTAATTGATAGATAACATCGGTTAAGCGATAGTAATTGGTCCAATAAAAAAATTATTATTGATTTGAGTTTTTAAAAACAAGTATATTAGAGGTCTATTAAAGGGGCTGAATCAATTTGAGCTTAAAAAATTTATGAATTGATTACGAAACGTGAATTCATAGCTCACATTGTATCATGTACGCGCAGAGTAATATATAAGTGGGTAAAATGTTTCAAGTATATTTTCCATCGTATATTGATTTAGTTTCGAGAATAATTCCTTTAATCTTGTGAAACACAACTGCTTAATGTCGGTACATATGATAAGCTCTTTACTCTTGTGGTATACAATATGCGAATGGTTTGCATTTTCAAATTGGTTAAATCCATTCTATTTTGATTTTCAATATTTTATTAGGTATTAACAATGTAAATACTATGAATTATATTGGAACCCCAAAGTATTGACAATGTATTCAACCATAATGTTATATTATATCAAAATTTTATCCTTTTTAAACATCTGCATAATTTTTAAAATGACTTTAAATTTTTTTACGTAATTTCAATCATTTACTATTTCCTATATACTCAACGTTAAGAAACTTAAGTTATCAAAAATTTTGAGTATTGTGGGAAGAATAAATTGAACTTGTATAAAATAGTGTAGAAAAATTGAAATAATTATTTAACAATGTTTATATAAAAATTTGATGGGCGCTTCCAACAGATAGCATGAGTCTTCAAAAAAAAAGTATAGGGGCATTTGCTTAAAAAAATTCCCAGATTTCTCAACAAAATAAATTTTAAAAATGCTTGGTAGCTTTACCAAAAATTTTTTGATGGCTATTTGCGCTATTAGGAATTTGAAATTAATTATTTCAATATACGGTTGTAATTATTAGAATATTAGTCGAACAAATAGAAGTTTAGAAGCTAAGTTACAAAAAATTGGACTAATGACAGAACCAAAATCGTCGTACGAGATAAAACAAGAAAAAGAAAACTACTGTGAAATAAGTTTATAGGGAAAATACTTCGATAAATCGTATGGAGGAAATCCAAATGAATTAGTTATAGAGATTGAAACTTATTTTTTAAATGTATGAAAATGTATTAAAACGAATTAATTAAACCAATATAACTTAACACACAATAATAATTTTCAAAATTGCACATTTTTATATTTAAAAATCACTTTTCATAAAAAAAACAGGCAGCACATTATACACACCACCCCTGATTATATGGCGTCATAGAACCATGAACAACTACACTGTATATATATAATGCAAAGCTGTACAACTAGTCCAACAAAATCATTAAAATGTAAATTAATTATTTTAAAATATATCAAACAATATTTCATAATAATCAAATAAATAATATTAAAAAAATGCATACAATTTTTGTAATCACAATAATATGTTACATATTTTATAATTGTATTTTGAGTTTTTGCCAACTGAATAAATAAATAAAGCTAAATTGCATATACTGTTTATAGTTTGGGAACTTGTGGGTGATTTGTTCAACGGTTTTTATGTAATTTTTATCAGTCATGAGTCATACTATGAAGGGCAGATGGTAGCGAAAATGTATTAGTTAGATTGGTGTAATAGTGCTCGTTTCTATTTGGTAATTAACAAGACGTTATAGCTCGATAGATACAAATTATATATTCACTCATATATTTGGATGTATGTAATTTAAAAGTAAAGTAATGAAATATGTTTCTAAAAGTTTAAAAATTTGGGAATGCAATGGTTGCGTTCTGATTCGTTATCTGTTGAGCCCGATGAGTTAAGTAAGGATCGATATGAATGATATGCCCAGGCGTAGATAGGGTGAATAAATTCAAAATATCAATAATTATGTGTGCAATAGTTTTATTCTAAATAATAATCTCTATAATTAAGTATAATGCTAACAATACAAGTACTTTTCGCTATTAAAAATCTATAAATTTTCACACATACATGTATACATTTCACATACATTTTAAATATATGTAAATACTATATTAGTTTGTATAGAAAGTTTTGAACACTCTGGTTTAGTTATTTTAAACAACAGCGGAAAAAAAGTAAGAACAGTTTTTTGTTAAATTATTATTTTTTTAACTCTTACAGTTTTGATCCAACTCTACTCTCACCCCTTTAAAATACGTAAAAGCTGATAAAATGCAAGGTTAATTTCTGCCAGAACGTGATTTCCCTATATCACTTAAAAGCAGGTTACCAAGAAATTACCCACGGGCTCTTAGACTATTATTATTAACATGAGCGCAATATATGAAATTTTTTGAAAACATTGTTTGATTTCAATATTAAAAATAAATATTACATATTGAAATATTATAAAAACATTTTTTATTATCCCATATACGCTGTATAAACAAGTACAGTTAAGTATCGAAGTTGATCTGTAATAAATATATCTATCTTTTTTTTTATAAAGAAAAAAAAGTATGGATATATTAATTTGGACGCAAAATGGACTTCTGAAACATGGATTGAGTGATAATATTATTACGAGAAAAAGGCGTAAAATAATCCAAAAACAATATTATATTATCCAGGATATACAATTGTGGCGAACTAATAAAATATTATTTTTAAAGGGACGGGGAGGCGGTATTGCTCTGAACTCTTATACCAATGGTCTTTATTATGCAAAACATCTTGACCATGAGCTCAACCAGCCCCAACAAGTGAATATTTGATCGTTGATTAGGGATAAAACTAAACACACTTCCTCTCTATGTGCCGTGATCACGAAACGATGTATCGCGTCAGTGCAACTATTCAGTGGGCCAAATATACGAAAATAACTAAATTGGTCACAGGGATTCAGGACAATAAAAACTATGTCTTGATTTTAGTTGAACGTTTCGTCCTTTTGTTAAGACTTCCTCAGCCACTTAATCGTACTAGTTTATACGAAATAAATACGAAAATATTTTACTTGAGAAATAAATTTCTCTTTACGTTAAATAAATAAATCATTCGCAATACATGCAAGTTTTCTTGGTTCTTTTACCATAATTGTGGCAATGGAACTCCTTATATATGTTTTAATATTTCTTTATGGTTACGGAACTGAATTTTAGTTATAATGTTGTTACATTCTACGAGAGATATTCAAACACAATTTACGTTTTTATACACACAATTGTGTTAGATCTCGCTCTTTGGTAGTATAAGCCACCATTTCCCATCGTATTCTATGTAGTCTAGACAACAAAAGAAGGCATACAACTATATTTTTTTTCTATATAAAATAAAGAATAGATTCGTTGAATATTCTGAACACGTTTTACAATTTACATAGCACTTCTAAACTGTATTTTTTTGCTAGCTTCCGTTTTTTATTTTATTTACACTATCCATATATAATATTCTTTTACTTGAGTAATGTTTGGAAAATATTGAAGGTGTATTTGTTGATATATAATTTTTTTATTACGATTGTATATGTTAGATTTTATTTTTAAAATATGTATAACTTCTGTTTTATTCCCTGCATATATGAAATATATCTGGTTAATAAAAGTTAGTCTAGACTTTGTTATTCATAAAAGTATTGAAAGAAGTAATGAAATTTGGGTTAACATCTTCAGAATAATATATTCAATTTAGTATACAGTTAGCAATGCAATCCGCCTGTCTTTCATCGACGCATTTATGCCCTCCATACATTTATGCCCTATGTTTTAAGCTATACATGTAAGAATGAAAAGGATTTAAAGATGTTTTGTTAAATATTTTCAAATGTTTTACTGATTTGAAATATTTTATTGCTTTTATTCTGGAAATCAAAATGTTGGGGTGTAGACATTGTTAAAACAATTTGTCAAAATTCTTGATTTAAAATTTAAAACGATTAAATTGATCTAAACGTTTTCTATATCAAGAAATAAGATGGAAATTAAAAACTAAGCAGCCTTGGATATGGTATATTTTCTCGGAATCTTTACTAGAATTAGAGTGGGGATTCGCCAATCCTTTGAACCGCTGAATATTCCAACTTCTCATTTATTCCAACAGGTTGTGTAAGCATATACCAGCTAGCCTATTTTAATTGATCTACACAGAAAATTTTCTTTTCGGAAGTTGAATCAAAGTTTAAAGTTAAAAAATCATATGCTATCGAAAATTACATTGCCATACGCAAGAAAAACGATAATTGGGTGGTTCTCCAAATCTAACCCAGATTCGACCTTATTGATTGACATTTTAATAACTTTTGTGTCGGCAAACTTTTAGAGATATTTAAGAGGATAAATTAAAATGACCCACCTCGTCTGCAACACTGTAGCAAAAAAATTTTGTGGTAGATACTTTCCTATTCGTATTAAAATAATAACGTGAGCTTTTACCGTTTAATTCATCAAATAAGAGGATAATTCACCTTCAATAATTTAAAAACTTTTCTCTATAAATGCCTATTTAGTTCTCTGCCTTCTTCCTATCAGTAAATAAAAATCAAATCTTTAATACCTTTTTATTCCTATATAAAAAAAACGTTTTAAATATTTTGTAACGTTCTGAATATATTTTATATTTGGTTAAATTGCTATGGAGTGTTGTTTACCTTTTCTTCTTACAAACACTATTAAAAAACATTAAAAAACATATTGTAACAAAAGCGGGGATATGACTTTTAAGGGACAAGCCAACTTCTTTCGGATTGAGTTTATTAAGTATACTTTTTAATCATGCTCCGAAATAACGCATTTTTATAATATAAGCATTATATATTTTTTACGATTCTGTACAAATGTACAATTCCAACAAGTGCAAAAAAAAAAACCATTAACACTATTAAAAACAATAAACAGTTTCTGCTAATGTTTTTAACATACATAGGAAATGAAAAGTTAGTAAAACAAACTATATAATAATTAATTAAGTTAGTTTGTTAGTTTCATACTATGAGAAAATTTAATAAATGTATTTACGAAAATTATTTTAATTTCCTAATAAATCATATTTAAAACCATGTTGTACAAACGTACATACATACAGACATACACACAATAATATTGTTGCCTGAGTTCACTTATATGCTCTGTCCAATATAGAATTGCTTAAAGACTGCAGTCATGAAATATTAATTTTTGTCCTCATTTAAAAAATATTTTCTTCAACTATTTTAAACTCACTCACGATAAAATTTCTTAAATATTATTCTATGTTTTTATAACATTTTTAAAATGTTATGCTCCAGTATACTAATACTATATTTTTAATACAGTATAAATTATTACAAACAGCGTATTTTCAATTTGATTTCAGTATGTTACGAAGTAAAAAGGTACTCAACCATCTTCACAATAAAATCGAAATTACCATCTATAGATTCGTGATGTTAATTTTCAGACAATTGAATGCTTAAAATAAGAAATATGAGTATATAGGAGAGTTAATTCCAAGAAAGATGCGTTTGTTTTTTCCAGAATTTCACTGACAAATTTAACCTAAAAATTTCTACAGATCTCCAACATCGTAGAACATTTTTTCGGAGCTCAATTTCTTCATGGAGACTTGAACTAGTAGGTATGCATATTTATTTCAAACTGGAATTTTGAATTTTTATAAAATGACATAGCCATCGCAAAAAATACAATTTTTTTTCGGTAGGATTTTTAGCTGTAATTTTTTTACAGCTGAAAAAAACGTACATATTGTACTTGGTTGTGTCGTCATGACACAACCTTCTCGTCTAGGCTCGATACAGCGACAAAGCATACTATATTTACCAAAAAATATTCTTAAAATTAGCGCCTTAAATTCCTCCATTGATTCGAAATCGCTATACGCATTTTACAGAAACTAAGCATAGTTTCAGTAGTTAGAGCGGTTTTCTAATTATAAGTAAACTAAAAAATATTTTGTACTTTATTTCTTTGTAAATGTCATAATATACTCTTTTTGTATCATGTTTATAGATTTTCATCATTCATGAAATACTGTTCACTGTCGTTAGCCGTCTGATTATAATTTTTCTAAATTATTTGTTTTAAATTCATCACTACAAAAACCAATTTGCCATTGTAGGAGAGCCTTTCAACAGGTTTCTGATGGTAGCATTTATACATATATGTAGTACGCTGACACATTTAGCTTGTTTACATTTACAACCATAATAATATTGTGTTATATTAATGTCATAATAATTGTTATTAATATTATCTATGATCATTTCAACAAAATGTTGTTACGAGTAATTCGTAGAGTAAAAGGTTGATTATATAGAAAATACTTTAATTCCCATATGGAATTACCTCACTAAAATAATATATGGCTTTAAAACAGTAATATTTTAGTGGAATGAGTATCGTAACGAATGCCTACTAGCTTCAATTCTCTAAGTAATTATATACAAACGGAAATTAAGAAAATATAATATCGTAATCTATTGATGTAGATAAACTAGAATAATTATATAAAGATGTAATACTTCTTGTATTAAGTGAACCAAAAACTAAGAAAAATGGTCTTATAATAATGAAGCTAGGCGAATTGTACGAACAATGTGACGATGAAATCCTTCCAAAGAATATATACCTAAATCAGACCGGCCTTTCTCAACATAAAATAATTTTGAGTGTCATGTTGTGGAGATGTCCATGTCAAACCTAACTTCACATATAATGGAACAAAATATCTTCATTATTTGTTTATTGTTATTTTCTATCATTGCTTTACATTATATTCTGTCTTTGTTTCTTGACATACCAGCAACATGGTATAATGTCATTGAATTTTTAACTCAAAAATCGAAGAATCCAACAACAACAAGAGACCGTTCTGATTTAGGTGTATATTCTGTGATAGTTCCTTAAGTATTATAAATAAAAATTAAGACTGAGAATATAAATGTGATTTATTTATTTATTTTTTGAACTTCAAAGCGTTTACAAATACTTACCGCCGATAAGAAGTGTCTGGCAATATCGATTAGGAATTATGGATTAATAATTTATGAGAAAATACGTAATGCCTTGTGATCCTGAGATCTTGGATCTTTATAACACCCAATATACTTGATTAATCTACCTTATTATAATTGTAAATACACTTTTAAAACAATATTTTACAACTAAACATTGTGTAGGAGTTATATTTCTAAAAATAAAATGTAAATTTCCATTATCCTTGAGACTTCTGTAACATACAAAAGTCATAGTCGTTGTTGTACTATTTAATATGATTTAATTTAAATATGTTTAATATTCTAATTCAATTAATTAATTCATCATACGATTACTTTCAAATTTAAATCGAATACAAATACTGATTTGTTAACTTTGTACATGAAGTAGTTTGTCAAATACACGCAAAGAATCAAATCCACACTCTAAAAATACGAAAAAGGTAATATAATGTAACTGCTGAGTAAAAAATCAAATTATTTATTTAAATTATTAACCATATACTAAATTATTAATCATTACACTAAAAAACGACAAAATATATTAATTAATACTTTAGAATTAAATTTTAAAATGATACTTTTCAAAATATTTTTATTTTGGACAATATATTTTTGAAATCCGACCCCATTCATTTTCTTGGTTAAAAATGGAATCATAATGATCTCTGCTTCAAAAGTTAATTTGTTACTAGATTTATTATGTCAATCCATTTAAAGATTTTTCATTTTATTTCAATTTTTTGTAGTTAGTAATTTTTTTTTCGACAGTTTTCTGTTTACTTTTAGGTTATACAAAATCGCAAAAAAACTGTTTCTCCTATTCTGTATTATATAGAATCACAAAGATCTTGGGATAATTGAAAAACTATGAATTCATAAAACAAGTTTCATTCTGGAGATTCTTTTTGTAATTGATCAACTCAAAATCATATATCTAATTAAAGATATCCTCTTCAATTTTATTGTCTTACTTTCATACATTCTGTTTAGAAGTAATGAACATTATTTGTTAAGTAAAACGTTTAAGACGTATTGAATTCCAAAAAAGCAATAGATTAATAAAAACTTGTTTGTTTCCTTATTTTTACGATTTGTGAAATCGTAAATCGAGATTTAATTAAATTGAATTTAAATGAAATCGAATTCAATTTATTTTTTATTAATTCAATTATTTTTACCAAAGAAATGTGTACAATCTGAGCAAATTACTTCTCGAAAGGGTATCTTTAACACTGCTACTAACAATATCCATTTGTTCAGAAATTAATTTTAATTAATATTATACACATATTAGTTGGTAAGTAAGCACGTAGAGATGACTCAGGCATCACAGTTCACAAGGCTGTATAAGAGCAATCTTTGTTTCGATTTTGACTTCACCCTGCAGTGTCAGTGCTTCTCACGATCACTTGGGAAGTTACGAAGGCTTCTGGTTTAAACATTAGCTTTATTCTCAGGATAAAAGTGTCCATTAAAGGAAGATAAATTATATTACAGTGATTCAGATTAATTACATGTCTGTGTAATCACATGCAAGTAATTAAATTTGCGTATCTTTATCAAATATTTTGTCCTGAATGACTCACTGACGAATAAACGCAAAGCCAAATCCGCCGATCGTAGAAACCTGAAATTTGGAGAATTTCAAAATCTAAATTTAAAATTCAAAATATAATTTTTGTCTCTTCTCACTAGCAGTAAGTCGATCTGTCAACTACATACAGAGTGCGTTGCGCAGAGACCACATTGCGAATGGAGTGGTTCTGGAGCTCCATAAGGAAAAGAAAAACGGAAGCAAAGTTTGTGTGGGGAAATTCGATACCCTGATTCAATCTACTTTTGCATAAACCCTCTTTACTAGAGTTGATGGAAGTGGTGTATCTTATTTTATTGAAACACATCGACTAACGGGATTAGAAAGGAGAGAAAGTTATCCATTTGAATTCTGTGTAAACGTTTCGACAAAAATCAAATGAACGAAATTCACAAACTTAATATTATTAATCCTGATACGTTTTTGTACTTATACGGTACGGCAAGTACCAGCTAGTTTGTAATAAAATTATTGCCCAGATTACATAGAAAACTTAATTCAAATACATCGAATAGAAATGCAACCCTATTTTATATTATATATGAATTGATATGACAATAAAAAAAGTTTTATTGTTCCAAAAAAAAAAAAAAAAAAAAAAACAAAATGTTACAGAAAATTTAATGAGATGAGATAAAACTATAATCTGTCGAATAATAAGAATTGTACATTTCTGTCGTATGTATTTAGTTCTGCTGAATATATAGAAAATTTATTTTAGACATAAGTTTTGTATTTAAGAGGGTCAAAACAAAAAAAAAATGTATAAAGTATAACGAAATATATAAGTTTTTAGTTTTTATTTTTTTCTCCATTTGATTATTATTCTTGTTTACGTTTATGATATATTTCGATTTTCTTTTTTTTTTTTTTATTACGGATTAGAAAAATGAATTATTATGTTGAATTTTTGTTTATGACTTGACAGAGTTTTATAACGAAAATTTGTTTCAATTTTTATTTAAATGTTTACACGCTAACGTAAAAATTATTAACTAATGTGATTTTTATACACTGTCTATCAGCAAAGGTACCTAATGTGCTTTGGGAAATGGCAAGTTAAAAGGTATGGACTGGGGAATAGCTAGGTTTTATACATAGGATTTAAAACTTTATTATAGATCCTTGTAAATCTAACAAATTTTTTGAAACACTGATTTTCGGAAACAAAAATATGTTTTCGTAAAAAGAATTATTTCAAAAATACTAATCATTTCTTCCGAATCAAATCTGAAAAGTTTCTAGGCCAATTTATGCTTGTCCATACCTGTATTTTGGTAACATATCTACTTAATGAGTCATGGGTTTTAAAGCTATCTGAGATATTGTTGTAATAAATTTATAATCTGTTAAAAAAAATTTTAAGCAGATACGATTAGTTGCTCTAAGCAACTTCTTTTTGAAGAAGTATTCTCATTGGGTTATTTATTTGTTAAATGATATTTATTTCCGAAGTAAAATTACCATTCTTTATGGATGAGCTGCAGTATATAGTTATATTATTAAATCTATAAGGGAAATCTATAAAATAATGCATCCATTGAATCCCTTTGGAGATGAACATATTAATTTTGTATTATCTAACAATAAAAAAAAATTTTAATAAAACAAATGTTTGTAATCTTAAATCAATTCTTGATTGAAATAATTAGCAAATAGACAAGTTGCATATAAAAAAATATCCTATCAAAATGTGAAACTAGATGAGTTAAATAAAAATTGATTCAGAAACTATTTCCCAACTCTTTCTTGAAAAATGGAGTTATGCATGTAATCTCATGTAGAAACAAGCATGTGACGTCAGAATTCATTATATCCCTCTTTGTTTAATCAGGATTTTAGATTGTTTATCTTGCATAGTTTAAGATAAAAGTAAAAAAAACTTCAAATCCATATTCGTAAAGTAAATACGCTTCACTTAAAGTGAAAAAACTTAAATCAACAATTTATCATTATAATATGTGAAAATCAGTTTAAATATTAATATTTACTAATTTCCAAGGTATTCAATCAATTTAAACAATTTAATATTCGATTTCTTATAATACAATATTGAAAACGTTACCGTTCTACGAGTTTGATGATTGTTGGTCGTTTTCATTTTGTTATCAAGTTGTTCATGGTAAAAACAACAAAATATTTATTTATATATTTGTGGGCCATAATAATAATAACAATAATAATGTAAACAGATTTTTATTATTTTACAAAAATGATAATGGAAAATAGAAAATAATTTTTTGAAATTGTTAGTTTTCGTATAAAATTCTATTTTATTGTTATTTCCTGATTTTTTTCTATATACAGGGATCGTCAGTGAAATGGGAAAATTTAAAAACTCAGTTATTGATTTTATATTTTGGTGACGGTGCCCAAGCTAATGATATATTGTCCGTCATTTATCAGTTATTTTATACAAATGGTTACGATTTCATTGCCTGCTATGATTGGGTGGTTCTATTATCAAATGGATCGATGGATCCAAAAATCATTCGTCAATCAAACATGATCACACGCGGTTAGAGCTCATTCGATACCAGAAATGAAGTGATTCCAGAAAGATATGGAGTTCTTAGTGTCACAGCCACTATGTTGAAGACAATTTCAATTCATAAACCAATTTTCGTTAGTAACCTTTTGCCATCGTGTTCGCAATAAAATTAACTGTAATAAAATTTTTATATTTTTCTCAACTTCTAGGACAAAAACCAAAAACCAGCACCTAAGGCTTATAGCGTGAAGTTAGAATATTTCAAACACATAAACTTATGACTTTTATTATATAGTATATATAGTAAAATCAGATTCAATTGACCATTGACGGATTCCCTGCATGATCACATTAAGGCATTGTGTTATCGATTATATTAATACATAAAATATTATAAATATATATTATGTACTGTTTTGTATACTATAAATAAGAATGAACTATTATTTATAAATGAATATAATTACCTTCAAAAAACAACCAATCAAATTGTAGAATATAAATGTTCACGTTAAACATTTGTTTGCAAACAATGGACTAGTAAATCTGATTTTACTTTATATATAAAATAAATATCACATTTAATTACAGTTTTTGATAAAAAAGTATTACCATTCAATATCGTACGGTAAAGGATGAAACTTTCGAATAAGGCTACATGCGTAAATCATTATGTTGCTGCCTACTGGTGCAAACTTGTTTAGTATTGTTTCAAAATAAATAATTGAATAAAATCGCAATACTAATTTAACAGAAAACTTTAAACATAGAAATGTTATGCTAAAATAATAAAAAGCTTTGAAGATACAACACGCATGGTGGTTTTAGCGCTTCAATGACGAACCCTGTATTCGTGTATGTCATGTTCATTCTTTTAGCTGTATATAAAACTAAAAATTTTTATATTCCCATTCATTTTTATGTTCTATCGTACATTATTTCATAATTTTATCCATATTTCTATTCCATATTTCTCTTCATTTCACTGAAGTCGGCACAAACAAAAAGTCACCAAAAAACTTTTTACTTTTTAATGAATGTAAATGTATGTAAGTATATTATTGAAGACAGTTCTCATTTTTTTTATTTATTGTACCAGCAAATTTTTCACTTCCATGGATATTTCGGGTGGTTAAAATCATATCATATCATAAATAATACCCATATAAAAATTTATATATTGCTTAATAATAACTTTTGTTAATCGGCTACCGTTTTTTATTTTTTTATTTTTTGGAGTCTTAAATATTTTTGATTGCTTTCGCACGCTTCAAATTGATTGGCTTCTGTTTTTGTTCCTGATACAAATGCAAAAACAAATAACAAATGCAAAAACCCTTTTGCCCGACAACTGAAATCTGTGCTTTGCTATTATTCATATATATAAAAATTTTTCATATTTTCTTTCTACTACAATATGAAAAAAATAGTTTTAAAATTTTGTCACAAATTGAAAAATGGGTACCTGGGTTTTTAATCTTGCTTGCTTATAACAAATTTTAACTTTGAATTGCCATTAAATATCGTGATTATGATATAAAATATTGTTTTACTGTGGGAATTTAAGTGTATTTCTTTATCATAAGAAAATGAATTCATATATAAGACATACCTACGGATTATGTGATTATGCAAAAAAACTTAAAAATCGCCAAGAGTCCCAAACAAATAATTATTTCTGTTTTTTGGTTTTCTAGGTAAACTGAGGACTTTAATGGCCTGAAATCCAACAATAGCTTATTTTACGATTGCATGGCTAGTTTTTGAAACAAAGCTTGAAATTTGTTCGAAATAACGACCTCCGACTCGAACTTCTGGTGATATCTTAAAAAATACAAATTCTATCGTTACATTTTACACAATTATAAATACAATATATACTTATAAATACAATTTTATACAAATCAAAAACAAAACAATTTATCGATTTTTTTCAATTTTTTAAACAAAAAAATTGAGAAAAATTTGTTTTTTCCGATTTCAATATAAATATGGCTATAAGTGTTGTTTAACTTGTAGAATTCAAAAATTACATCCGTTTAATGATTGAATGCGTAGTTTATTAGATATCTATCGACTAAAATTCGATCCGGAAGTACATATTTCGAACAAACAAGCAGTATCTCGAAAATTAGCAATCCAATCGTGATAGAAATGTTATTTTTGGTTTTATACCTTAATGTACTTAAAAAAATCTAAAAACAACAATACAAATTTTGTTTTGAAAATGGATTAAAAGCTCCATTAAAAAATATAAAACCGCAAAACGCTATATCCGCGTGTAGACATTTTATTATAGAAGTGGTATGAAGTTTTATAAATATAAAAATTTATTTTTATTTGTGAAATGTTGAATTTTAAATTCAATTTTATTGTATAAAAAGGTAAGTAGTAACTAACATATATAACGATTGCCACCCACATCATCATTTACAGTATACGTATGTTGGTAGATATGTACACCTTATACATACAATATTATGTGTATATCTCCATTTTCAAATTCACATTTTCATTCAGATTACAATTGAGAGAAAACATCATTAGGTAATGAATAATGCATTAAAAAAAAACTGGGAGGAATGTATCCTAACAGACAGACATGCTGGATTGTGAAATGTAAACAGCTTTTTATATGACGGCAGTGACTGAGTGAAGTCAATATGTAAATTATACACTTCTTTATTTCAGTTCGAAACACAAATATTTCATTAATTATTGATTGCCACCATCAATTTTTTTAAATTGTATATGTATCTAAATATCAATTATTTCATATATTGAGTGTGAATAGTAAGAAATGTTTAAAGTTATGAATTTCGCTGTGAAAATTTATTAATTTGTCTTTATAAGAAGAACTTTTTCGGGATGTATGAATTAGTGTCCGAAGCTATTTTTTCGGGTCGACTACTCAGCTTTGACTGAAGCGGAAGATGAATATTTGAATTTAGTAAAAATTATTGAATACTGGATAAAAATTTTTGTTAAGTTAATCATATCAATCCACATTAAAATTTCTACTGTTTTCATAATAAACAATATCGTATACGGCGAGATTCAAACCTCCTTCGGGACGAACTTCTTAAATTCTTGTTCTAAGCAAAAAAGATCCAAACGAAACTTAAAATAAAGCACCAGTCTCCTACGTTAAGTCACTTCAGCTCCAAATTTTTTTATTATATCTTCTAAGGCCACGAATTTTCAAAAAAATTTTTTGTTTTTGGTTATAACCTTCTTTATACATATAATATTTTGCATATATATTACAAGAAAATGTGCTACCTAGGTTATATAAAAATATAACTTAAGCTTTCACGCATTTTACGTGTCCACTTAGACCGTGCCTTTTTGTGACCTAAGTAATTTCGAGTATGAATTAATAAAATTCTGCTCACCATGTTATTAAAGGACTTCTTTACACAATTACACCTACTTGACTCACCTTCATTTTTACTGTGAATTTTCTAAGAAAATATGTTTATTCGTAGATTAGTTTATGATTTTTGAAGTCGCCGACATTAATAAACGTAGTTTATCTCGGTTGGGGATAAAATTCAAAACGTCATAATAATTAATTTGGGTGATTGGCTGGAATAATTTAATAGTCTACTTGCCAAAGATATTTCTTTTCCATTAATACTGGCATAATGGTTATAACAACGCTCAAAAAACCATAACAATTTTTTACTAACACTCCATACATACTCAAAATTGTTTTGTATTTGCTACGTTTACTGTGTATAATTCCGTACCGAATTAATTAATGATTGATTTTCTCGACTTTTTGATTGTATAACATTTGTAGATGACTTTTTTATGTTTCAATCAAGATTGATTGAGTTTTTCTATAAATATTTAAATGCTATTTCGCATTCTATATATCATAAAGAAGATACAAAAGAGGAAACTGGAAACCGAAAATTTTAAAATAATTATTGCTGGCGGAATTTATAAAAAAATTTTGGATTTAACACTTTGTTTTATGAAGATTACGCCGCTGTTCACTTTCCCCAAATTTTTCCGCTTTTAGTTGTTGCAATATTGACTTAACATTTTTTATTTAGAGAACAGATTTTATTTCTAATTGACATTACGACTTGTGTCATAAAAACACAATGGATTGTAGTTTGTATCCACTGGATCAATGAAAGCAGATGTTATTATAGACAAAGCTGGAAAGTGCATGATTTAAAGACTTAAATGGTACTCATTTAATTTCTACACCGTTCCAACAGCTATAAGTAGTATAAAAAAAATCAATTTTCGGTAACACTTTTTGTATCTGTTTTCTGATGTACCTTTCATTTATAAATGTGAGTGATAATGGCTCTTCCTAAGCGAATGGGCGGGCTGGGATAGTTCACTTAAATCTATATGTTTTGTTATATCAGCAAATAAGATGATTCATTCGAGAAAATCCAGACATACGAACATTTAAGATATTATTGAAATATTATTAAATTTAAATTATTCTTATAACGCCGGTGTACCTGTAAAAACGGTGTAGTAAATTTTGAGTTGAATGGACGGGGATGTCCAAAAGTATACCTCTTGCACGTGTGCACGAGATATCGAAAGAGAATAAAAATCAAGATATCTGGATTTTGATTAACTGAAAAGAAGATTAACACGTCGAATCAAAAAGCTAGCGTGAAAAAATTACCCGAAGCAGTCTATGGAATTTAAAAACACCTCAGTTAACTTAGATCCATTGCAGACCAATAATACATTTCGGAGGACATGTCCATAAAATAAGTACACTCAGTCTATACTCATTAATTAAGCTTAAATAAACAGCGGCTACTAATAGAGTTTGGTAAAAAAATAGTATTTCTAGACTTTTGCTGTTTCATCATTTTAAATATCATACCTTACAAGGAGAAGGTCCGACCTTGTAATGTTTATTTCGGAATAAGATTAAGCGCTTAATAAGTGTACCCATATTGGGTATTCTCCCCTTTCAATAATACTATGCAATGCACGATCATTTTGGAGTAAATGACGTTCGAAAATTTTCGTTTCAGCTTCATTAACTGTATATAACAATATGGTATTTTAATATAAAGACGCGAAACAGCCTCGTTGGTAGAGGAACTGTGTTCGGAACGGGTTCGACTTTAAAGGTTCGGTTCCCGATCACAACATTTTTTAAATTTAATTTTTTTTACAGTTAACAATAATTAAATTTATTATATATTATCTATTTTTATTGAAAAATATACATACTTAAAAAAAGTCGTGACCAAGAATCGAACCCCAAACACCCATTCCGAACGAATCTTTTCTACCAACTAGACTATGTCACCTATTTTATTAAAATGTCATATTAGTATATACAGTGTTTAAAGCAGAAACGATAATTTTCGAACGTCATTTGCTCCGAAATGATTGACCGTTGCATTTTATTATTGAGAAGAGAATACACCCTATAAGGGTACAGTAATTAAATGCAATCTCATTTCAAAATAAAAATTGAAAGATCCTGCTTTCCCCAGTAATTTTTCTCCGAATTACTTCCACTACATTGTGAATCACTCAGTATGAAGTGAAGAAGTAAGTAAGTTGTATACTGTATTTTATTATTTCTGTTTTCATGGATAGCTATATATCATGTTAAGAGATTAGAAAGCTGGTTAGCTTAGCTTTATTTATATTTCAAATGTTTACATTAACCCACGCTACTTTCAACAACCACCATTATACCATTATCAAATATAATTTTCAGACACTTCATATGTCCTTTGTACACATATAGAAAACACTTTAACTGGTCCTTTGTGTTTGTTTCATAGTCAACGATTAGAATTTAAACAAATATCATGTTTTTATGAAAATAAAGAACATTTTAACGTTGGTGGTTCAATTAATTTTGATTTAATTTCTCATTGAATTTTATAAATAATACAATTGACCTAAACATACAACAATGATTTTAATACACCCAAAGAATACAGGGTGGTATTTTTAACAGAACCGGCTGAATATCACTTTAACTCATATAAAAAAAATTTAGCTAATATTTTTCAGTCTAGTTTAAAATACTGATCTATTTATCTAAAACAAAAACTTACTGCTTCTTAGGATATCTTATTTTAGAATAATTATATTATGGACTAATGATTCTATGAACACAATAACCAAAATTTTGTTTGTATCTTCAGTAATTGCTTGCGTCACAAACTTTATACTAAGACTATTATAGTCTAACATATTTGCTATGTATGTTGAGTATAAAATTTTTCGTAATAGCCTTAAAAGAAATATAAATACATTACTTCAAGTATCAAATGCTTCTTAAAAAAAGCAATTGAATAAAATATTATTTTTTATTATTATAATGTTTTTCATTTCATTTATATGAAAATTTTCCCAATAATAAATTGAAATATTTTTCGGAAATAATTAAATTATTTATTCGAAATTGTTATTTTATGATAAATTGAAATATTCTTTATAGTATTGAAATTCAATTGATTTTAAGTATGGTATTTTTCATTATATTAAGAACTTCCATATACTGATATGATGTTTTATTAGTAAAAATAGTTTTGAAAAAATCTAAGAAAATACACTTTAATAGCAAATCGAAATCAAAAAAAGAAAATAATTTCTGACCCCGAACAGTTTTATATCGAAAATGACCTTTAAGTCTATCCAAGGAAATTCGACGTAAAATTTTGTGCTCGATTCATTTTTGCCGTAAAAAGGAGTGATTTCCTTTGAAATTTTCAAGGAAAGTGCAAAATAACTTTGCCAATAAATAATGATGTTAATTTCAACTTAATGCAGTACCCTCGGCACTAATAGAAAAAAAATTCATAGAAAGAGATCTGAACTTTTAATATGTTATAGTTAATGAAACAAATTATTATACAAAATAAAAATTCGGATCTTTATCTACTTATTTATGTTTTTATTAGTGCCTAGGAAGCTGCCTTAATACAATTTTTTAATTCTTTAATTTTCGTGTATAATTTATTTGTTTAAAATCATTATTTTTCGAGTTTTTTTGTTGTGCAGGAATTTTGTTCACCAATGGAATTTTTTGCATATAGTATCGATAGAGATGCGATGAGATATTAGCTAGACTCTCTTATTTTGTTTTTAAAATCTACCCACAAGTTATCCAAGATATCTCTATCGTCTGCATGCACATACTTCCTCGTGTTTATGTCCTTCATTCCAAACACAGGGATAAAGATAAAACACATTTTAATTGTTTACTTGGTTTACTTGGTATATAGAGCAATCAAAGTAATATTAGATATATAGAAAATTGACTATTTTAAGTACATTTATTTTCGAGTTAATTTTAAAATATTTTCTGTATATTGAGGTTAAATGAGAACTTTTTACAAGCCCGATTTTTAAATGAGAAATTTTCTATCGTTTATCAAGCTTAATAAAATATCAATAAAATTGCTATTATATCATCAGAAAGAACAGAAAATGAACAAACAATTTAAAGATTGAGTAATATTATGAATATTTTCTGTCTTTCTTATTTTATGAGTTTTTTTTCCATCCATTTTTGTTTGCCATCGATAATAATAACGTATTTAATATCATCAAAATATTTATTTATCATCAATATATATATTTATTTATAAGCTTATTTTTTCTAAAGCGATTATAAATGTTTTGTCAATTTGATAAACTTTTATGTGCTATACTTTTGATAACATTTAATATTAAATGTTAAAAATTATTAAAATAAAGATACAAATTTTAATAAGAAACTTATAAACGTTTTATATGAATTAAAAAATATAAAATTATTAATATTCACAGAGTAGTTATCTCTTAAAAACTGCCCTAAATTATTGAATATTAAATAGTCACGAAAATATTTGTAAGATACAACAAAAACGTGAGTCAAATAAAAAAGATTTTTCATTTAAAAATAATATTCAGTCGATAGATTGTCGAATGGAAGCCATTTTTACAAGCTTTTATTTAGTTTCAACTGTCCTGATAATAAAATCCTGTTTGCCTGTAATAAAATGCTGCTAGCTAAATCAGACGCACTTTTTTTTTGATGATTAAGCTAAAATTGGTCATACATATGTAAATCGGATGACAACCTAATATTATTACATCGTGTTACACAAAAATAATATGGTAACGCTGAAAAACTTTGTTCTTCTTTATTTCAATGCGCTTCCACCATTTGATATTAAATTCAACAACTAAGCTATTAAAATAGTTAAATAGCTCTGTTACCTCTTAATGCTATAAAATCTTGCATTAAAAAAAATATTTTTCAATTTAATAACTTTTTAAACCCATTGCTAGTTATTATGAATAAAAACATTATTTATAAAATTTAACATTTCAAACGCGTGTAACTTCTGATTGGCACTTCAGATTCCTTCATCCTACTCCATAAGATACATGCAATTAATATCGAAATATGATTGGTTTTTTATATAGAAGTCAATGACGTTACAGGGAAACTGTAACTGGTCGATGCTAAACTCTCTAACCAGGCCATCCGCCTGTCCGTCCTCCCGTCTTCAATAGCACTTTTGTTTAAAAATTAGTTCATAAAATATTTCAATTTGCCATAATATTAGCTCAACTTTCGGTACTAAACACACATAATAACTACAATACGCATTATTATTATATATGAATTTTGTCTTATAGGCTGGAGTACTTTATGCATACTAATTATGAAGTTCAAATTTGATTCTCATTTAGTATGTCGAGTATCGAAACAATTAACCCAGTTAGTTGTTATCTGTACTTGTTAATTTAAGCTTGGATCGATATCGTAAAAAAATTAGAAACAATCACAATATCGACGAATCAAATATTTTACATTTAAATTACGATTGTCAAAATACACAGACAGACATGCTCATGAAAACTGACCGTAAATTAAATTATTATACAGAAATCATCATCACCATCTCAAAATACTTAAATGGAATTTTAAATTATGTGGTCAGTATTAATGGTAAAGCCTTGGTGTTAACAAAACCATCTAGAAACAAAATTCCATCTATATTGTTGTTGCTTTTGTAGTTAACCAGCTTAAAGCATAGTTCTAGAATATTTAATAGTTCTTTAAACTTTAGTTGTTCAGAGTATGTTTGTACTACATGTACAGAGTATTCTTAAATAATTAAAAGTAGAATTATTTTAGAATACGTAACTTACAATATTACAATAACAAGCCGAAATTTTTGAAAAAATATCAAGCTGAGCACGTATACCAAACTTAATATGGGTTTTTACAAAATACATATTAGTATGTCTCCCAAAATTATCAAGTTTTAAACTAAAATTTGGAATTCGCTCAAATACCTATAATAGTTTTGTTTATTATAAATGTGTATTTTTGCTGCAATGTATTCGTCATCAGTATAAATTAGATTTTCGAAATTGTTCTCCTAGTTAATAAAATTGATCTTTCAGAGATACTCTTATATCGGCTGTGAGAAACTTCTCAAACTTTACAATACTATTAAATTTTACAAACAGTTACTATTTTATAAATCCTTGAGTAATACTAGCTTACACATCAGGCAACCTTTATTTAAATATTATGGCTAGACGGTTTTGTATTTCGTTTGTTTGCACTGATTAACCTATGTTTGTTACGCAGTAATTTTCGATCGCATTGTCCCATTTTGATCAAATTGGCATAGTTATCCAGGAAATTTACTTCATTTTTTTTCAATTAATTTCAACTAATCCCTTTCAAGGAAATTTATAAAAATATGTTTTCTATACACTCAAGAAATAGGTGGTTTTTTTTTTTTTTTGAAATTGATGTAAAATGAAATAACATCAGTCGGAGAAATGATAAAACTATAATTTGCCTATTTCAATTTATTTTTTTATAATTTACTCCTTTTCCTGTTTCGAAAATCTCAAAAAATGCCTACTTTTTTCTATGGAAACCAAGAAGATTTGTTTTCTTTTTTGCATTGTGGGAATAATCAGGAAGAAATTCTAATTTTGTTTTGAGCCCTCCTTTTTTGGTTAAAATTTTTTTAAAATAATATTTCTTGTGTATGCTACCTAGAAGGGTTTTGTTTTTTGCATTTTATATGAATGAGGAAATTTGAGGGAATATTGGAAATTTGCCATTTTTTAACCTCTATTCCATTTTTGATCCCTAAAAATATCATTTTTTCTTACAATTATAACGACGGAGTATTATTCAATCAATTGAAAATGGGATTATTGGATTATTATCGAGTGAGGTGAACAGCTCACAGAACTACAAGTATACTTATAGGCTTAGATATGATATGTTTTAGATTAATTATAAAAATCCGATGATAGTTGTTCTTATTTGTTCATGTCATGCTGAAGCAAACGTTTCGAATTTCGAGGTCATCATTATTTTACAACAGCACAATATTCTGTTGTATTTTGTAAAACATGTTTTCGACTAATATTCCCGACGAAAAAAAAAACAAACACAAAAATAAAATGTTCTATGATCCTCACATAACATTAAAAATAAATAATAAAAAGTTTTTATCTTTATTATTGAGTTCAAGTCTAGAGATGGCACTGCATTGTCAGACTTATTTAATATTACAACCACCATTCCATATTACTGTAACTGTAAGTGTAACTGAAACTAACTTCATATAATAATATATAGTATAGTTACATTTTCAGTGTTTATGCATTATAAATATAGTTTTTTAGTATATTTATGTATAAAGCTTATTTTTTTCTCGCATACGTTTTATGCATGTTAAATGTATGATGATGTGATATTTTATTCTAAAAGAGAATAATAATTTTTTTTTCTCACAACTTTAAATAAATTTAACTCTATAAAAATTTGTAATAATGTCTCTTCTACTACCAAGAAGTAAGTACCACTCTCTATTCTACAGTGCTATGCAAAATACTATGAATATATAGTCTATGTATATGTACATGATGTATCAGTAAGCAAGAGAACAGGGAAGATGCAATATTTTTTTATCACATCAATTGAAGCATTATATTACTTCACGAATATGAATTTCAAATTTTTTTTTCACAAATTAAAAAAAAATAGCCAAAATATGGACGTTCAAACCTTCCCAATTAAACAAAGATGTAGAGTTGCTTAAATGGCGTCAAATATGTTCATCTCCATAGTGATTGCACATAAGAGTCATTCTACAATAAGTGGTTCTACAGATGGCCATGGCACTTATATACATATTACTTCAAAATTTAAGATAAATAATGCTAGTATATACAAATGAGTTGATTGTGAATAAAAATGTTATATAAATCACATTAATATTCAAAAATTTTGCTGTGTTCTATAGAAAATTATCGCTTATCGTAGAATCATTAAACTGTTTTTGCAAAAAATAGATGGAAAATAATATTTAATAATTTATAACTTATTTGTTTTTTCAAAAAAGAGATGAAAAACAATATTTAATAGTTTATAACTTATTTATTTTTTTATCAATGGTATTTATCCTATTTTCATATTTACATGGGTAAAATAGAAAATTTTTCTTGCAGAATGGTGGGCCATCAAAAATATTTCCGTGTGAGTTTTCACGTTTTTTCTTATTTGAGATAGGTCCTTGTTTTCATATTCCGCATTCTATATTCCGTTATATTCGAAATTTTCACTTAATAAATGATAATTGTTTTAAATTTTAAATACTAAAATAAAATTTGTATTATATATTTATATGAGAGATTACCATAAATTTATTTAATTTCTATGTAAACTACAAGCTAATAACCAAGCTTGTATTATAGTCAATTATTATCGTATAATTTTTTTTAAATAAATATATTTTTTGGTAATTAATATTGATAAGTATTTGGTAATCTGGCAGGATTACCAAAGTGTAGTGGAAAAGTTGGGTGCCTTAACGTTGACTCGCATATTTTCAAATACATAAAAGTATGATTTTACATCCTGTAATTTTGTAGTAGGTACATAAGAGACATTACATAATACACTTGAGATACATTCGCGAAAAGAGGTATTTAAAAATTTTTTTTATAAAGTATTCAACGTATTCATTATGTTTTTTAAATCATATTTCGTAACAAAGATTCCTTTTTCATATACGTATATATATACATTCTCATATACATAAATTTATCCAGGATTTACCTTCAGGATAAATATTTATAGCTACCTAATGCAAATAATGTATGATGTATTCTTAACCAGGATGATGGATAAAATTACTTGTGACACGTGATAGATTTATTATTACCTACTCGTGAATAATAGGATTTTAATATATGTTTTGGCCCTTTTAGGCATAATAATAATAATTTTTTTTGTGGTATTTATAGATTGTACAAAGTGATTTATGATTATTTATTCTTTTTATTTTATTACACGGTAGCATTTCTTGGATATTGCAGTACATTTTCTTTGGAATATTTTACACCAAATTATCTAAAAAATTAAATTAACACATAATAATATCTGTATTGTTTTTTTATAATTACTTCGTTTAAAAGTTGAAATTGTTATTTCAATGTATATTTCAAATTTTACTCCAATTTCCAAGATACATTTTGTTTTAATTTTATAAATACTTATTTCGAATACAAAGTAGTCACAATTAGTATGAATTAACCAATCGTATTTCCTCTTTAAAATGTTATTCGTTGATAGTTTTTTGGCGTTTTTCAGACTGATCCTAAAAAATTGGAGCAAAAAACAAAAAATCCTTATCTGTGATATCTTTGATAATATGCAAGTAATTTCAGTTGTTTAGTATTTTTATCTCTTCGATTAATATTACATTAGTGTATGTGAATTCTGAGTTATATTTGTAATTTCTTGAAGTGAAAATTTCCTTAGACGCGTTGATCACTTTCTTGTCAACACTTGTTCGCTATAACATATTCTTACATATTATTTTCGATAATAAGAGAAAATTGTAGCGTTTGTCTAATTACGTAATGATTTTAAAATAATAACGGTGTGCGTCGTATTATTCATATTGCGAGTTAAAAATATCATTGATGGCCTTTCTTTTACATTCTGCAATCATTAAAACTTACAGAGGCAGTATTATATGTATTTCAGGTAGGTTATTTGAATTTAAATTTATTTAAACGTGTGCTGATTTTGTACCATTTTATTTAAACGTGTGACGATCTTGTACCTTTGTATAATTTTAGCCCATATAATTTATCTTGAGATCTTTAAATCCCAATCTATTACATTTACCTATTGGCAAAAAATACTACTTTTTCCCATTATCTGCCTTCGAAAAAAAAAAAATGAAATTATTTTAACAGGATATATTATTTAAGAGAGGAAATGACACTAAAAATGAGACCCTTATAATAAAAACAATTTCTTAAGTAATATACGCTGTGTTTGTTTTAATTTATGCTCACAAGTAGCTCAAAAATAATTATAATACTTATACTTAGATAAAGCATATAGAAAAAATTTTCGCGAAAAAATATTTCTATATATAAAGAAAATTTTGATTTGTACATTTTCGTGAAAAACCACGCTCTCCGACATGCATGATTATTTATTTGATAATATGTTTAATGTTTATATTAAAGTACTTGATGCATTTCTAGATATTGAATAACTTAAATATGTTAACTACGATGTATATTCTTAAGGGGGATGATTTTTCACCCACTCTCCCTTCAATATTGATGTGAAATTATTTTTATAGTTAAAATAGTTTTCTACTTCAGGTGTTTTTACATCTCCATTATTCACGAACTAGTATAATGATAATAATTTGATAGCTGGCTTTTTTATATTAAATAACAGGAAATAAGTAATTTGTAAACTCCATGTACAAAAAAATATATATTTTCTTTCTTCAACATATTATTTGAAAAAAAAAAAAAATTATAAAAACTCTAGAAAATTCAAATGATGAAATTTCACGAAAACATTATCCATAATATATAACATATAAAAAGAGAAATAACAAAAAACCACCATATATATATATATATATATATATATATATATATATATATATATATATATATATATATATATATATATATATATATATATATATATATATATATATATATATATATATACCTTGATAAATTGTAGTTTTGTAAAAGTTTTAAAAAAATTATATACTACGAATTTATGTATATCCATCTACCTAGCACAAAAACCGGAAATGTACATTTTAACGAAATGAGAATAGAAAATATATATATATATAATGATGGTATAGAGATGGTATAAACATCGACAATATGGATAATATAAACGAAAAATGTTGGTTAAAACAACATCGTAACAAAACGACATTTTAAATCATCAGTGGCGTACTAAATGTATAGGTAAAATAGTTACGGCGCCTTGGGATACAAATATTATAATATTCCAGTGCAAGCCATTTTTAATATCAACTTTATAAAATTATATTTAGGTGCATGATTTCATTGCAAATTTTCATGATGTTAATAAATGCTAGTTATTTACGTTAAATTATAGAGATAAAGATTTTATTTATTTTTTTTGTAGGGGATAATATTTGGAACAACTATACTGATGGGGTTTAACCTTCATTCTTCAGACACATATGTCTATAACAGAAGCCACCCGCATCATTATTTTATTATATTTCTTTATACTATTCCGATTTTTTTACACAATCAAATTTATGATTTGAGTGGAGTCTATTACATTTTTATCCGTAACATCGTGATCATTAACCGGTCAGTTAATTATAATCGATTACACTGCCGCTGCCTATATTTGAACACGCAAGCTCCCAGTCTTAGGAGGCAAGTGTACGTGCATTTACTCCCTAGTGTACTGCTTCAAAAAAATTTTTCAACGATAGGAATGCTATTAGTGTGTAGGATATTTTGTTAAACGCCATATTATCATATAAGGCAATATACAGAGTTAAGAATCCTCCCAAGAGTGATTCAAGCTCAACTGACTATCGCAATGTAAATTATGGTAACTACAATTGAAATAGGATGAGATTCACTGAGCTTCTTCGATTAGTTTTTCAAGCGCAGAAATACAAAAGAAATTCATTACGCCGTTTTTCGGATTTGTTATCTTTTACTTGTCTGAAAATAAAATGACTGAAAACAAAAAAAAAGTAGCTAAGTAAAAGTATGAGCACACGATATGATTTTTCATCCAAATTTCTGATCAGAAAATCTAATGTCTTATGCAAAATTCCAATAGTTGATTTTGTAAGTTGATTATATATTTTTTAAATATTTTTCATATAAAAGATACTTCGTCCATGTTTTTAAAATTTTTGTTAGGTTGTTTTGTAAACAAATTATATTGTATTGAAATTTTTCAAAGAGTTTTGTACATAATAATAAAACACTTCAATTATAACGTTCACAAATACTTGGTTGTCGCGGTTACCAACAGTAATATTTTTGTAAATGGTAAGTAATATCGACAATAAACTTTATTAGGTTGAAATTTATATGATCAAATAACTTCATCTACTGAATTCTGAATTGTATGCAATGGTTTATGCAATTGCTCTATTGTTATTTTGTTGAAATGTTTCAAAACACCTGAAGCATTCTAGCGTTATTAATTTTTCTGATAAAAAGTTATCGGTTTTAATGCGAAAATGGAAATGGAATTTGTTGATATATGTTGGCTGTTTGTTTATGGTATATACATTCGATTTATTCAGCTTTAAATTTGAATAGGATGCTTGATATAAAAATATCCTATTGGTAGCTACTTATAAAAGAAGAATTGTTACAAGAATGTAGAAATCTCCATCCCAACGCTTTATAATTAACATAATAATTTTTCAGTCATTCGTGCGTATATAATTTCCTACTTTTAAGGTAGGTTGACAATTAGTTTTTTGTTTTAAGATTTTATTAAATTACAAATTTTATTCAAGTCAAAAATATAGATTATTATCCCTTTGATCCTGATTTATATTTTGAATCGTTTTTTCAGTTACGTTTTGGTTACAGTCAGCTAACACTGTGGATGATCCAAACGTCGCAAAGGCGTTGAAGGTAAAAATGGCGTTGAAAGAACCCGTAACATTGATATAGACCCTGGGTCAAGTTAATAAAAGCTACGTGTGAAATAGGCGATTCATCAGTTAATGTTTATTTCTTGATTAATAAATAAATAATAATAGTCGAAATATTATGTACGTAAAGCATCTAAAATTTTTCAAGAAATATTCACAAAATCTACCGCAATAAAACTAAATTTTTTAGTAAATTTTCATGATGTGATACACAACATACTTTTAATGTGCTTATTAAATACAAAATTTCTGTATTAGTAATATTATAAAATATAGAAATATTTAACAAAAGAATAACAAATTTCTTTATTTCTGATCATGTTCTCGGCTAGTCTACTAGGTACAAAAATTATTTCGTTTTATATTACGAAAACTTATATCTAGTGGTGGGTATTCAATAATTGAAAATATTTACCATACGAACAAAACATATATTTACACTATTAACTCATTGGTCTGGCTTGTGAAGATCATTTCCCTCACGTCTTATTTGTTTATTACTGCAGTATAAACAAAATTTAGTAAGGAAGAAAAATATTGAATGTTGTTGACACATTACAATCATATGCATTATTTTATTTCATTATCCTTTTTGTTAGATACATGGTCCTTTTATGATGGGATTTATTTTGACTTGGAAAATGAGTCAAAACTATTTTTTCGTTGATGAGTAAATCACGAAATAACAGAAGGATAAGAATAATTTAAAAAAATACTCTGCCGAAGAATATATAAAATAGAGAAACAAAAGTATTTGGAAATTTTGGAAGATCAATGTAGTTCAAGGAATGGAAAAGGTTAATTCCCAAGAGAAATGATACTAAAAATTGAGAAAAACAATTCTTAAAAGATATAAAATATAAAAATAAAGAAGTACTGGCGAATATAAAAAATATAGAAGTAATGGCGTAAAATATGGATAAGTTAGTAGAGTTCTCTTTAAAGAAAAATATATTTGAATAAATATGCAGACCTAGTGAAGAAGAGATTTTTGCAGGGCAGTCGAACGCAAAGTGAGAGGATTTATGAATAAACATATACAGCATATATTTTTGTTTTAAATGAATGTTATTTATGTGCAGATGAAGCATCAAGCAATGGACTACATCGATCTTTTGCCATTGTTAAGTTTTTATGGGGCGTTTCTTTCTTTTAGTGATAGTTTTGTAGTTTTCATAAGGATAGATATTTTTTTTATCTAAAGAGAACAAACCGTTGATCCAGTGATTCAAGATGTATCATTTTAGCTAATAAACGCTCAAATTGTGTGTGATTTGAATGATTAACAGTATCGGGTCCAACAACATCTATATATTTTGAGGCATACTTTTCATTTTTATTACTAATACTTCGATCAAATTAATCTATATATGAAATATTATAGACAGACCCTCACTATTCCAATTTTGTTAATGGTAACAAAAATTTGAAAATTTTCACCCAAGTTTAGTAGAATTCCATACTTGCTAAAATTGGATGAAAATTGAGCGTTTTAGGGCAAAACTATTTTTTTTGTTTTGATGACGTCATTAAGTTAAAAAAAATTTATTTTTTCGGTATCTTGGGCAAATTTTAACCGATTTTAATGAACTTTTTTCTTATGCCCACTAAATGAGAGGCATAACTTTCAATTTTTATACAAATATTTCCATCAAGTTAACCCATATATGAAATATTAGAACGTGATCCTCACTATCTTGATAGTTATTGCATATATGTTTAATTACAAAATTTGAAAACTTTGACCTAAATTTAGTAGAATTACATACTTTGTTTGTCAAAATTGGATAAAATTGAGCATTTTAGGGCAAAAATTTGTTTGTTTGTTTTGATGACGTCATTTAGTTAAAAATTAATTTTTTCAATATCTTGGGCAAATTTTAACCGATTTGAATGAACTTTTTTTTTAAACCCATGAATTTTGGGGCACAATTTTAATACTAATATTTGGTTCAATTTAACCTATATATGAAATATTATAACCTGAGCGTCACTATCTTGATAATCATTGCAGATATGTTTAATTTAATTCAAAATTTTAAAATTTTGACCCAAATTTAGTAGAATTACATAATTTGTTTGCCAAAATAAACAAATATATATTTTATTATCTAATAAATTTGGATCAGATACGATTTCATAAATACGTTAAACAAACCCGAAATAGAATAATATGTTCTTTCAAGTTTTTCTCTCATCATATTTGACATTAACTGTAGTAAAAGTTGTAATTTATTTTATGTGCGCACGTATTTTTAAAATAATAATAATATTCGTTGAAACTAAGAACGTTGTTACTTTTTTTTTAGACATGATTTTAATTAAACTGTTTACTCCTCCTCAATGTGTATCATCACACTGTATGCTACCGACTTTGATGTGAACAGTGAGTTCTGCTTCTATAGAAATTTAATTAAAATGTGTAATTTACAAAATCGTGTTTTCAAGCAATTTTTTTTTTGTGATATGGAAAATAGCATGTATCACTTTTGAATTCACAATAATTCTATCAAAAAAATTAAAATATTTAATATGTACACAAAATATTCCGGTATTTAGAATGTGGATATACAACACGCTAAAACAACATTACAATTAGTTATGTATTTTTTTGTATTATTTGTTTTGCATATAATTTAAATTAATGCATTAGAAAAGAGGTTTTAAAATGAAATTGACTAAATAAACAGATATATTTTGTTTTCAAATAAAAATCTTTATTTTTGTTTTAAGAAATAAAGATAAAAGGTATTTAAAATTTTTTTAAATAAATTGAATAAAAAATAAATTGATTATGAAAACATTCGATTTTCGTAATTGATATTTTTTCTACTTAATTGCTAATGATTTAAGGACGTGTACTTTTATCACTTACTGCGTGCGTACTTCATTATAGCAGAACAATATAGATCAATAACTTGAAAATATTTTTTTTGAACAGTGAAGAAGTTTATAATTATCAATACAAGTCCCGTTAGGGTTAAAATCAAAATTTCAATCAGCCTTTATAAAACATTTATTTTGGGCACTAAGCTTGCATAATCGTATCGAGGTTTAAGAAAAGCGTTGGATTCTTATTTGAAAACTTGTTGCTCGTAAATTGTTCGATAATCTATAGACTGACCAAAATAAAAGTAACTGGAGATGCATTAAGTTTTAAAATAACTTACAAAAATAGTAGAATTACTTTCAGGATAATTCAATCATATTTATTTAATAAAAATATATTCATCGTAAAACTAGCAAATTTTTTGAAGCTCTTTGTATTAATATTGTAAATTATTCTATACATACGTGGAATAATTCCAAAGTCAAGATTAGTCGCTACAAAGAAGCACCTTATTGTAGTACTTACATTATATTATTACAGTTTTTATTTTAGAATTGCTCAGCTAATTAAATATCGCGGTAGCAGTGTATTTTAATGACTCAAAAAAGCAATTTATTTTGTGCATTATAAATTTAATTTTGAATTAGTTGCTCTAATAGCTAAACGATTCATATATTAAATATTGAAGCTAAACAGATTTTTATTGACACGCTTAACACTTGTATTCTAAAATTTTTTTCGATTTAGGAAATTTATTAAATTTATAAATTATAAAATAAATTTTCAATCAAAGTCAATTAACTATCTAGTACATAATTCAAATAGCCCTTATTTAGTTTATGTTATTGGATTTTTTTCCATTAGAAAATTTATTGATACTGGTTGGTAATCATTTTGAACATTAAAGGATATCATCATTCGATGTCGTTTTTTTTCTGATATGACACGTTTATAAATAATGGTCTTATGTTGATATTTTATGTTCATATATAGCTTAGTTAGTGATCAAAATCGGAAATGGATATATTGACATATTTTTTATCCTACATATATATATATTGTACATTTAATCTTCTCATTTTCAGTCACACCTTTCGTAACAGAAAATTATTTGTGAGAGGCGTATACAATCTACTAATGGTAGATAATGTATATATATATATATATATATATATATATATATATATATATATATATATATATATATATATATATATAATTTTTTACGTCCATATACAATATTTTTTGATAGAGCTCATAAAATTAAAATAAAAGATCATTTAAATATAAAACGAAAATATTCGAAAAAACCACAAAACTTTCATGTAATCACAAACACAGAGATTCTAATGGTTTTTAAATCTTTTTTTGCCTTCTTTGAAATTTCGCAAATAAATGTTTCAAATACAAGTTGTAGAACTTTATATATTCCATGAACATACAATGTTTGAATAAAAACATTGGAGCCGTTTTTGAGAAAAATACTGAAAGCCTCAAAATCATACAAGTAAGGTGGAAGACAATATACATACTAGAAGCAATATGACTAAAGGATACCAAGTTTGGTTAAGTTTGTATAAAGCGTTCGGTTCGATATCCCTGTCACACAAACACACACACACATACACCCTAAGATAAGCCCTACGTTTTCTTGTGAATATTGTGCATACAAAATTTTAAAACATTTAATTAAGTATTTTTTGAGTTATTTGGGCTCAAAAATTGAACCGTTTTTACAAAATGGAGAGTGCTTCAGTATTATATTTCAATCCTTCTTAAGTATGGTTTACATATATGAGAAGAAGTAAGCTACCAAAAATCCAACCAATTTTCTATATATTTTTTAATAAGTGCATGATAAAATGGATTATGTGTTTGGGTATTTAAATAACAACCATATCCCAAGTATTTAATCCAATAATCTAACTCCCAATTCAAATTTATAATATATGTAAAATAATCTGTATATGGAGATTGTGTTGCGTTCATCTGAAACATTTTTGTTGTTTATTTTAATAGAAAACAGACGAAATGTGAAATCTATGAAACATTCAAAAGCTTATATTTGAATTTCAAATCGTAATATATGTAGCTCTTTTCTACCTACGTTATTCGTACCTTTATATTATATAATGCATCATCATATGTTTTTGTATGTAACGTATAATCGGAAACAAAAAATGCCGATCAGAATCCGTAGTTGATTGAAACCTTATTTACAATATACATATATTGTTTTCATTGATTTGATGGATGAATATTTTCATACATATTTTGCAGAGGATAATGTATACGGCTTTGCTAATGCTAGAATAATAGGAAATATTTTTCTATTTTTATGGAAAAATATAAAATATTCACCGTTGATTAGATAAAAAAAAAATTGAGTTCTATTGAAAAAATTCAGACATATAATAAGAATCTATTTAATATATCATTTTTACCAACAATAGTTTTATACTTTTAATGAATTATGTATGAAAATTCACATATATTAAGAAATAAGAAAAAGTTTGCAGGAAGATAAACATCAATTCAAATTCCGTGACTTTTTCAGCAACATTTAGTTACATATAATATATTGACCACAATTACTGAATATAAAAATAATCAAATGTACCTTAATAACTCCCCTTTATTAAATTTGAAATTATAAATACTCATTCAGAATAATCTTACCTACTGCCCCTATATATTTCCAAATAAATGAATAATAATTCATTACTTGATAATGACTTAATAAATCGAAATATACCAGGGTAATAATTTTTGAAAACAAACCAATTAGAAATGAAACCAATTAGAAATGCAAGATAATATGATAAAAATGAAAGGAAAAATAGTATACGGGCGATCTAAGTTCGGGAAGTAGGAGGGGGTGAGTTTTTAAGGGTAAAATTCGGTTTATCTGCATTTCCGACAAAACTGCAAGTCCTCTGATTAATTGGCAAAGTTGTAAGTAATAAAAAAGATCTACAACATTTGTATTTACACTTTTTTTAAATAACTTCTAAATTTATGTGAAAAATTGAAATGTTTGGTATTTTTGTTTTCTCCGAAATTTGGTGAAAACTTACCTTTTTATGTTCCAAATTCACTGTAATTTTTTTGATTTAATATATTTTTTTTTTCATCTTATTTTGAATAAATATCGAAAAAGCACCCTAATTTCCAATCGAAAAATTTTGAGTTTATGTGAATAAAGTGTAAATACAATAGTAGATCTTTTTATTACCTACAACTTTGTCATTTAACTTTTTTCCATACGACTTTTAGTTTGGCCGGAAATCGAGATAAATCGTGTTTTATCCTTAAAAACTCCCCCCCCCTCCTACTTCCCGAACACAGATCTCCCGTAATTTATTTTTCCTTTCATTTTTATCATATTATCTTACGTTTCCAATAGGTTTCATCCTACGGTAATTTTCTTCCACTTTTTATAATTTTTTAAGGCTTCTACTCTGGTCTAAAAGTGTACTGGTAATTTTTAAAACAATTTTAAAGTAAAATTTTGACGAAGTTAAAAGTTTTCATTGTTATTTCATAAAAATCGATTTCAACAAAATCAATAATACATCAATTAATTATCTAAACATAATATTTATGGTTCGAATTTAGTTGATAATGCTTGTACAATATTTTACCACACAACAACATAACATGTATATCCGTACGTAATATGGGTGATGATAATCTAATGTACGTTACATGTTCAGATACGTACGTAATCGATAAATATCTTTGAATACATTAATATGATGGATTACTACTCTGTATAAATCTGTACAAGTATATTTATTTTATTTTATCGTAAATTATGTTTGAATATGTGTAATATGTCTGTCTATATATATATTATATCAATTTATAATACAGCTGTTACATTTCATCGTTATAATTTACAACTTCTTTTACTTAATTTTAATTTTTTTTTGTTATATATGATTTATTAGAAATAGGCTGGGTGCCCATATATAGACTAGCGGCAAACCGTTTTAAATATCGTAATATAAGATCAATAATTCGCAGTATACAAATGGTAGAAGTAGTTACAGACAAATCAACAAAGCTCCGTTTCCTTATCGTTCCTTGCCATTGCCGATAAACTATGCATCTTATCGTACAATGATATTATAATTTATTAATAACTTGAAACTTTCTTAATGGATATTATTGACCATAACCTTAAAATTATGGAGAAAAATGATAAAAAATCCGTTTTCTTGACTTCGTATATTTTCATGAAAATCCGTGAAAATGTTATTTTTTGTATTTAAAACATGCCCAATTTTTTCAATTCAACAATAAGTGTAACAAATATGTTCTCTACAATAATCTAGAAAACTTTGTCGTTTTCCTTTTAATATCCCGTTAAATTTTTTATTGTATTTACAAGTATTCCGCTATGGCACAAGTTGGATAAAATGGTTTTTGAATTTTATACAGCAAAAATAGATTAACGTTAATTTCATACTCATGGAAACAATTGAAAATTTTATGGTTTCAAAAGGAGAAAACAGTGTACTTTTCAGAAATTTCGTAGAGGAAAAACAATAATCATAAATTGAGCTATACATAAATATATGGAGGCATTATAGATGATATGATATGTTGGTTGGCACCGGGACTAAAAGTTTTAATGGTATGTACATGAACCATATCATTCAATCGGTTACCAATCGATCATATTTTTATGATATGTTAAAAATATTTGCATAAAATTTAGGTGGGTGTATTGATAAACAGTTCGAAGAATAAATTTTTGTGGAAAAATATGTCTGAGAAAATAATTTAAGAGAGGCATTAACGATGAATTCTACAAAATAAGACTTTGGAGATAGTTTTGGCTACGAGGGATTAAAAATTTTTAATTCTGTTTTTAATTTTTAAATATATTTATTTGTAGAAGCTGTGCGCCAAAGAACCCATTGTACTAACTAAACAATAAATGATCAGTTGAAATTAAAGAATAGATTTTAGTTTTAAGGTAAAAAAAAAAAATAAAATATCCAAAAATATGAAGAAATCAAAAAAAAAAGGTCTAAATTTGGTTTTGAAATAAATTTTTACATATTCTTAAGTACCGTAATTGAGAATAAGGCCGAAACTTCAACTCGAATTTTCAGTTACAATTTGATGAATAAGCATTTCAATGAATTTAACGATTTTGACGATGATTTAAAGTAAATACAAGTCTTTTTTTCCCTTTAGTAATACAATTGTTTTAGATCAAGGCATTACCAATGGATTGGTAATCACATTCGATATCACTAGATGTACGTACGATTGCCTACTAGAACAAATGAATAATGTTACTGATCGAATAATCAAATGTTCGCTTCTAGTTAAAATAAACACTACGCTACTAATAATGGTAATATATATTCTGTTTAATATATTTTTAATTGAATACTACATTATTAATTTTCATCTAGTAGGTAATTACTAGATTGCATCTCAATTGTAGTTATAATTCTCTAGAGACATCATAAATGCAAGTAAAAACTATATGCAATCTATTTAAATCACCTACAATTACGAAGGTAAGGTCGATCTGATAGTATTTTATGCCATATTTTCAACGAAAATAGAGCCAAATTTTTTCATAAAAAAGAACCAACTTCTAAAAAAATGCACTAAAAAGAAAATCTTACTTTACATTAAATACATAGTTTTACAAATAATTATCTTGTGGCCTATCACCATCCGAAATCAGTTCTAATCGTATTGTTAGCAAAACATAAACTTTAATTGCACTGATCTCGAAAGGTAATTGGTCATTATGAATAGTAATTTATTAAATATAAAAACATTTTTAGCTATTTTTAAATTCACTTATATTTTTTACAAGTTTGTATTTAGTTTAACCTGTTTGCCTGTAATGAAATATTGCTAAATTTAATCCACTTCCCAATTAATGGATTTTGCTTGTATGTGTAAATTGGATTACAAAACATTACATGGTTACTATATGGTAATATGGTAAACTTTGTTCTTCTATATTTCACTGCGCTTCCACCATTTGAGATTAATATTCAAGAAACAAACTTTTTTATACCTATGTATAAAATTTTTTATCCCTTAATACTACAAAAGCATGTATTTCATAAATATTCTTTGAGTTTTGTAAAAATAAACGAGTGACTACATCAAGCGATGTCTTTAACTTGTATAAAAGCAATCATCGAATTCAGAAGTCTTTTAAAAAAGCCATGCACGAACCAACAAACGTCTTTACATTATCAATGTTTGACAAACACTTTTCTTGAAAATAGTCCATATCTGGAAAAACATTCAGTCGATTTTGATGTAACTTACACTGAGCCGTCATTTGAAATATAAGAAACATTCATTGCAATTCTTAGTTTTTAAGAAATACGGGTTTAAGAAAAAGTTTTGTATTATTTTTATTTTCTGTAAGGAAAAATTTGTTAACTAATTGCTGAAGCTTGCTCTGCATAGTCGTTGTTGGTTCTTGGATAGTCGTACGCTAACACAAAGCAAGTCATTTTTGACATATTTATGATCATAAATGTGAAAAATGATTATAATGCGCTTGCGTACGACTAACAGGTAAACGACTATCCGACTATGGAAAACAGACCTCAGATATCGTATCAAGCGGCAACAAACACTGGCAATAACCATTTTCTCTCATAAACGAATGCAGAAATCACGTTTTATTACTAACTCTTTAAAAATAGCTCCAACTTCATGATAGAAGTTTTTATCATGTAACAGTAACAAGATAATAAATTATTTCTCTAATACGAAAGTTTTTTTTGTTAATATTTCATAATATCTTATTGATAAATATTTAAATCACTATCGTTATGCGAATAATAAATAATAAACTTTCATTAAACTTATTGAAATCGCTAACGGCATTCAAACATCGTAACCGAATGAGGTCACTCATTTTTTATCATAAACTTTATTCATATTGATTTTGTATTGTGTACAATAAATTTTAACTTCTTAATAATGTATGTAATTGTTCGTCGATGCATATTTATAAAACGATAATTTGTTTAAATATTGTAAATATTAATATAGAGTTAATAAATGTATTGCTAAAAAAAATATATATTTGATTTTGCTACGTTTTTAAATTTCTGGTAGTGGTCCCAAAAATAATTTCATTATTCAACAGGAAGGTTTTAATGTGTGAATATATTACATTCTCGTATAGACTTGAGATAAAAATTCAGAATTTTCCAAATTTTTATGAATGATGTTTGGATTTTCAAAAATAAACATATGTTACGTATGGATACATAGCCAAATTTCGAAAAATTACCTACTTTATCAACGATGAATTCGAAGTGTATTTTAAATAATTTGAAAAAAATATAAATTAAATAATTTTAAAAATTAGTTTTGATTTTAAATCACTACAATTTTCAAAATTATCTTAGTATAACAAAGCTCGAAGTAAAACAAAAAATTTACTGTTCAAAACTTCACTAAATTCAATCTTAATGAACAACTATATCGGGGTAATTGTGTAAAACTTTGATAAGAAAATTAATACCTATGATACAAAAGCAATAAATTATCACTGTTGACTTTATCAGAATATTCTAATATGGATTGATTTCCTTTAATTAATTTCCTATAACGTTTAAGTATATACAATAAAGATAAAACTTGATAAGAGGATGATGTTATCAACACAAACAAAAAAGAAAAACAAAACAAAAAATGGCACTTCTGAAATAATAAGATGTAAGGAAATAAATAAATACACAATATAAGAAAAATAAAACATGAAAAATGTCCATAGTTCTCGTTCAATAACATACCGTTTATAGTTCAATATATTTCAATAGAATGTACGTAACGAAAACAATTTACAGGAATGTAACTTCCTCGTAAGGGGTTCCGAATGATAAAAAATATTCACCAAAAGTCTCATCAACTTAATTGAAACAAAGGTTCTGAGTAGAAATTTCATTCAACTTTTGTTGATCAACTACAATCGGTCTACTAAAGTTGATTCGTGAGAACGCGCTTTTAAGATGGTTTATCACCAGCAGTTAGAGGCATACAATTTTCCAGTACAAATAACTCAAAAACAACACAATATTGACATGAAAACCTAGTGCTTGCCGAAAATTTTTTGTAAAAATAATTCTAAATATTAAATTAAATTTTGAATTTTTACCTTAGAATTTTTTTCGAGAAAAACTCTTCGGTAAGTGCTAGGTTTTCAACTCAATATTATGCAAACAAAATTTCATATCATTTGTATAAGTTCATTTGAGTTTTTGTGCTCAAAAATTGAAAGAAATACCTACAAAGTATATTACATGTTATTGAAGTCAATAGCTGTTTAAAAGCTAACTCCATTATGTCAGAACAACATCCGTTGATAAACTGCCTTAAGCAATATCTTTTTTTTAATATATATAACTTCATGATTGCAAGTAATTGTTAACTTTCCAGTATTGTAATGGGGCCGATTTTGTGTATCCTAAATTTCGACATTTCCACATTTTTCAAGGACACTGGCATATATGCGTTTATTATAATTTTTCGTCTCGATCCTCTAACACCAATAAAAATGTCAACGTGGAACGTAAGCTGAAACTGAAAAACTTCAGATTGCAAAGTCGATCCTATAGTTTTGTATTAAGGTTAAAAAATATAAACTTATTAAAAGATATCGTTTCTTTGTTCTCCTCACTTCACATCTCTGATAAAAAGGAATTCATTTTTTCAATAAATTGTTCCTATTCAATTCTACTGCTTTCCTATTCATTCCTATTAAACTTTTATAGGGTTTACTATGGCTTTTTTATCGTGGAGGTCACATTTAGACCACTTATAATCATTTAGTAACATAAATAACAATACCATGAATTTGTGGACGGAATCCTAATAAACAAAAAATACGACGTGAAGAAAAAACCTCAAGAAGATTTTCCTTATTAAATAATAAAATTCACCAATAGTAGAAAGCAATAAAATAAGTGTATACCAGAGATACCAAACCAATAAAAAAAATATATTATATACATTGGAAAAATCTATACAAATTTGTCTCTAGGTAACAATAAAAAATAATATTGGTGTAAACCTTGTCATACAACTTGTCAAAATGTCTATTATAAAATTTAAATTCAATACAATAAAAGATAAAATAAAATAAAAAAATATAAAAAAAAAAATGCAATAAAATTTCGAGGTATATCTACAAATACAGACAGAGAAAAAAACCTATAAAATATGATAAATATGAACATTAGTTTACATTAATAGCCGTATAATCGAACGAATATTGTACACCTATAAATATATATACCTTGGTGGATGTAATCTGAAAACATGGAGGAAGAAGAAATTTATCATAGTGAACAAGTGCAACGTCGAACTTCAATGACACCCGAAGACATGTTCAGAACAAAACTCACTCCTGTCACTCATGTTATATTTGAACTGGATGGCATTTTACTTGGTAACAAATTATGATTATTTTACGTTTACAATTTTACTGTACAGACTAATGAATTTCTGATAGAAAGGCATTATTCTCATCCTGTAAATCGACATAAAAAATAAATATACAAATGGTCAAATTTTTCATTTGCCGATAATGGGTCTGTATTGACCTGATTACGATATATTCATATAGAGACCGCCTGTAGAAAACATTGTTTTCCAGAAAGAAACGGTAGAAAAATAATTCTTGGGGATATCTTTCTTCATTTTAAATAAAAATTTCTTCGTTTTTAAATAAATATAGTTTTTTCATAATTTTGTATAATTTTTAAGCTATTAGCTAATCTACGGGATATCGGGGAGTTTACGATATCCATGTCGGTACGCTGTTTTGGTGACATTTGGTAATAGAAGCCAAATAAGACGAAAATGAAGAATACCATTTTTCAAGTTTTATGAATTAATTTTATTAGCGCATTTTTGCAATGTTTCAAGCGTCTGCGAACTTATAATGATAATGCAAAACTTATTGGAACGTAGTGATGATTTCTTTTATTTCATCAAGAAATGACTGTGCTCTTTAAATTCTATATGATGTGGGTTGAAATCTTAGGTCTTTTATTACTTTATCAGAAGTAATAAATGTTTAGTTTTACTTGATCAAAAACTTATTGAAGTGATCGCGAACGGCCAAATCCAACAGGAATTGTTCCTCGTTTGTTCTTACACATCTTGCATTTATTACCCTATAAAATTGTAAGCTATTATTTTGTTATTGGTTGGTTACTACAAAATTTACTTTGTTGTATTCTGTGTATTTTCTGTATTTTTTTTTTTTTTATAGTCAGCAAATTCTTTTTTTATTTCGATTGTATATTTATTGGAAATTTATATAATACCTGAATATTTTATTGAATACAATTTCTATTTCCTGTATGTTGTGAGATATGTCAATGATTAAAATTCATTTTCTTTGTACAATCGAAAGAATGAAAATATTTTATCTGTTTCGACGACGAACCAATTGTTATTTTCCAATTGTTATTTACATGGCAAAGTTTTGCAAGATTTGATTATTTCACATCCTCTTTCCTACTCCTATATGAACTTAACTTGACTGGCATAATATAACGGTATTAATAAAGCCATTAACGGATAATTGATGCTGCATAAAATTCACTCATAACTCGACATGGAGTTTTGTTTCGCTTGAAAAGGTTCCATTTTCTTTAAGTATGATGTGGGTACATTTGAGCATAATTATTATTAGAGCAGTGCGATGTTGATAAATCTAATTTTTTGGGTAAAAGGGTTTAAAAAAATTCGAAAAATAAGGAGAAGTGGATATAGATTGTATATACAGTACTAACAATTAAATTTTTTTTCAAAAATTAGAACTACAAAATAATAACAGAAAAAAAATTAATCACGATTTCTATGACATCAATTATCTTTGGAAGTCAGCGAAAATCATATTCATTGTTGAAAGTTGATTCATTGGCGCTGACTTCCAGGGAAAATTGGTAACAAGAGAAACTTTATTTTTAAATTTTCAGTAAGTTTTTGAAGTCGGTTTTATTTTTTGTGACATTTATAGTTTTTTACTGTAATATTATAATTGAAAAGGTAACAGATAAAATGAAGTGCATAGATAACAGCCAATATTATGCAAAATATATAAAAATGACATTCAATAGGATATACAAAACTTTCAAGTCAATTACCTTTATTCGAAATTCCCTTTTTAACATTGTTTAGGTCTATCAAACAGATCAAATTGTACATTCTATATACTTAATAAAAGTTCTTTTCAGATACCTTTGATATACAAAAGAAACGTTTAAATCATATATTCTGTATAAAGCGAGGTATAAAAATTAAACCGGAATCATGGTATACAATTCAAGGACAAAGTGATGAAGATCAAATAAATGTTTTATACGATGAATACTGTGTGAAAAAATTTCCACGAAGAATGAGAGACTCACCGCAAACACTTTTAAATGAATATCGATCAGGAACAATGTTAGATTATTTATTATGCGAAATAATGCCAGGTATTAATTACTTTAGTCAATTTAATGAGCATACATTATATATTGAAGGTGAAAAAAGCTATATTAAGAAATTTATATAGTAGGGAATATGCTATTTTGATATTTTGATATTTTTTAAAAAATTTGATATTTTACACATCGAAATGTGAAACAAGGACCAATACCATACAAAATTACATTAAAATTGACTCAAAAACGAATGAGTTATAACCTGTTTAAAGCGTTTTTATATCTTTTTCTTGCAAAAAAAGTTTTATGGATGAATCTGCGATAAGCAGTCGGTTTATGAATATTAAAGTATATTTCTATTCACAATCAACTCATTTGTGCATACCAACATACCCTAAATTTTGAAGGAAAATGTAAGTATATAAAAGTGCTATGGACATCCATAGTGCCTCTTACCGTAGTATAACCGTTATATCATAATCACAATGGATATGCATACATGACGTCATTAATGCAAATCTCCTTCTTTGCTTAATTAAGAATTTCGAACATCTATATTTTGGGTACATTTTTAGATTTTAAAAAAAAAAGTGATTTCAAATTCCTATTCGTAAATTTAAGACGCTTCAACTAAAGTGATAAACAAAATTTGTGCATCAGTCCTATTTCCTGTAATAGAAGAAAATATCTTCTTTTTAATTCCACCATCAATATTTTAGAATAACTATATACATCTATTTCTCAGTATTTGCTATATTGGTGTTTTGCCATATGTTTCAAATGTACGTAAGGTAATAACTAAAGCATTCAACCTATTTCGACCAACATTACCTAAGCCGTTTGTAGTACAATAAAGAGATGTTGTAGAAATACTAGCCAAAGTATATTAGTTATATAACACGATTCTTTATTGCATAATTAATGTACCATTAGTTTGGTTGTAACTTGAGCATATGTTTCACAAATTATGACCATTGTTGTGTTAAAATTCAGATTAATTTCTACTTTATTTTTTACTTGAAATAGTGATAATAACGAAAAATAATTATTTGTTTGTAAACAGTTGGTGTTTACAAATTATTACACGTAAAACTACCATTAGGGCATATAAATAGTTTTAATCTAATTAAGAATTATAAAAATTTTCAGTAAAATACTATTATTCATCATAAATGTGGGTATACTAAGTGAATTAGAAACGATTTTAAATAAATAACTGGTTGAAGTTTGTATGCAGAAAATATTTATAAAAAGCTTAGGGGTTTCCACACTTAGACAATCTCTATTGCAATATACTTTGGAAGTCTTCTAATTTTCGCACAAAAATAGTTTTCACGAATCAAATTTAGTTGACCGATTATAGATGATCAACAAATGAAATTTCTAGTGAGAACCTTTGTTTCAAAAAAGTTGGTCAAGTTTTCGATAGTTCGTTATCATTCAAGTGTTTCATTTGTTTTCAAGTTTAAACCTGTCTTGAATCGTGTGCACGTGTTTAATTAGTTAAATTTTTAAGTTCGCTAGTATTTTTTTTCTCTGACTTTGTAATTTTTTTTTTGTTAATCAATTTCTTTTGAAATGTGTGAGTAACAAATTAACCCAAATCCGATTTCAAAGCATGATTATTCATATCAAATTTCATAACATTTAATTATTTTTGGACGATAAAAAAAAACAGTGTGTATTATGTTAGAGACTTATATTATTATTGGAGTGTTTTCTTTTTTTGTCGTTTATCCTAACAGGTGTTGATTGACGAATAATCTGATTACGTTTTTTTTCATAGGTAGGTCCTTGAATGCTACGGTGTCTTTAAATCTCTACAATAAAGTCATTAATTTTCAGTAACACATTCTCTTTATTAAAAAATTTTAACAGAAATTAAGTAAAATGATAAATTCTTGTTTGTATGTTTTTGAAAGGTGCACGAAGATTGGTATCACATCTAAAACATTTTGACATTCCAATGGCGATTTGTTCATCAACAACCCTACAAGTTTATTCTAAGAAAATAAGAAATAATTATCGATTTTTCGATTGCAATTTTCACCATGCAACATTACTTGGTGTATCTACACCAAATGGGAAACCATCATCGGATTTACATATCCAATGTGCTCTAGAATTCAATGATCCACCGCCATTAAGTAAAGTAAATTCTGTTTTATTATATTCTTATAATTATAAGAAGGTAAAGAAAAATTTATAAATTTGTAATTCTTTGTAAAATCTATATAGTTAGGGATTTCAATAGGGAATTTTTGAATAAACTGGAGCGCTTCATTTTAGATATGGGGAATTTTAATTTCTCCTCTCTGATTTCTATGAATCTATCACTATTTATTTATTTGTTTCGAAAAGGGACAGTAAAAAGTGACAGCCACATACGTTCATAGTGTATAACTGCAAGAGAATGAAATAAAATTATCTATACGGTATGACGAGCGAGACAATGACATAGAAGGCATTATACAGCGTTTATTACAGGGTTAGTTTGTGTATGTGCGCGCCTGATTAAAGGCATTATATAAACCTTGGTTTATTGTAAACATATATTTGTAAAGGCATCATAACAACCGTGGTGTATTATACACATGTATTTGTAAAGGCATCATGAATACCGTGCTGTATTATATTATTTTGAACAAACATTTATAAAAAAAACATTCATTGAAAATTTAACTCGGAGGCTGGATAAGTGTAATGTAAGTAATATATATGTAAATAAATATTTTATTGATATTTGCTTGTACAACAACAGTGTTTGGCATTTGAATCTTCAATGGCGGGCGTTGCAGCAGCAATAACATCCGATATGCAAGTTGTAATGGTTCCAAATGCATTTTTATTGGAATCTAAATTAATGAAATATCCAACGATAGCCATCAGCCATTTAGATGATTTTATGCCAGAATTATTTGGTCTTCCTCCATACTGTGAATGTGTTTATTCAAAGCAGACGAATGAAGTCGTATCAATCTTTAGCAAATGAAGTGTGAATAGTAGCTTATGATCATGCAATAATTAATTACTGATTTTATAGAATCCGTACAGTTTATAATTTCAAATTGGTTTTGCTGTTAATTATATTTTCTGTTTTTCATAACTGCAGACTATAAAAGTTTTGTAAACAAAAATAATAAAAAAATATTTTTTTAATTTAAAAGTATTTTTTTCAAGTACAATAACGTAAAAAACTGCATGTGTTTTTTATGATGAGACATGCTGTTATATAAGGATTAGTTAAATTAAACTTTCACAGTTAAATTAACACTTTATTAATGCGTCTCTTGTAGAAGAGTTTTTTTTTTCGAAAAAATATACAATGAAATTTTGTAATTTTTTTTGTCGTGAAAAACTCTTCGACAAGCCCTTCTTTTCAATGACATTATAGTGCATATCAAACTTCATTATATTTAATAGTGCGCGAAAATTGAAAGAAATACAATGATTATTAACTGTTATTTAAGTCAACAGCTGTTAGAAGAACACTTCTTATATAACGAGATGGACTTGTAAAAGCTGTTAATAATCCCTCAAACAAATACCAGTATTAGGTGAAAAATAATTCGTGACTAAAAAATTGTAAACTATAAATTCTTAAGAAACCTAGTTGATTAAATATTCTTATCAGGCCAACACATATTGAAATATTTACACATATTAAAAACCACTAGTCACTGCTGGTATAAATTTTTGAATTGTAAAATTTTACAAATAGTACAAACGTATAGATTTGGACAATCCACAATTGTATCATAGAATATTGAATAATATGCAAACAAAAAGTAATATAAATAAAATGTGTCCCACATGAATATACCAAAAATAAACAGTTTGGTATATATTTTTAGTATATTGTAATGGTATTCCTAATGCCCCAGTTATTCTAAATTTACTTTAATATTATTCTTTATGTCTTTAAGTTATTCCATACCAAATATTTAAATGTTTGTGCTGACGAATCTCTTGGTGTGTTGATGAAGCTGACAAATGAAAAAATAAAAAACTCTCATATAAAAAATTGTTTATTCAAGATTCAAAATTTTTCGATTCAAAGTCATTCATCTTTAACATTTTAATTTTGAAAATGTTATGTTTAAAACATTAAGCTGTAACTTTGGATTGGATTATTGTATTGGAGAAATATTCATTAAATTACCTATTAAGTCAACTAATACTGAACAAATTTTCGGATTTTTGTATCATTATCGCCTCATTGACAAATTGGAAATTAAATTCGTTACTAAAATTTTCATAAAAACATATTTCTTAAATAAAGGGTAAAAAGTGGTATAAATGCGACCCGCAATGTCCACACAACGAAATTTCTAATGGAGAATAAAAAATCAATAATTTTAATTATAACCAATACGTGCATTTCTTGTGTTTTTTTAGCTTTTTGATCCTCAACAAAAAACTAATGGATCAATTTTGCTGAAAAGTTTATTCATATTTAAGATAAATAATTTCGCGTTGAATGAAAGTCGTTCCATGTCTAGATGAAAAATTCCGAACTTACATATAACACACGTACATAAACACACACACAAACATCTATCTACATCGTTGGATTTGAGTTCTAGTGACCTAGATTGTTTCGTATGCTTTCATAATCCGTTAAAAGGTGGAATTGTTTTAATCTCTTCAAAATTTATAGTGTTTTAAAATTCCATGAAAAATTTAAATTTCTTATGTTTTTTAAATAAAATTGTTACGAATTCTTTAAAATTTATTCGAATAAAATAAAGAAAATTGTATAGCCAAATAAAGCAAATTTTTTGTTCAGAAATAACAAAATTGAATTATTTCTTACGACAAAAGACACTTTTTATTGTTGTTGTTTATGATTATACACATATGTTTCCTTTTGAGTAAAATATTAATACAAAACAACAATTGAGTAACGATAACTTATTTCCGTTTAATCAAATCTTTTGAATCATAAAGTTAACGATTAATCATAATTTAGTGAATATATAATAGGACGAAATGAATGATGATTTTAACATATCAATTTCCATTCATTACACAAAATAGAGGCCTGTCATGGTACTGTCTTTGGTGAATATTTGATTGATAGAATCATCTTTTCAAGTCAACAGACAGGTAGTCAGAAGGTACACTTTTGATTAATAAAAATGATCCAAAATTAGATTATAAGTTTATTTTTCAAACTATTTTAAATTGGAATTCATGGTTATTTGAGATTGTAGTGCCACCCCCACAACTAATGTCAACATTTAAAAATACAGCTTTTTTCAACGCTATCAGTTAAAAAAATATTCAGCCGGGCTTGTATTTGAAAATAAACAAATTAATTTTTAATGGTATAATGGAGTTTTTGTTGGCGTATCTTATTTATACAGTATGCATCTTATTTATAACAAATTTACACGGTTTACGTTACGGAACACTCAATTTTTCTCACTGTAACCCCCGTAAAAGGACTGCGTTCTAAAAGAAAGTGATAATGATTATTAATCACAATTTTAATATTAATTCATTAATTGATACTTTATTAAAGAAGAACTGTCTTAATTCTTTACAATTTGATAGCCTCGAAGATGCCAGTAAATATAATTGGGCATTACAAGTGAGAAGAATTTTGATGATCCTAGGATATGACCATGCATGGATTGAACATCATTTAATCATAGCTCGATTACCGGTAAATGCTATCCTCAATAAATACGTAGTCAAAGTTTGACAAGAACATCAAAGCCGTATTTTAACATTGATTTTCAACACGAGATTTCAGTATTATACTCCAGGAAATGATCGTCATTTCTGTCTATCTGAGATATTCAGCTAAAATAAATAGTATTATGTCCAAGTCGATGGTGCGTGAGTATGTCTATTGTCCTGTTCATGCACGGCTCTGTTCCTGAACTACAACGATGTGGGTTCTGTAAAAATAAATATAAAAAATATTTAAATCTCCAAGGGATGTTACTTAAAGATAGTCGCCGGCGATGTCAATGTACGACGGGTGCCTATAATAGCAGCATTCTGCATAACAGTAATTAGATGGCGGTTATTTGAAACCGGAATGACGGATAGATTGGTCTCTAAAGATGGAAGAATAACAACCAAGGCTGTCGATGATGAGTGCAATCATTTTGGGTGAAGTTGACGTAATCTGTTTATTATTTTATTATTATTTGTATTTATTATTACAAGTTTGAATGCAACAGCTAAAAACTTTTTTGTAACTTTTAGTAGGTTTATAATATTTTTACACATAACCGTAGTGCATTTTGTATAAAATTGATTTGGTGTCTGATTTAGTTTTTATTCAACCCATATTGGTTTTTATCTGCTATCTAGAATACATTTTTCATTTTTAAAGATCCAACGAATGAATCCCTTTTAATTCTCACCTACAATTCCTTTCAAATCAGTTCAATTATTTTCTCTATAAGCGTACCATTATTCAGTCAACAATATTATAAACACATTACATTGAAAGTTTCCCTATTGATCAATAATATACGTTTGGTAGTAATTTACTTTGGCTTTCATGTTGTGTTTATTGGAATACGACTGAATATTTGTTATGTCGGTATCGTTTATATAATAGAATAAATACTATGAAACAGTACAATTCGACTTAATAGATTGACTACTACTTGCTAGCAGCTAACAACTGTACGATTCGGCATCATCATCATCATCATCATCGTTCCAAGATAACAGTATGTTTAAATTGAAGTGTTTATTTAATTGACTAACGAACTCATCGTTTTAATTGTGAAACCACTTTTGAGTAATGTTCGAACAAAGTATTTGTATGTTGTGTACCAAAATACCAAAACCATACACTGTACATAAATGCTATCTTTTATATATAAGACCGGTGAATGTTCGAAGTGAAGGATTGTGTGTCCGTAAGTATAGCTTCAATCAAGGATGTGTCGGATATCTACAAAAAAACAAAATCCGTATCCATTTCATTTTTAGCGAAAGTTTCATTTAATATATAAATTTATAAGTAAAGGTCGCAAAACCCTTATTGTAGTGAGGTAAGTAGATTTTTGCTGCCAGGCATTTGGCACCAGAATAGAGGCAGTTATGTATTTTGTTAATAAAAAATGGTTAAACGTTAATTTGAATTTAATTATAGTTTGACGCTGTAATTTGATAGGTACAGTAACGCAACAAAAACCAAATAAAAAATTTGTGGGACTTTTTTAAAACTGAATTTAAAAATGAAATTCCAGCGGTAATTCGATTGGTATAGTTACTGGATAAAATTATAATCCCATTTTTGCCCTAACAAAAAAACGATTTTCTTAACAATTACAGTGACTCGTGTTAAATTAAAAAATACTTCATCTGGTAACCCTATAAGTCAGGTTTTTTGCAACCAGCTCTTGTTCTATCATTTACAGTCGTTCCATTGTTGTTTCATCCGGTTCCACCTGATACTAAAATAAATCTCAAACAATATAATTTAAATTAGTAATGACAAATATTTTGTTTGTTTTGTATAATTGTGGTTAGTGTTTTGAAATTAATTTCAAACACTCTATCTTCTCCACTCTAGATACAAATAATAATAGAATATAAATTTATAGCAAGATGTAGCTCACATGAACCACATTGCCATATAAAGTGACACCAACAAAAATATTTAATGAATTTTTGTTTCAAGAACATTTAAATTATTTATTTAATTTTGTTTAATGACATGAAACTTTATTTATTATAAATCGCATGATTGACGAGAAGAATTTGGTAAGTTTAATGGTAGTAAATTTCTCATATTTTACATCAGAATGTGAAAATACTTTCAATACCGTAATAAAATTGAAAAAAAAGTGAAGATAACTAACTGAGTAAATGGGTTAGATGTTCAACATATGATTGACAATCATTGTTTGGAATATTTTTAATTAGCATTGGTATTATCAATATGAGATAATTAGCTACATTTGAACTTAAATTATCGCAATTCTAACATTTTTCGAAAAAAATGAATTAAAAAAAGGTTGTTTGTTTCTAAAAAATAAACTTTTTTGTATTTGAACTTTTCTTTTATCTTTTGTAGTTTAAAAGTTAGATCAAGTATCCATTGGACCCAATTTTGTTAACTGGCCCATTTTGTTAACGAATTTAAACTCAATTTTTATGTTGAGAATACGTCACCAAAAATTCAGCTCATTAGCTCTTTTTGTTCTTGAATTATCGTGATGACGGACGGGCGGGCGAACAACCGGAAAATGGACAAATTAGGTATTTATATGCATATCTATATCAAAATTTTGTTTGTACGGCCAATATTACGTAGTATTACAGGCTTTAAACTAAAATTAATATATACTCCGTCATATTATGTATGTCGAGTATAAAAACATTAAGATTGAATAAAAACGAAGAAGTTATAAGCTTTCATGAATAATTTTTCATCTCTGTCTTGAAAACGATATCATACATGCAATCTCTACGGAGATATAACATAAATACGACACTACAGTGTATCACTGTCTTAATCTAATTAGGATTTTAAAACTTCCATAGTTTACATAATTTTGAAAATAACCACAGCCCGTCTATGTTTCTTTCGAATTTTATACTTTTAGATAAATCACGGAGCTGAGAAAATATTAGGCAATATTTCAACTGCTAAAAATTGTTAACTAACCTTGTCACAAAAATTTTATTTTCGAAATTTCATTTAACGTCGCGCAAAACCCTATTTTTGTTTGTAAGTTATAAACAAAAGTTTAAGTACGCATTTTTTATCAAGTTTCTTAAAACAATTGCCATTTTTTTTACAGAAAACAAAAAAAAAGTTCGTGCCCAGAAATTTATTCCACATCGAATGAGCTATCTCCCATATTTTTATGACATTTCTTTCCATTTTTCCCAGATATTTGACTCCGCAAACGTTAGAATCTAGTTTTACAAACGATATTAATTTCCGGTATACCGACTTTTTGACATCCGTTATATAAAATCTGATGATTGTGGTTTATTATAAAACTACTTTAAAAAAAAATCAAGATAAAAATTTTAATCGTTTTTTTATGTGTTAAAATTCAAATATATATCTATTATAAATAAAAAACAAATATTTATTTTTACTAATTTATATTTCATGTAATTCATGTTTGAACATTTTATATTTACAATTAAAATGTATTTGATTTTCAAGTCATATAAAAACGTAAATTACAAAGTTTTTAATTAAAAATATATACTTGATGGTATTTCATAAAAAAAAAGCATGTAAACATGGGAAGAACCATATGCAAAAACATTTACAGTCTTCTTTTATTTACCTTATAGATATTTAAATGTAAATTGTCTAGGATGGCTTATTGCTATTTTTTTCCAATTATCAATCGTCCAGATTAATGTTTATTTTTGCTGGGAATTACAAATTTTTTTGTGCTTTAAAAAAAATTTTTTTTTTGTACAGTAAAATTATTAAAATAAATATTGGATTTTGAAAATTATATAATATAGATATGAAACTCGTACAGGTATACTGAATTAACTAAACTTATACAACAATATGTCTTCTGGGAGAATTCCTAAATAATTTTTATACATGATTTGGATGTTAGAATTATCTTCAAAAGGAACCCCTAAAAAAAAAAAAAACTAAAAAATATGCATTTTATAGACTATGAAAATAAATAAAATATATTTTAAAATAAGTAAAAAACTATTCTAGGTTTCACCTATGATCGCACACTGATGCTTTTGTCAGTCCGTTATTCTATCTATTTAACCACAATGGCTATGGTCACCACATAGAGTTTGCTCAAATTTTAGATATTTTATTTACAAGTATTGACAAATATTTATTTTTTTGAAATTTTTCTAAGACTTCGATTTTTGAAGCATGAACAACACCACTATCTAGATAAATTTAACTTAACCAAATAGAGACTTTTGTGGTAAAACTAATCCATTAGTATTCTCGATTTTTTTTTGCTTTATCCTCCTAAAAAACCAAAGACCATGAAACAAAAACAAATCAAATTGTAGATTATTATTCGAAGAAAGTGGATATAATTTGAGTGAAATGCACTTCAGAAAAATTAAATCTAATATCCCATTTATATAAGAGACTTCTAATATTTCTAATTTCATACCAAACTCTATAAAAACATTTTTTAAATTGCTCATATTTTTGACTTCTTATGGAACTCAGTAAAGAGATGTCTTATATGATCCGTGTAACTCTGACTTCCTACGAAAATCAGAAAAATATTTCTTAAATAATTTACAATTCGGACTTCTTGCAAAGTTAGATAGAA